>CM032229.1:173395000-173950000 GCA_019009955.1 Riptortus pedestris
CCCTCTCCAATGAAATTGGACTCGCTCATGTCCCCCCACTCCTCACGACAAGGCGACCGTTACAAATCAGCAAGTTTCTCTGCCGCACCCTGTATATATATATATATATATATATATATATATATATATATATATATATCTGTTAACGCTCTATCGGTCGCAATTTTTGTTTGATCGTTACGAAACTCGATATTTAACAGTTTTATGTAAAAAGACAGATCAAGTTCGTTAGTGGCTGAAATCGGACCAGAGGGAGGGCGGGATTTAGGGGGGTTACGCAGCCCCTGCGTGACGGACTTTTTTCATATAAATAAAGAATACTTGGTGATATGAAGTCATAAGTCGCATACCAGCACTTGCGAAATCTGATACCTTGTGGATTTCTGGTTTACAGCCTTCAGTGCTCTCCCCCCGCTCCCTTCTACTCATTTCTTTACACAGACCAAGGGGAAAGCTGTGATATAAGATAACACGTATGATATGCTAGTACGCGGGCTTAGTTAACGCGGCCCCTAAGTGATGGACGTATATAGTTAATTCATTTTTAAAACTAAGATAATCTGGCGTCTATTGCAACATGATCTCCTTACTCATAGTTCATATTTTGTATAACTTCCAATGAATAGGATTTCGATTTAGAAAGAATTTTTCATTATTCGAATTTCATTTGCAAATATTTCATTCTATTCGGCAAAAAAAAAGCTTATGACTAAACAAAAGTTATGTAATCCCATAAACCAATATATTTTTTCTTTCATTAATAATGACGGTGGACGTAATTAAACAAAAAATGAGCACTAGAGCGGTAACAGACAAACACACACACATATATATATATATATATATATATATATATATATATATATAAAGCTTTTTATGGCTACCATTATACGGCACCACTAACATTTATATGATAATTTAATTTAATTAATTAGGATTTTTTGATACTTTTAAAAATACGGATCAAATAAGATTTTCGCATTTAATAGCCATGGCCTACTTCATTAATAAAAAAAAATATCATCATATTTATGGAAATCAATGAATGTCCTGAACCAATTCCCGAGTCCAAAAAGGTGTAAAATATTAATTACAAGTCAGAAGCTCATTAAAGGAAAAGCAAATCAGCTCAAGGTACCTAATTACGATTTTAGATCAAAAGATATTTCAAATACACAAAGAGCAAAAATGAATTTTAGATTATTGTCGAAAAGAAATGCAAACCAATAACTCTTAAATGGCAGAATAACTTCCTCCCAAAAGGAACCGAACATCTCTAAACGAAATAAAACACCACAGACTGTATTTAATATATATATTCTAGTTAAGGTACCCGGCGTTGCTCGGGAATTCATTTGAGGTTTAATGGTGGTATTTTTTTTGGCAAGCCTTTACTTTCCACAATATTTTAATACTCCCCGTCTCCTGTGCATGTAGTTTTTTTTATATATAATTCATAATCATAGAAAGTATTCTGCCCGTCAAACTACGTTTGAATTAAACTTCCTTTCCCTTGATGCGGTACAAAGACCAACAGTGACTGAAAACCCAACAGAAAATGTAATATCGCGAATTTTTATTTCAGGCTTCCTTATAACCCCCCCCCCCACCCCACTTCCAAAAAAATGAATATAGCTTATAATCGTTTAAGAATTAATGCTAATTCACTTATACTTCCGCTTACGACAAAAGTGTATATAACAAAAGTTACTCTAAATAACAAAATAACCAACTTTTGTAATGTGCATATTTGAAGAAAAACCAATAGGAAACGAAATATCGCTATTTTTAATTTCAGGCTTCCCTTACAATGCCCACTCCTGCCCGTCCCTAGAAATGTTGGTACAGCTTATTATCATGGAGGCGTTAGTGCTAATACACATACCAAGTTTGGTTTAGTTCGGTTGTGTATTATATATACTGAAAAACAAAATATTTATTTTAAAGGTTTCTTTTAAGCGACTATAACTAATCGTTATTCGTTCCTTGGGAATTACCGAAGGCAAAATAAATTGTAAATTGTCTGAAAGGTTTCTTATTATCGTTTTTATTTGTCCACTTAATATTCACGTTGGTGTTACCAGTATGTAGTTTTTCATTATCGATGTATAGCGTAAATATGATGAAGGCTATATCACCTTTTGTTGAGTGTTTAGCCGATGCCCGAAATCAACTGTGGGAGTTTTATACAAACATAACATTATTATACCAATCGAGGGGAGGTTTGTCGAAACATGGGGTAAATTCGTATCATTACTAAAAATACTTCAATATATCATTTAGATAGATATAATTGATATGACTATATATATATTTTTATTTATTTAAATAGATTAATAATGGTTTTTCTGTTTACATTTATTTCAACTCATTAATATGTTCCTCTGTGTGAAAAACTATTCCATACTGTTCATATGGAGACAGGTAGATATTTCTATTGGCTGAATGATATGAGTAAGCTTAATCTAATGTGAAACTAAAATAATTTTGTTTGATGTTACTGAAATATTGCTATCTCTCTGTCCCTTCCTCCCCACCCCTCTCTCTCTTTCTATGTGTGTGTGTATATATATATATATATATATACATACACATATACAATCTCACACACACACACACAAATATATAAAATTGTAACGTCTGTCGTAATATTGATTTATTTCATGAAATTTCGCGATACATTTTCGTTTCACATACCATAGACAAGATATTTGCAATTTGTTGCTTAGGTGTATGTTTGTTGGATACCGTTTCTGGCCCGAACTACTGTACTGAATTTTATTAACTTGGTACTTATATTACTACTAACTCACCTTAGACTATAGGCTATACTAATATTCTCAGAGACGAATTGCGGTGGGGTTATACGCGTATAGTTACTGTATATCTATTCAGGTAAAAACCCTTAACAATGAGACTGGGAAAAGTGAAAATATTGTCCAAAAAATACTGTCATCATTCAGCCTCTGAGGTAGTATATGTATGTATATATATATATATATATATATATATATATATATATATATATATATATAATTTTGCGAAATACGCATCCATTGGTATACCCGTACTTGAGGGATTTTGTTACTGCTCCAAAATAGCATATATTTAATCATTTTTTTAAGAAGTAAAAAGAAAATTAGGGCATCCCCGCAACAGATTATCATAGATTGAGCTAGTGCGGGAATCTAGAAACTTCTAGGCGAGGAAGCCAGCTCCCACCAATCAGCAAGCATGGAACCAACTAGAGTGGACACCGGACTTACAAAGTCGGCCCAGTATTAGTTTTGCACGGAAGTCGGTCCCGTAGTAGTTAAGTTATGAAAAAACTTCAGCATTTTTTTTAGCAGATTTCCCTTAAGGGAAATCAGCTGTTGAGGTCGTACTCATGACGCGAGTTTTGAAAAAAAATTTCCTCAAATGTCCTTTGATCCTACCCAAGAGATAACGAAATTGAGGTCCGTTCAAAATTATATATATTTGTCTGTTAACGCTCTAACGGTCGCAACTTTTGTTTGATTGTTACCAAACTTCATGTTTAAGCGTTTTATGTAAAAAGAAAGATCAAGTTCGTTAATGGCTAAAATCGGACCAGTGGGAGTGGGGGGGGGGTGTTCGATTTTTGAAAATTCGAAATATCTCCGTTATGCGTCGGATCGAAAAATTGTATAGAATTAATCTTGTTGTAAATTAAATTTACTATAAATATTGGTCTATACTTTCTCCTGTATCTTGAATATTAACCGAGACATTTGCATATGTATGCATGTGTGTGGTCGGCAGGAGTCGGCTATGTTCGGGAGTCTCCGCCTAGAGCTAGTGCGGGCCGTTTCAGTAACTATTCGTCCATCGTGAATAGGTTTAGAGATTCCTTACTACTACTGTTGTTATTAGGCGGATTTCTCTATTGTCAAACTTCACGTGGGAAATCTGCTTAGTTTACGCATCCCCTGCGTGACGGACTTTTTGTATTAACAATATGCTCTTCCATGGTTGATGGTTTAATTTGAGCCTCATCTCCATATAGTTCCAATCACCTCTGGTGTGGAGCAGTGATAAATAAATAATAATAATCTTTATGGAGTGTTTTAAGCATAATTTTCAAAAAGCATAATCTCATAAATTATACTCCATGGATTATAGAATTATAAGGGCTATTTACGGGAGCAATTAGAAAAATGAGATTTATTATCCTATCCTGTAGAATTAGCTGCTTTAAACTAAGGAGTAATCATAATTTGTTTCAGCTATATTTATTCTGCCTATTTTAATACTTTCAGCCATTATAATAAGTCTTGGGATATCCTTAAGTTTTTTTCAGTTTTTTTTTTTTCTACTTTTCTAATTGTTTGAATCTTAAGAAGAAGTGGATTATTATTAACTAATCATGATGCACATTTTATTGTCTATAAATGTTTGTTTTAAGTGCCTTTTCTCTATCTCAAATATTAACCGAGATATTTGCATTTCAGCAGATTTATCTTAAGGGAAATCAGCTATTGAGGTCGTACTCATGACGCGATTTTCGAAAAATGTTTTCAAATGTCCATCAACCCTACACAGGAGATGACGAAAATGAGGTCCGTTCAAAATTATATATATATACACACACATAGTCATATGTGTCCCAACTTTCCGTGCCACTCCCCTTAATATCTCCAATTATTTTAATACAAGGCTGAGAGTGGTGTGACCTAATGGTGACCTCTGAAAAATCGTATCAGTCCGTATTCGATCTCGTAACCTTCTCCAGTACTTCTCCAGTGACCATAAATTTTCGAATTTCTAATAGAATGACATACTTTTTGTGGTGGATTCTTGTAGAAAATCAAATTTTAAAATGAGTTTGTATCAGTGAATTTTTCGATTTGACGCATGGTTTAGCCGTAAAATGTCAAAACCACATCTTTATTTTTCTCAGGATTGGTGCATTTTACTAACATTGCAAACTTATTTTTGAAACAAAGCTAAGGGAAAAGGAATGAATTCTGGAAAATAAAATTGAAAAAAAAACAAACTTTTAAATTGAAATATTGCAAAAGTAGTATTTACAAGTGTTCGACAATGCGTCCTTCCTCATTTACCCACGCAAAAGACGTTATCTGAAATCCCTTTCGGCACTGTGTATTTCTGCTACTGAAATTGAACGTATCACCAATCTAATTTTATTTTTCATGTCTTCAATACTGTGAGGCTTATTCTGGTAGACGATGTCTTTGACCCTCCACCATAGAAAATAATATAGTACTGTAAGATGACGTGACGTGGGTGGTCACTCAATGTGCAAGCTGCGACCGTTGGGGAAACATATCTCTTATTGTCGACCGATTAGTGGTTGAGAAGTGGGAAAGGAATTCGTCAAGCTCCTGATGCAAAATACCGTCCCTGGATAAGCATGTTTCTCGAGCTAGTTGTCTCAGGTTTTTATTTGGAAATGCCTTCACTCTTGCTTGGACATTAATAATATTACTTTCTTTGCGGTACGGACGCTGTACCTGACCCTGCTGGGAATAAGCTGCCCATAGACCTACCTCGTCCCACCAATGTAGGGAATCCCCTTCGGCTAGGATGGGGGCGGTCTGGAAATCTCTGTGATTAAAATAAGTCCGTCACGCAGGGGCTGCGTAAACTAAGCAAATTTCCCACGCGATGTTTTACAATAGAGAAATTTCACGAGAGCCGAGCACTGATACATATATACTAGCTCAGATACCCGGCTTCGCCCGGGAATTGATTTGAGGCAGAATGGTGAAGGTATTTTTTTGGCAAAGCTTTACTTTGCACAATATTTTGACGTTTACTCGTCCCAGTGTTTAGGGTTAATACCCTTTGTTGGCATTGGTTAATAATAAAATTAATTTTTTATGTAAGTCTTCACTGTCCTCCAAATTGTCATATTTCCCGTCTCCTATGCATTATACATAGATTTCAGCTATTAAGGACAAAATATTAACATTCATTTGAATTAATTTTTCCAGCTGAGGTACCTGATAGTTCAAATAGGAATGAATTGTTGAGCATAGCAATAACGCAAATTACTTGCTCCACACATTGTTCCTGGAGAAATGTATAAAAAAAAAAAAAAAGTTAATCTAAATAACAAAGTAAACAACTTTTGTTATGTGCATGTTTGTCGAAAAACAAATAGACAATGAAATATCGCAAATTTTTATTTCAGGCCTCCCTTATAACCCCCACTCCCGTTCTAACCTAAACATTTTAATATAGCTTATAATCATGGAAGAATTAATGCTAATTGACATACCGAGTTTTGTTAAGTTCGGTTCAATCGTTAGCGCCCAATAAAATAGTTGACTCCCGCTTTAGTTTATAGTGTATATCTCGTTTATACATTGTTAAAAGACAAAAATGAATATCACAAAAGTTACACACACGAATGAAACAAAATGCAGTTATAGTGTCTATGACATGTGAAACGAAAAGTTATCGTGAAAATTCGCGAAAAAAATGAATGTACAGACAGAGTTTACAATTTTATATATATATATATATATATATATATATATATATATATATACATACATATATATATATATATATATATATATATATATATATATACATATATATATATATATATATATATATATATATATATATATATATAGATAGATAGATAGATAGATTAGATAGATACATAGATAGATAGATATGTATGTATATATATAGTTTTGAACGGACCTCTTTTGCGTCTACTAGGTAGGATCGATGGACATTTGAAGAAAAATTTCGAAAATTCCGCAAAATATTTGTATTTTTCAGTTTTTCGGATTCAATAAACCCCTACTCCTACTCATCTGATATTAACAATATTATGTTGTGAAGCACTTTATTTGAAGCTTAAATACCAAATATTGTTTTCATTGAACTTTTTAGTTTTTAGATAAATGCAAATACATGGCGCACGTGGGAAATCTGCTTAGTTAACGCAGCCCCTGGGTGACGGACTTTTTTAATTTTCGCCATTCAGTAAACCCCCACTCCTACTCATGTCATAATAACAAGAAGCTGGTATATTATGAAGCACTTTATTTCAAGCTTAAATACCAATATTGTTCTCATTGAACTTTTCCGTTTTGAGATAAAGACAAAAACGTGGGAAATCTGATTAGTTAACGCACTCCCTGTGTGACGGAAATATAATCTCAAATTACGATACTAATGCGTGTATGTGTTTGTGTGAACAATAGTGTAAAATACATTTTAGCAGATTCCCTCAAGGGAAATCAGCTATTGAGGTCGTACTCATGACGCGAGTTTCGAAAAACTTCTTCAAATGTCCATCGATCCTACCCAGGAGATGACGAAAATAAGGTCCGTTCAAAATTATATATATATATATATATATATATATATATATATATATATATATATATATATATTTGTCTGTTAACGCTCTAGCGGTCGAAATTTTTGTTTGATAGTTACCAAACTCGGAATTTAATCGTTTTATGTAAAAAGGAAGATCAAGTTTGTTAATGGCTGAAATCGGACCATTTTTTTATTTTTTTTTTATTTTGCTTTTCTAATTGCTGTGAATCTTGGCCCGAAGTAGATTAGGCCGGGAATGAGCGACCTTTCCAGATATCAGCTGACAGCTGGAAAATTGCTGTCAGACCAGGAAAATTCACTCCCAATTATTGGCTCTAGGCCTTCCCTCGCTCGCATTTCTTTCCGCTTAAAAATCTTTCAATCATAGTTACATAATGAAGCGGATTTAAAAATTCAATTTCCCGTAGTAAATTGTAGTTATTGTTATTTTTTTATTCGAATGTATAATAGTTTTTTTTTAGGTTTCATTTATTTTAGTATTAAATTTTATTTTATATCTAATCCGTATCAGCGGTCTCTAAAGGAGCTACAGGTGTTTACACAATCCAATCTCTATCTATTACTTATTTTAAATAGAGTATTTTGAATTCTCCATAAACTCGCTTATTGTTACGTCCGATGACTAAAAAGAGCTGCGTAATGAAAGAATGATTATATGTAAAATGATATTAACATCGTGGCATTGCAGGAAGTGGAAATCTTTATAGGTTACCAGCCCCTGCGTTAGACTTTTACTTTACTTTGTTTCTTATGAAATTACTAGCTCAGATACCCGGCTTCGCTCGGGAATTCATTTGAGGCTGAATGCTGATTGTATTTTTTTTTTGGCAAGGCTTTACTTTGCACAATATTTTGACATTTACCTGTCCCAGTGTTTAGGGTTAATACCCGTTGTTGGCATTTGTTAATAATAAAATTAATGTTTTATGTATGTCTTCACTGTCCACCAAATTGTCATATTTCCCGTCTCCTGTGAATTATGCATAGATTTCAGCTATTATGGACAAAATATTAACAAAGATTTGAATTAATTTTTCCAGGTGAGGTACCTCATAGTTCAAATTGGAATAAATTGTTGAGCATATCAATATTTCTACGCAAATTACTTGCTCCACACATTGTTCCTGGAGAAATGTATAAAAAAAAAAAGTTAATCTAAATAACAAAGTAAACAACTTTTGTTATGTGCATGTTTGTCGAAAAACATATAGACAATGAAATATCGCAAATTTTTATTTCAGGCCTCCCTTATAACCCCCACACCCGATTTTAAACACTAAACATTTTAATATAGCTTATAATCATGGAAGGATTAATGCTTAATTGACATACAGAGTTCTTTTAGTTCGGTTAAAAAATAATCTAGTTATCGAAGCGCCCAATGAAAATGTCGGAATGACTAACCGCTATTGGTTTTTAGTGCGTATAATCTCCGTTTTATATTTTCGTATAAGAAAAAAGTGTATATAACAAAAAGTTAATCTAAATAACTAAATAAACAACTTTTTGTTATGTTCATATTTTGCACGAAAACCTCCAACAGGAACGAAAATATATCGCTATTTTCTCTAATTTCATTTCCTGTGCTTCCCTCATAACAACAACCGAACCCTCCACTCCTGCCCCACGTACCCTAGAAATGTTAGTATGGCTTAATAATAAGTTATGGCGTTAGTAATAATTCACGAATACCGAGTTTGATTTAGTTCGGTTGAGTTCTTTTGTGTCCATATATATAAATTGTTGACTCCCCAGCTATAGTATTTTTTAGCGAGTATAATTCATTTATACTTCCGTATACGGCACAAAAGTGCATGAAAACTAAAAGTTACTCTAAATTAAAGCAAAATAAAAAACAAGAACTTTTGTTATGGACATATTTTGCTGAAAAAGCAATTGGAAACGAAATATCGCTATTTTTAATTTCAAGGGCCTCCCTCTTATAACCCCTCAAGTTTAAAAAAAATCCCCCTTAAATTTTCCCCCCCAAAATAACCAAAAACCGGGTTTGAGTATTAATTAATTTAATTTATTATATTTAAAATACAGTTTCAAAATTATTCAGGTTTAAAAAATTTTTTAAAAACAAATTCCCAAGGAAAAAAAAAGTTTGTGCTTAAAAAGAATTTAAAAAAAATTTTTTGTTTTTCGCAAAAAATATAATTAAAATTTTTTAAATATTTTTTATATTAAACCGTCGCCGATTTTTGGGAATGGAGTTTTTGAATTTTCCCAAAATTTTCCCCCCCCGGGGGTGTTTTAGGGGTTAAAAAAGTTATTTTTTTTTAAAAAAATTAATTTTTGGTAAGATTAAACAAAAGTTACGCCGTGGGGGGCCAAAATTTTAATTTAAAAAAAAATTAATTTAATTAAATTTAAAATTTTAAGGTTTTTGTACCTGGTGGATGATGGAATTTGGGTTTTTTTTTAAAAAACCGGTCATATTCCCCCCAAAAACCAAAAAAAGGAAAATTTTTTCATATTAAAAATCGGGCCTTCCCCATAAAAATTCGGGCCCCCCTTTGAAAGGTTTTATTAGGGGCAGGGCCCAATACTACGATTGGGGGGGTGTTCGTTTGGTTTTGTGGAAAAATTTTGTTATTCGGGGAAAATTTTCTTTTTATTCTTAAAAAAAGGTTAAATAATGTTTTTAGCAAAACAAAATCCTATTAGGGTATCCCCAATAATGGATTCGCAAAATTTATATTATAATATAAAAAAATTAAAATTTATATATTTTAAAAAATTTTTAAAAAAATTTATTTTAATATTAATAGCAAGGGGTGGAGGAAATCTTAACGAATTACGTTTTTTTTTTTGCAAAAATTTTTGCCCTAATATTTTTTTTTTTCCCTTATTTTTATTTTTGTACTAATTAAAATTTTCAACTGGCTAATAGATTTTTTTATCTTAAAAAATAATAAAATACTCCGAGGGGTGAATAAAAAACTTTTCCCCCTAATTTTCCAAAAAAATCTCCCTTTTAAAAAACTTAGTATAAAAATTCCCTAAAAATTATTGGGGCTAATCCCCCCTGTTTTCCCCCTAAAAATTACTAACTTAAAACCGGGGGAGAATTATGGAAAAGCCCGAGTTGTAATTCCAAACTGCTTCTGGTGACCCCGCAGTTAAAATAAAATCTGGTTTATTCAAAAGAAAAATGAAAAACAAAATTTTTAAAAAATTTTCTTTCAATAAATTTTTTATTAATTTTTCGACGATGAAAAACAATTTTCGTTTTTAAAATTTCCCCCCTTTTAAACCCCCCTCCCCGGTCCGTTTTTTGCCTTAAAAATTATTTTTTTTAATAAAAACGATTAAATCCGGGTTTTGGTTTAAAAGATCAAAAATTCCCTAAGGGGTTTAAAAAAAAATTTTAAAAATTATTAAAAAATTTGGTTAAAAATTTGTTTTTTTAAAAATTTTTTTTTTTTTCAAAATTTTTCAAAAAAGAATTTTAAAAAAAAAAATTTTCTTTCCCCAAAATTCCCCAAACCCCCAAATGTTTTTGTTTCCTTTTTCGTTTTTTTTTTTATTTTTTTTGTTTGTTTGTTTTTTTACCTTTTCAAAACGGCCCCCCAAAAGGGCCCAAAATTTTTTTTTTGAAATTGGTTTTGGGAAAAAAAAAAAATTAAATTTTCAAACCAAAAATTAAAGTTTGGTTTTTTTTTTTTTAATAATTTTTTTTCCTTTTTAGAAAAAACGGGGGTTTTTTTTTGGGGGGTTAAAAGGAACCTTTTAAAAAATTAAAAAATTTAGGGAAAAAATTTTCCTTTTTTCCCAAAATTTTTTTTTTCGGGAAAATTTTGAATAACAAAAATTGTTTTTTTGTTTTAGGTAATTTTGTTATATACTTTTTTTTGTATACCAATTTTTTAAAGGTTACGCAAAAAATTTAGGGGAGTGAACAATTTTTTTGGGGGGCAAAGACCAACCAAAATTAAAAAAAATGGTATGTATTAGCACTAAGTTTTTTTAAAAAACCATCCAATTTTTGGGGGGGCGGGTGGGGGTTTAGGAGGCTAAAATTTAAAATAGGGTTTCTTTTCTTTGTTTTTTTGGCAATTGCCCCCAAAAAAATTGTTTATTTTGTTATTTAGAGAAAGTTTTTTTATATTCATTTTTTGTCTTTTTAAAAAATCTTAAAAAGAAACTATAAACCTAAGCGGGTTTTTCAAATATTTTAGGGGGTTAACGATTGAACCAACTTAACAAACTGGGTTTTTTAATTGCATTCTTTTCCCCGATTATAAACTAAATTAAAAAATTTTTTTTTAGAAGGAGTTGGAGTTATAAGGAGGGTGAAATAAAAATTCGGGGATTTTTTTTGTTTTATTTGCTTTTCGACAAACATGAATATAAATTTTTTTACTTTGTAAATTTGATTAACTTTTTTTTTTATACATTTCTCCAAAAACAATGTGTGGGCAAGAATTTGCGGAATTTGATTTCCCCCCAAACAATTCTTTTATTTGAACTATCAGGTTTATGTGGAAAAAATTAATTAGATCAATGTTAATATTTTTTAAAAAACAAAAATTCTATGCTAAGCCCAGGAACGGGAAATGTGATTTTTTGGAGGACCGTGAAAGACTCGAAAAAAAATTAATTTTATTATTAAAAAATGCCAAAAAGGGTATTAACCTAAAACTGGGAAGGAAAATCCCCAAATTTTGTGAAATTAAACCTCCCAAAAAAAAATAAATTTCCCCCGGGCGAAGGGGTATTGAGTATATTTTAAAATATATATTTTTTTATATTATATATATATATATATAATATTACATTTTTTTAAAAGGTGTCATTTTCGTATCATAGGTAGGTCGATGGACATTAAAAGAAAAATTTAAAATTTCCCCGTCATGGACAACCTCAATAGCTGTTTCCCCTTAAGGGAAATTGCAAAAAAAAAAAATTTTTCGTTTGTTTTTTTTTCCCCAAAAAAACCAAAGGAAACAAAATTTGAAATTTTTTTCTTTTGGCCTTGCGGGTTTTTAAAACCCCCCCCTGTTTGTTCTGAGATTTTAGTATAGCATAGTCTAAGGTGAGTTAGTAGTAATTAAGTCCAAGTAATAAAATTCATCAGTTTGGAAAAAAACGGTCCCCAACAAACATACCCTAAGAAAAAAATTGCAAATATCTTGTTATGGTATGTGAAACAAAAATGTATGGGAAAATTTTCAAAAAAATAAATCAATTTAACGCAGATTTAAAAATTTTTTATATTTTGGGTTGGTTTTTAAATTATTTTTTTATATTAAGATTTTTATATACACAAATAGAAAGAGAGAGAGGGGGTGGGGGGGGAAGGACAAAGATGCAATATTCAGTAAAAAAACAAAATTATTTTAGTTTCACTTGATTAAGTTACTATATCATTCCCCCAATAGAAATATTACCGTCTTATCAACGTGGGGAATTTTTTTCACAAGAGGAACATTTTAAAATGTTTTGAAAAATGTAAACAAAAAAAAACCTTTTTTAATCTATTTAAAAAAATAAAAAATTATATATAGTCATAAAAATTATATCTATTAAATGTATATTGAAGTTTTTTAGTAATGATACGAATTTCCCTGTTTCGACAAACTTCCCTCGATTGTTAATAATGTTATGTTTGTAAAAACTCCCAGTTTTTTGGCTTAAACACTAAAAAATGGAGTTCCCCTTATATTTTACGCTATACATCGAGAAAAAATAAAATTTGGTAACCCAAAGTAATTTAAGGGACAAATAAAACGAAAAAAAAAAACCTTTTAAAACAATTTACAAGTTAATAATCTCTAAAAGGAAAGTTTTGAATTATAACAAACAGGTCCCCCAACCTCAAAAAGTAATAGATGATGAAATATTTACCCCGGAGGGCCAAACAATTAATAAAAATTTTCAAAATTAATTTTAAAAATTTTAATTTGAAAACTTTTAATTAGTTGTGCTGTAATTATAATGAAAAAAATAATTTTTTATCACTCACTTTTAGTAATAAAAAAATAAAAAAAGGGGGGTGGGGGAAAAACAGAACGTTAGTATATCTCGAAATAAAGGTTCAATGAAAACAATGTTTCGTATTTAACTTGGAATAAAAATTTCATATATAACAGCTTATTAGCAGATTTCCTTAAGGGGGAAACAGCTATTGGGGTTTTACTCATGACGAATTTTGAAATTCCTCCTCCCCCTAGCCGGTTTTAGCCATTAAGAACTTGTTTTTTTTCCCCGAAGGAAAAAAACTTTTGGTAAAAATTAGGTTGGTTCATGTTTTTAGCGATTTTCCTTAAGGGAAATCAGCTTTGAGTTTATATGACGGATTTTCGAAATTTTTTTTCAAATGTCCATCGCCTACCTAGAGTGAAAAAAATGAGGTCCTTTTTAAAACTGTATTAATATATATATTATATTTTATATAAATTTTAAAAATTATATGTTGTTATTTTAGGGTTGAAAATTTTTGTTTAATCGTTACGAAACTCAATTTTTAGGGTTTTATGTAAAAGAAAAAATCAAGTTCTTAAACGACCGGGGGGGGGGTTTTAGAGGAGGGAATTTCCAAATTTTAAAAATCTCCGTTATTTGCGTCGGATCGAAAAATTTAAAAAGAACTTTTTTTTTGCAAAAATTTTTAGCTATAAATGTTGTTTAAATTTTTCATATCTTGATTTTAACTAAAAAATTTGTTTTTTTCAGTTTTTCGGGATTCAGAAACCCCCATCTACTATTGATATTAACAATTTTCCTTTTTTTTATGAAGACTTTATTTTGTTTAATACCAATTTTGTTCCCCTTAATTTTTAATTTTTGATTTAAAAAGCCCAAAGTGGCTTGGGGGAAAAATTTCTTAGTTAAGCACCCCTTCATGAGGACTTTTGAAATTTTTTTTTCCAGGGAAATTTTTGTGGGGTGGGACGATGGATATTTGAGGAAATGTTTCGTTTATCTTTATGGGAAAACTCAATAGCGAATTTCTTTAAAATAAATCTGTTTTTTGAGTGGGGGGAGTAAAATTTTTGAAGTCTTCCCGTTTTTTTCCCAAAAATCCCAGTTACCAAATTAAGCCCCAATATCAAAACTATCCCCAAAATTAGTAGGCACCCCACACCCCGTTTTTCCGTGCAGAAAACGATAACAGCATGCCTTCAATGCAGGACTTATCTAAGTTTTACAAAAAAGGTTTTATTGCTCTGATTAGAAAACCGTTCCTTAAAAGATGGAACGGGCAAATTTTTCCCGGATGAAAAAAATTTATTTTAATTAATAATGTGATTAAATTAAGCAGGTTTTGGGGCTGGGGTTTAAGAAAAATTTACCATTAAAAGAATTCTCAAGAGGGGGAATAAATTCCCCTTAACTTTAAAATTTCTAAAGATCAATATTTTTGGGGCAAATGGTCATGAAATATATGAAAATTATCATTCTTTCCCCCCCAATATCAAGTATCAGGGATCAAACCATAGTTTGGAAGTTAAATATAAAAAAAGAGTTTGCACGCAGCGCTGTGTGACTAAAAAAATTTTTTAAAGTTGACAAATTTTCATTTTCAATTTTAATGTTTCCCTTAGTTTCCTTCCCCAAATATTGAGTGTATTGATGATGCATTTTTTAAAAAATTTCTTAAAATTGTCATCGTCACTCAAAAAAGTGACAAAATGAGGCCGTTCAAAAACCCGTTTTTTCAAGATTCATGGCAAGGGTCCCAAAAAAAAAAATTTTTCGCGAAATTTTATCATATGCTCCACATGTTTGTGTCTTACTGCCCTCTTCGGGGCTCCCCCTTTTCAAAAAAAAAATAACTTTTTTTAAAAAAAATAAAACATTTTTTCTTATAAACTCGTAGATTCCACGGTCCTGGTCATTAATACTTTAAAAGGTTTGGGTATTCCCCGTGTCGCATATCAAGGTTTAAAAAAGTTTGGACAGAAAATCAGCCTTTGGGAACTTCGGGAAATAATCACAGCATCAATTCGAAAAATTAAAAGGTGGGGCCCCAAGGGGGGCCCCGATACCAAGAAAGAGGTTTTGAGAAGCCATAGAAATCGCCAAAATGCCATTCAACATAACAGAGAGGATGGATACAAACTCGGGAAACCCCGTCATTCCACAGAGGCCACGGACAAGAAAAAAAAAGGGGTTTTTATAGCGGAGTGAACGACCCCGGAAGAAGTATCGTAGACACTGTTGGGGACGACTCCCCCAAGGGGAAACGGAAAAACCCACTATATACCTGAGGTGATAAAACTCTTAGTCTCAGAGATAGCCCGGGGGAAGCTAGAGATTTCTAGAAAACTTTGGCAACTAAAAGCAGAACGGTCAATCCCCGAAGACCTTTAAAACAGTATTAACACTCATTCTTTTAATGTTTTCAGCAAAATTTTCTTGGGGTTTTTGTTAAATTAATGTTTTTTTTTTTTTTTAAAATTTAAAACGTTTTATTTTTAAAAAGGGACAGCCCTAAAAATTTTTTTGAAACCCCCCAAAAATTGACATATGATATAGCAAAAAAATTTGAAAAATTTTATATAAAATTTGTTGTTCGTTTTTTCTCCCGTTCCAAAAATTTTAATTTTTAAAGCGGGGAAAAAAAACCAACGGCCCGGAAAGGGAGTTTTTGGGGGGTTTGAAAATTCGAAAAAAATTTTTTCATAAGTCGGAAGAAGAATTTTTTAAAAATTTTTAAAAATTTAAAATTATAAATTTTTATAGTTTTTTTTTATTAAAAAAAATTTTTTCCTTTTAAAAAATTTGCCTGGTGGTAGGGTCGGATAATTTTGTAATATAGGTACAACTCCTGAAGGAGAGTCATAAAGTACGTGAAACATGTAGAGGGAGTAATAAATAAATGTAAAATATTTCATCTATTGACCGTCCAACATTGCACAACCAACAAAGATGGATTAAGATCACATTTCGAAGATATTTTAAAATCTCATAATTTATTATTTTTTATTAACGTCCACTTTTTCCTACTATGGTTAATTGAGACGGGTTATCTAAAGGGTATCACACTTTGCTAGCCTGGATGGGACTAAGGAGTTTATTTAACGAATTCTGTCACTAAATAAATTCCAATTGCCCAGGCGGGAATCTAACACGCCACTCCAAGTTTACCAAGTGATATCGTATAATTTAACTTAATAAAGCACAGTTGTGACGAGCCTATTGTAGGCAAAATTTTTAATATTTAGTCATTATGGGAAATTATTTTACAGCAATGGCTAAAAATTGTAATAATCATAATTTGGACAAAGGACTCAGATTAGTCATTCATGTGGTTGTTCTTAATTCAAATAAGAAAACCTAGAGTCTGAAGTTTGATTTGGTGAACGAACGCATAAGAACAACATCTTAGCCCCCACCAATGGCAAGAAAAGGGTGGGGTAATTATCCCTCCCAAAATTAGTCATAAAACATCAAGGACGCTAATAAATAAAGTTCAATTTAGAAATTCATAATTCTACAAACTATGACCAGTAAATGACGAGTTAACAGCACTCCTTTGTATACAGTCCAATAAATAATAAAAATAGTAAGATATCAGAAGCAAAACATGTTAAGACTAAGTGCCAGGAAACGAGATTAAGGCTGAAACACAAAACATTAAGAATATTAACTCATAAAAATAAATTCAGATTTCTGAGAAAGTAAAAACATTGCGCAGAGTAAAATGAGCCATCAAGTTCTAATGGGTCTTATAAGCTTTCTTCAAGTTATAAAATCCATCAGCATTGTCATAACAATAAATGGGAAGAACCAGAAGCAGTTTAATAATCGTTCAAATACACTTCCTGTTGGTTACAAAAGTCATCATAAAAATATTCAAAATAACAGACAAAAAGAAAATAGATTAATATTACTCGTTTGCTAATACAACGAAAACGTAATGATTATTTAAAACAGGTACTTGAAGTTTCAATAGTGAACTTAAAACTAGTTAAATTTTAACATAAAACAAGAAATAATAATAACACAAATTTCTCGTTCTTAATTATGCCACTGGCGAGGCTGAAAGGTCTCCTACAGTTAATTAGCTGTAATTTAGTTTCCGTATTCGGAATAAATCCCGAGGAAAAAAAATCCCGAGAGAAAACTTACAGAGGGTATAGAAAATTGAAAACAATAGTCAGCTGAATTTTTTTATTTGTGCCAATATATTTTTTTAATTAAATGGTAGTCATAGTTTTAATAAGCATTGATATATTATAAATTAACTTCTCTGAGCAAAGTTTCATTAAAATCTGATCATGAAATATAGCTTAATGCCACATATTCAAATCTCTTGGCAATTAGGCCAAGAAAATGGAGCTAAAGGGAGAAAACTTTTCTTTTTACTTTTATCACAGTTGATATAAACACCTGAGATCAAAGCGCAGACTTGTCCGCCTTCTTTTATTTTAGCATCAATATTTAAAATAAATACTGACGGTTTATTCCGAAATTCAAAAAAAATATAAAAATACTTAGGATTCAGCATCCAATGCCAACAAACAAACTTCATAAGAGTTTCTTCAATAATCTCACCACGTAATTACTGTACATCATAGAATTTACAGTACCTAACATTCCATCCTCTGAAAGAATTTTTTTAATTAAAAAATAAAAATTGTAATACTTCACCACCATGTTGGAGAGTCTTGTTCAGTCTAGTTAATTAATGTTAAATAATATTATTTGGTTTATTAACGATCTGAAATAGTATGCTAGAGTTGTGTCTAAGATCGCACACTAAGTACGGTGGGATTTCTGATTCTTTAAGATACTATAATACAGTGTATTATTTTAATTATGTATTATTGTTTTGATTTTTTAGCAGATTTCCCCCTTATGGGAAAATCATCTATTGAGGTTGTACTCCCATGACGGAAAATTTTTTAGAAATTTGTCTTCTATGTCATCGATCCTAACCTAGTAGATGAACGAAAAATGAGTCCGTTTCAAACGTGTAAGATATATATATATATATATATATAAAATATATATATATAAATATATATATCTATAATTGTCTGTTGCCGCTCTAGCGGTCGCAATTTTTGTTTTGATCGTTATAACAAATCGATAATTAACGTTTTATAATGTAAAAAAGAAAGATCAAGTTCGTTAACGGCTGAAAACGGACCAGATGGGAGTGGGGTATTTTCTTTATCGAAAATTTCGAATATCTCCGTTACTATAACGTCGGATCGAAAATTTTGTACAATGAAACAATCTTATTGCAAATACATTTACTTAAAATATTGTTATGTACATTTATTCTCTATCATGAATATAAACCGAGAAAATTTTGCATTTTTATTAAATCTGGCCGGCTAACGAACGAAGTGACTTTCCCGCCAAAAGCTAGTTTGGCCGTTTCATTAACTGCTCGGCTCTCGTGAAATTTCTCTATTGTAAAACTTCACGTGTGAAATCTGCTTAGTTTACGCAGCCCCTGCGAGACGGACTTTTTTTTTTTGGCTTGTAGAAGGGCAGAACTCCTTCTCAGGGTGCTTGCACCTTTATTAATGATGTCCCATTTGGACAATATTGGGGCTTGGGAGCCTCAGTTCATGTATGGAGTTGTGTGCACCAGAAAATATTAATTATAAAGGGGAATTGTTACTTGTGCAAATTATGTATTTATTTTTATATTTGTATCAGAACCCAAATAAATGTTGACCTGAGGAGAAATCCGATGAAAAATCCAAATTCTTAACACATATCCAATAACACACATGATTTTATGACGGCAATTATTCCACAACTGCTCACTCCTGTGAGACAAACCTAGAAAACCATTACCAAAGAATATTATCAAATCCGTGAATGCCACAGATATAATCAACATGACCTATGTGGCAGATAAGATTTACAACTTGTTTGAGTACAAACACAGAACTTATAAATTCTTCAAAAATAATAACAGAATAAGTAATACCACTAATTGCGTAGTTATTTTTCCTAGGATCCAAAATACAATTTCCCTACATCAAACCATCTCACAGCCAGAAAAAATACATTATCCGTAAAATACTTAGAGCTTGCTGAAATGTCTTTATTCAATAGGAAGTCCAGGATGTCGGAGGCGCTCCTCCCCTACGAAGGGAGAGAAACATGATAAACATATACAAATTGCTATTTCTAAACAACCTCCGATTCCCCCTCCCTTAACCAGTTTCCCATTGCCGCCATTTTTGAATAAAAGAGACAGGAATACATTCTTCTATACAGACAGGCGAAAATTGGGAATGGAGCGGGAGACGAATTCCGGAGGGGAAAAAACCGCTTGCAGGTGGTTGATAAATTGGATGTTGGAAATGAGACATTAATAGACATCGTTTGTTCCTTGCCGACTGGGGAGTTGTCTTTAACCTCAACGTCACAATGTCAATGCATCTCAATGCCTTATCCCCTGACACAGTTCGAAATTAATGGTTGCGTTTGGTTTCGTCTTTGCAGTTCAGCATCTACTAGATACTCTCATAAATGGGTTCTTTATCGGTCAATACTTATTTGCAAAAACGTTTGATTGAGGATAAATGAGCTGATGTAAGTCGATAAAACTCTGTTACAATTAGATATTGCAGGGTATATTTCAATAAGACTGAATTCGATAAAGTCGAGTCGGCAAGCCGTGAAAACTAAGCAGATTTCCCACGTGCTGGTATAACACACTTGTGACATCATCTTGTCAAATATTCTCTATTTCTACAGAACGAAGATCTTCCTGAACTGAAAATAGGTCATCACTCAATTCCTTGGACTCCGAAGGACCAGAGCATCCGCTATCTCGGAGTACATTTTGACACACGACTTACATGGCGCCATCATATCCACATTAAATTGCAAGAAGCACACACACACGACTTTCCCCAGACAAATTATACCCCTTTTAATAAATAAAAATACACCACTCAAACTGACATGCGCAAACACAAACTTTACAAAACACTTATACTACCTATATTAACATACGCTTGCCCAGTCCTGGCTGGGCATCAGCAACAATTATCAACAAAAACAAAATCCAGTCCTACCAGAGCAAAGTACTTCGGATAGCGCAAATGCACCCCTGTCCCAGGGTTTTGGTTAGGATCAGCCAAATCCACAGGGAATTGGAGCGGTTTCTGCCAATTTCAGTACACCTCCCAAAACACTTGTAAGCAACTCAAATTGCCCTGCCTTCTAATTCAAGTGTAGCCCCCACTCTTTACAATTTAGGTACAACCCAGAGGGACGACTACGTCCGAGGCTGTACCAAAACATCTTAATTTTGTAAAAATCATGTAACAATTTGTGTATAATACCTTAGTTGTATTGGGCCAAAATAAAATTTTCTTTCTTTTCTATTTCTACGTAATACAACAGAGATATTTTGAATTATCCATTTTCCCCTCTCTAACCCCCCCCACCCTATTCCGGCTCTGATTTCAGCCATTAACTATTATGATCTTTACTGTTCAATGAAACAGTTAAATATCGATTGTAGTGTAGAACAAATTAACATTTTCCAGACAAGAACGTAAATTCTTAAATGATGAAGTAATCGCACAACGTATTTGAAAGTACCTCATCTAGTAAATATCTGTTGAAAACAATATTTGGTATATAAGCTTCACATAAAGTAGTTCATTATATAAGAGAGCATAGTTTATGTGATATGAGTAGAACTGGGAGTTGACTGAGGGCTGAAAACTAAAAATTACAAATATCTCGATTAATATTGAAGACAGATAATAAATCCATATAACAATATTTATAGTAAATTTCATTTGAAATAAGATTGATTCTATACAATTTTCCGATCCGACCAATAATAATTCGAAGTTTTCTTATCTTAACATCCTCCCCCCTACGTCTGGTCGAATTTCAGCCGTTAAGACCTTTAGTTTAACATGAAACGCTTATAAACCGAGTTTGGTAATGATCGAACAAAAATGTCAACCGATAGAGCGGTAACAGAAAAGTATATATATATATATATATATATATATATATATATAAATAAATACATCTCAGATACCCGGCTTCGCCCGGTAAATTATTTGAGGCTGAATATTATGGTATTTTTTTTGGCAAAACTTTACTTTGCACAAAATTTTTGCTTTTTGCCCCCGGTTTGGGTTAATACCTTTGGTTTTTTTAAAAATTTTTAAAATTTAAATTTTTTTTATGAAAAATCTTCATTTGTCCTCCAAATTGTCATTTTTTTATTTGTTTATTGTATATTCCGTTCTGTGAAAAAGCAAAATTTTTAGTTACTAAGGAAAAAATATTAACATAGATTTGAATATTTTTCCCCGGTGGGGGTACCAAAGTTAAATTTTAAGAATTTTGGCATAATTTTTAGCAAATTCTTTACCTTTTTTTGGGGAAAAAATTTAAAAAAAATTTCAAAAAAACAAAGTAAAAATTTTTTTTTGCTTTTTGTAAAAAAAAAATTTGGAAAAAAAATTCCGAATTTTTTTCGGGCCCCCCCCCCCTTTTAAAACCTAAAAATTTTTTATTAAAACATAAAAAGCTAATTGAAATCCCGGGTTTTTTAAAATTGGTTTAACTTTCCCCAATGAAATTGTTGATCCCCCTTTAGTTTTTAGTGAAATTTTTTTAATTCGGAAAAAAAAAGGTTTTTTAAAAAAATTAAATTTATAACAAAAAAAAAAAAATTTTTTGTTTTTCCAAAAATGATAGAAAAAAAATTTCCCTTTTTTAAATTAGGCCCCTTTTCAAAACTCCCCCCGTCCAAAAAATTTTTTATGGGCTTTTTAAGAAAGGGTTTCAGTAAATACACATAGCGGATTTTTGGTTGGTTTTTTAAAAAAAAAAAATTTTTTATTTAAAAATGGGTTTTAGCGAATTTCGTTTTAATTTTTAAAAAAAAGTTATATAAAAATGTTCTCTAAATTCAAAATAAAAATTTTTTTTTCTATTTCCGGGGAAAAACCAAAGGGAAAAAAGAAATATCCTTTTTTTTAAATTTTGGTTTCCTTTTAACCCCATTTCAAAATTTTTTTTTTTGGGGTTTTTTAAAAAAAATTTTTGCCTAGTAATATCAAAGTTTTTTTTTTATTTGGGTTTTCGGTTTTTTGTCCAAAAAAAATTGTTACTTCGTTATTTTAGCGAATTTTTATAATTGGTATACAAAAAGGGGGTTTAAAAAATTTTTATTACAAAAAAAATAAAAACCTTTTTAGGATTTTGCCAAAAAACCAAAAAGGAACGAATTTTGATTTTAAATTTCTGGTTCCCCTTTAAAACCCCCCCTCCGTTCGTCTCAGGGGGATTTATATACCAAAAAATTAAAGGGTGGGTTGAGAAATTTTAATCCATTTTTCAAAATTGGGTTTTTCAGCCGTTTATGCGTGAAAAGGAACAAACAAAAAAAAACCCAAAAAAAGAAACAAATTGTTTTATGGGGGTTATGAAGGAACGAAAATTATTTGAAATTTCGCGAAAAAAATCAATTTTCAGGGAAAAAAGGGTTAAAAATTTTTTTTTATTATAATTATTTTATAATATATTTTAATTTTGAAACGGGCTTTTTCTTTATCGGGGTGCACCTTTAAAATGTTTGAAATAGGTCGGAGCCCTTTTTGTTTTTTTTTTAGGGAAAAATTTTTTAAAAGTATTTGAATATATGGTATTGTCATATATAGAATAGTGGGGCAAAAAAGTGGGTAGCGGTTGAAAAACTTTTTTAACGCTTTGAACCTTCTCTCCGGGGTTGATTGCTAAAATAAAAGTTCCAAGTTAGAATTTGGGCGCTTGATTAATTTATTGTCCATTTAACCAGGGCTGGGACTGAGTTTTATTAGTATTTTCGAAAATGGCCTCAAGGGGGGTTTCGAAGGCTGAAATAAAAAATTGAAATAAATCAGAAACATGGAATTTTAGAAAAAAATAAAATAGCAAACTATCGTAAAGATTAAATGCTACAAAATTTGTTAAATACCCATTTAAGGGGATAAAACGAGTTGGAAAGATCGGTTTTGGCCCCCTGGCGTTTTTAATGACAATAAAGTGCTACTAAAAGGGGCATTGAAAAGTTTTTCCAAAATGGGGGAGTGTGACCTTAAATTTTTGAGTAAAATTATAAATTCAAGTTAACCTTGGTCTGTTTTCCCGTTTGCCCCCCAAAGTTATTTGCATCAAATTTAATGGTGTGTTAATAATTTTTTTTTTAAAAACCTAGATTTAGGTCCTAATGGCATAGGATAGCCATCTCCCGATCTGGATGTGGACCATTGGAAACGGCTGCTCATGATTTAGGCAATTGTATTGTTACCAAGAGACTTCGAATCCACCGGCATAGTAGTTCTTTTGTAAGGCAGGGCATTATAATGCGAGGGTGGAGTATTTGGTACGAGAATTTATTCGTAACCTCTATTGGATCCTTTCGGCCAGACTTGGTTCTGAAGTAGAGTACAAGTGTGGTAATTACTGATGTACATATCGTTACTGCAGCGAGACCATTTGATGATATCTTTCAGAGAAATACGGCAGGTTGGAGCTGAAGAGGGCGGATGCCCAGCTCGCCGAGGTTGAGCCAGCCATGGTCCGGGCACTCCCAGTGACCCTGTCTTACAAAGGTGTCTGGTGTAAGAGTACCGACGGATTGCTGAATTTGAGCATGAGCAGTACTGCAATGCAGTGAATCAGCATCCTGGTTCTTGGACAGTCTGGGGCGTATTTGCATCGAGGAATGGACAGCTGGATGAAAGACAAGGCATTGGCTGAGGCTGGAAGAGGGAATCCACTTGGCGAACGTTTTCCAAGGCCAGGAAGTGTGGTGGGATTTGTGATCCTTTATATTTTAGTGAAGTGTATTATTTTAATTAAGTATTATGGTTTTTTGATTTTTTTTAGCATGTAGACGGGCTGAACTCTTTCTCGGGTTGCTTGCACCTTTATTAATAATGTCCCATTTGGACAATATTGGGTTTCAGGAGCCCCCAGTTCATGTATGGAGTTTTTTGCAGCTCAAAATATTAATTGTGTAGAGGAATTGTTTACTATGTATTTATTTTTATATTTGTATCAAAATCCAAATAAATAGTTAATTTAGATCTTTTAATGGTAAACAAAAAAATGCCCAAGAAAAATCGTCTGTATCTAGAGTCGATTCGGAGAAATTTACAATTTTTTACTTTTATTCTTCTGTAACCTTCTCCTCCTTTGTTGATTCTGATCAAAAGGTGTAGAACTAGATGTTATAATAGTCCCAAATTTGATGATGTTTCAAAATTACTTTACGCCAAACCTAAAAATTCCGTAGAAACGAGAAATATTCGAGATCCCCCACCCCGTTCCTGGTCCGATTTCAGCCATTAAAAACTATTAACTTTAGTGTAGAATTAAACAGTTAAATATCAATTATGGTATAGATCAAATAAAAATGTTCGAGAAAATATTATAACTTAATTGATGTAGTCATCATACATTGTATTTGTATTTATAGCACAAAATAAAAGTTCAATGAGAACAATATTTGGTATTTAAGCACTTCATGATATAACAGCTTATTGTTAATATGACAATAGCAGGAGTGGGGTTTTTTTTTGAAGACCAAAAACAAAAACTGCATATATCTCGGTTAAAATCAGTACTGGGACAGTCTGGAGCGTGTTTGCAGCGAAGAATGGACAATTGCGTTGAAGACAAGGCATTGGCTGAACCTGGAATATTAGTTGCGTTTTCCCCAACTGTGAAACTACTCCTTCTCTTTTAATGACCACAAAAAAAATAGCAACCTCTAAATTATCGCTATCAACCAGGCAAGATAAAAGTACCGATATACGATAAGGACTTTCAGTGTTCCGGGATTCAATCTGTGAGACCATTCACAAATGTTAATTGCTCTATTATAACACCCGCAAAGTATACTATTAACACAAGAGTAATAAGTGATTCAATCACGCAATATAAAATCCGAATGAAAAAACTACCATGTTCTTTCAACGCTGAGACTTCTATTTTAGCAAGTTTTAATTTCACCACCCATAGATGGAAAAAACACAGTACATTCAAATTTGTAAACGCGTGCAATATATTTTATTTATTAACGCCCACTTAGTGCTACTTTTGCTAATTTGGTGGGGATATCCAAAAGGTTACCCCCATTTTCCAGCCAGAATCAGACTAAGGACTATATTCAGTGAGTTCGTAACTAAATAAATTCCTTTTGCTCACAAGGGAATCGAACCCAGGACTCAAATTTTACCAAGTTTATTAAGACCACCCACATAAACCACATAGCTAACCTGGGGTAATGTTTATAAGTGTATTCATTATTCAAGAAATGTTGAATAAAAACTATTTCAAAATTTGCAGTTCTAAATTCGCAATAATGCAAAATTGATCCAGAGAGAGGAGGGGGTTTGGGGCTTGGATAACGTTAACACAAAATTGGAATTTTTACGTTCCTAATACGTAGGTCTTGTTATCACCGAGGCACAAAAACAGAGATACTCAATTTTTAGCGGATTTCCATTTAGGGAAATCAGCTATTGAGGTTGTACTCATGTATGTAAGTTTTCACAAATGTCCATCGATCCTACCTAGTAAATGACGAAAAAGAGGTCCATTCAAATCTTTTTAAAGTATTGAAGATCTGCAATTGCTAATCTATGCATTTCCTCGTAACTCAAATATTAAGGGAGTTAGTACTTGCTTTTCTGCAGCAATCAGTCAACTCCCACTACTACTCGTTGGATTTTGACTTAGAAATAGAGAATATATTGTGAGATGACATTACTAGTGTGTCATACCAGAAAGTAGGAAATCGGCTTAGTTTACTGAGTGAGGGACTTTTTTTTTTGGTGTAGCGAGGTGACTCATGTAGTTTTGTCAAGTGATTTTACTTTCAAAAAAAGCACATCAAAAAATTTCCCATAATGTATAGAATATATATATCTCAACAAAATAATTAATTTTGCGCAGGAAAACAAACAGGTTGTGCCCATGAAAATTAATTACCAAACAACCAATTAGAGGTTGAGAATGTGTGTATGAGTAATCCCCACTCGTACGTGATGTCATCACACGTCACGTCTATCGGATACCTTCAAACTAGCACATTTCCACCACCCTCCCCCCTTTCAATATATTTCACAAAGTAAGCTGCACTCAGGCACCATCGTCCATTAAAACGAAGGGTTGGGTAGGATTTTTTTTTTTTAGATTGTACACCTAGGCGATTTTCGTAATATTTCTACACATGACCATCGATCCTACTCGGGAGATGGCTAAAACTACTACTACTTACATTTGTATATATTTGTCTGTTAATGCTCTAGCAATCGCAATAAAACAATATCGTTAATAAACTCGCTATTTATACATGTTATGCAAGCCTAAAGATCAAATTCGTTATGCCAGTGGAAGGAGCGATTTAGAGGCAGGCAATTTAAAAAGTATAAAATATCTGCGTTATTATACGCCCGATCGACAAATTGTATAGAAGCACCTGATTATCTTCAAACTTATACATTTCCACCCACTTCCCCAGTTCAATATATTTCACAAAGTAAACAGCACTCAAGCACTTGGTCTATCATAACAAGCTGCTTGAAATCAGCTATGAGGTTGTACTCATTCAATCATCATCAAGTTATAACTTCTGTAATAGACTTAAAATGCATGTGATACACTAAATTGCATGAGACATGTAGATAAATAAAGGGCCTTCTTATAGGGCTGCAATAGGATGGAAACAAATTATATATATATATATATATATATATATATATATATATATATATATATATATATATATATATATATATATATATTTAGAGTGCCACAAAATGCCTCCCTCCATAGCTTTCAGCAGATTTCCCTTGAGGAAAATCAGCTATGGATGGTGTACTATATATATCAGGTAACTCTCTAAGGGTGGACATTTTTGTTTGATATTTACACAAGATGAAATTCGTCAATCTTCTCAAAATATGAGGGTAATACGGGGAGCGGAGTCAGAAAAATACTCAAATAAACAGACCCATCGGTCAACAATTAGTTAAGAGACGGACAATAAAGCAATCAAGAGAGGTGGGGTGGGGTGAGGGGGGAGAGGAGGGAGAAGAAGTAAATCGAATTGCAGCGCAATCTGAACAGGCCGGTCACACTAATAGATAAGAGATAAGGGTAGAGGCCTTCCTTTTATACAGTTTGCCTCACCGATATCTTGACAGATTATCTCGTCTACCTTTGAACTGACAAACAACACAAACTATTAACTCTAAATCAATATAGCTACCAAAGTTATTGATCTTTCTGGCAATTCCGATGGTCAAATATTGTGATCAAAAGTCAAGCAGAGGATACGTAAACTAAACAGATTTTCCACGTGAAGTTTTACCATAGATAAATCTACATACCAGTAACACTTAACACCACCATGAAATAAATATTAAGTGAAAAAATAAAAATGATTAAGAAACATGTTTCAGTCAATTACATTTTAAGAGCCTCCACAACAGGAAGCGACTGGACTTTAAACAATCAGGTGAGCCACCATCTTGGAGCTGAATAAATAGATAGAAATATTCTTGATCGGAAAGAAAAGCAATTACTAAAACGTGACAGAAGATATATTAACATATTAATTTTATTGAAAACCATTTATTATATCTAGCACTTTAATTTACTATAGCTAGAACCGTAATTTCTAATGAATCAGAATAATTTTTATCTCAATCACTCTAATTTTAGTAATACAAGAACAATAGACGAGTGGGGGTTGTTTATGTTTTATGAATTGTTTATGTGACGTGATTAGGAGTAATGTATATAATAATATTTATAGTACATTTAATTTTCAATAAGATTGATCCTATACAATTGTTCAATCCGACGTAAAATAACGGAGATATTAGGAATTTTCGAAATCCCCCTTTAAACCCCCTCCCCATTTCATTAGTCAGATTTATGCCATTTACGAACTTGGCCTTTCAGATTAAATAATAAAGCTGCCAGATGAGACTAGCATATATACAGCTACAAGCTAGGATCCGTGGATATTTGAAGAAAGTTTTGATTAACCCCGCCAAGAGTATAATCACATTTACAGGCTTACCTTGATGAAAATGGTCTAAACATTTTTTTTAATAATACAATTAAGAGAATATTGGCCGTGATTTTTGCATTACGAGCTGGTTGGTTGACAAAACCTGATAAACAATTATAACCAAATGAACGATCCGTAACCTTCGGGTCATTGATCCTTCGCAAGAGTGCTCGGAGTTCAAACTCCATAATAATACGCACACATCAGTTGATTATATTTGTAAACGCTGATTCTGCAAATACGGCCAGCTGACTTTTATCTCTGCCCTCCCATCTCACGTTTGCATCTCAAGTGGAAAATATATTACAATGCACTGGAGCGTCTGTTGACGTGTGATTTATGCGCAACAACTGCATCATGGTCTATCAGCGACAAACTCGATTAACTGTGAACAGCAAGCCTGAGTATTCAGCGGTTTTCTTTGCATCAATGCCGAATCGTATATTTCGATTAACACAAATAATTAATGATTTGTCAATGGCCCAACAGCAGCAATATCACTTGTAGGCAGTGTGTCGGAGGCATTTATTACAACTCCGTTGATCAGGAGATGCGTAAACTAAGCAGAAGAAGTTTTAAAATAAATAAATCTAAATACTTTTACACTCAACATCACCGTGAATAATAACAGAACAAAAACAAATGCCAATTTCTTTCAGCCAATTTACAAGTTAAAACGGATAGCGCCTGAATTGTAAACAAACAAAAATATTCTAGACCCGAAAGAAAAACAATTATTATATATATACATACATATAATAGTTTATATATATATATAAATATATATATATATATATATATATATATATATATATATATATATTTATATATATATATATATATATATATATATATATATATATATATATATATATATATATATATATATATATATATATACTCAACCGCAAAAAAAAAACCGGACACTTAGATTTAGTCTTATAATTTTGTTAAATACTTAATATATATGTATATTAATCTTTTTAATTAAAATAATTGGTTAATATATAGGTTATTTAAACAAAATCTGCCAAAAGTGAATAATTTTTATTGATTATTTACAAAATAATGCAAAATTAAAAAAAAGAAAAAGATAAATTAACACATTTAAAAAAAAAAAAAAAAATATTCTTCATTTTTATTACAGTGAATGGTAGAGACTTCGCTACCCCAAGCGTTTCGGCAATGTAACGTAAGCTCCGGTCTTCCATCTAAGTTTGAAAGACCCATTATTATGGACCGAAATAAAAATAAAACATTAATTAAAGAAAATGCTTGGTTAATAATTAAAGATGTTTAAATATGCGAAAAACTACTTACAGTTTAGAATAGATCAACTTCACGACTAATAAATCTAACCTGAGTTTTATTTAATTGTTTACTAATCCTGAAGGGATTAGTTCAATGGACTTAGACTCTAAATTCTCTGTAATAACTAGAATACCCACATAAAGAAAATTGCTGAAAATTAGCTTTTAATGCGACAAAAATGAAGTGTCCGGTTTTTTTTTGCGGTTGAGTGTATATATATATATATATATATATAATATTAATTTTATTGAAAACTATTTACTATAGCTAGAGCTGAAATTTATAATGAACCAGAATCATCTCAATCACCCAAATTTTAGTAATCCAAGAGCAAAAGTAGGGGGGGGGGGGGTAACAGAACCTAGTTGCATATATCGCACAAAGTAAAAGTTCAATGAAAACAGTATTTGGTATTTAACTTTCTAATGGAGCGGATCATGAAATAATAGGTTAATATGTAAGTAGTAGTGGGGGTTTACTGAAAGCGGAAAACTATAAAATCAAAATATCTCGGTTAATATTCCTGAAACAGAAAATATGTATAGAGCAACATTTATAAATCAGTCAATTTGCAATAAAATTGATTCTATACAATTTTTCGATCCGACGTATAGTAACAGACATTCCCATAGTAAGGTCATTTGAAAGCGATATTTGGCATTGAACATTAGATTAAAACCCCATTCAAAACAATGAACCAAAAGAATATAAACAAAACAAATAAAATATTACAAATTAACTGGGTGCCGCACTCAAACAACAATGGACGCCTGGGTTCCCAGCATTTATACGTAAAGCAGAGTATAGTACGAGGTAGCAGAATCGAGTTGCTATACAGCTTAAGGTTAGAACATAAATTACGAGAGTTCAGCACGTATACGCCGCTTATCAGATAATGCTATCAGATATCAATACCGCTATTGTTGTTGTATCTGCAGACTGCACCTGGTGGTAATTGTTCCCATGAACAGGTAATCCAGATTTCCAAGGCAACGAACAAGGCAACGAAGAGGATTACGAGGACATACAAAAGAGCAGTGGTTTGCTCTTAATAGATAAGTAAAAAGTTGCAGACCTCAATAGCATATTTTCTGCCAAAGGGAAACTTCCCTCGTGCGTCCTTAGATCCTACCTAGGAAATAACAACCGGTCCCTCTAAAAATATTTATCTTGCGAACGCAATTTTTGTCTTATTGTTAACAAACTCTATATATAAGCGTTTTATGTAAAACTTAAGACCAAGATTGTTACTGGCTAAAACCAGATCGGATGCACGAGACGGGGTTAAGAAGAAAGAATATTTTTCCTGAGGGGAACGATCTTATTACACAGCACAATAACTCACGATCACTCGAATAACTGAAGTTCAACTAAAACTGATCTACCGGGCGAGTTTTAAATGGCCGTCGTCGGTACTAGCAGCTTCGAGGCGCCAACTCACCTGCACGTTAGTTGGAGCACGATTAATCGTCTAGAAGGTTCTATATTCAGGCCCTGACTCCATCTACGCCAATCTTTTACAGGGATGCCTTCGTTTTCTTTGTAATTCTTAAATACGTGATTAAACATATGTAATTTTCAAGTAGCAAAAAAATTCCTCAAGTAGACCAATGGATGTATATTTCGCAACAGTATATATATATATATATATATATATATATATATATATATATATATACACATATAAATGCCTATGGGTCCCATTTGTCTGTTGACGCTCTAGCAGTCGCACCTTTTGTTTGATCATTAATTTTAAATGCTTAATGTAAAATGAAAAATCAAGTCCATTAGCGGGAAACAGTCGGATGAGGGTTTCGAGGGGGAAATTGTGAAAATTTTAAGTATGTCCGTTATTATGAGTAGAATGAAAAAATCGTATATAACCAATCGCATTGCAAATGTAAATATCTATCCTCTATCTATAGATATATTAGCATTTTTTTAATTTTCAGAGTACACACTACATTTAGTCATTACACGAATGAGCATATATATCATGGAACGACTTACTCTAAGCTTAAATGCCAAATATTGTTTTCAACATACCATTACTATGAGATAAACGTTGTGTGATGCCGAAATCAATTCAGAATTTGCTCCTTTTAGGTCTTAATTCTAAAATATTTTTTTTTAATCAAGGGCTTACTCGATCTTTAACTGTTTCGGTCATCACTACTAAACCAATCGAATTGAATATTTTCATAGAAATAGAAAATATATGTTGAGATGAGATCATTAGTGTGTCATTCTCCAGCAAGTGGGAAATCTGCTTAGTTTAAGCAGCTCCTGGGTAATCATCTCGAAAGTATGAAAAGTCCGTCAAGCAGAGAAAGCGTAAAATAATCAAATTTCCCACGTGAAGTTTTACAATAGATAATTTACATAGTTTTACACTTACCACCGTGGATATTAAGTGAACATGTACAAATGACAATAAGAAATCTTTCAGTCAATTTTTATTTAATAATAACCTCCACAGCGGAAAGCACATGAATTGGAAACAAACAAGCCAGTCTTAAAATAACTATTTGGAACAAAGAAGATAACTCATAACAAGAGCAAACCCCTTGAGAAGGAACTACACGTCATGCGTCGTGGATAACAGTATATGGTGAATAAGTTAAATTTATTGAAATATACTAGACAGAGTCATATCATCAAAATAGAAATTACAACAACAATTACATCTGCAGAACTCTACCAACCACTCAAAGAAGAAATTAATAAAAACTGGCAACACATGTGGAATGAAACCCAGAACAATAAATTAAAAACTATTAAAACCACCATCCGTCCATGGAAATATTCGACAAGAGACAACAGAAGAGATGAAGTTGTATTAGGAAGACTCCGAATTGGGCACACACGACTTACGCATGGCTATCTTATGACAAAAGATCAACCCCCGATTTGTGAGAAATGTAACACAGAACTGACTATATATCACATATTAATGGAATGCCATAAGTATACAGATATTAGAAACAAATACAATATTTCCAATAGTATAGAAGTGGCCCTTGGAGATGACCCGAATGAACTCGAGTTTATACAAAGAAATTTAAAGTGCAATTGCTCGTATCCTCGTTTATATTGTTAAAATGGCGATATGGATGAGGATACCAAAATGTGAATTATAAATATTACAGGGCGATGATAACCTGGTAGTTTTTCGCCCTTAAACCCTATACAACAACAACAACAACAAAATAGAAATTTTGCTAATGCGTACTTTAACGTGGTATCATGGAGAGGAATGTTCTTTATCTCGAAATATTTTTACTAAATGCAGATCTAAGTTCGTTAGCCCGAAAAATCGGTTTTGGCGTGGGGCGGAAACATAGAATTGGCAATTTCTCCGTCCTATTAGTGATACTGGAAATACGTATTGAACCGTCTAGCAGATTTCCCTTAAGTCAAATAAGCTATTGCAATTGTACTCATGGCGTGATTTTAGAACAAATCTTCCAGTGCCTTATATTAGCATACTTACCTTAGAGATATCAACTATTGAGGTTGTCCATCGATCCTGCCCAGGAGATGATGAAAATGCGGTCCGTTCAAAATTATATAACGCACACACACACACAGACATATATCTTAATATATATATTTTTCTCTTAACGCTCTAGCGGTTGCAAGTTTTGTTCGATCGTTGCCGAACTCGATATTTAATTATTTTATGTAAAAAGAAAGATCAAGGTCCTTAATGGCTGAAATCGGATAAGTGGGAGGGGGAGGGGTTTAGAGGGGAAGAATTACATAAATTTGAAATATCCCTGTTACTGTAAGTCGAATCGAAAAATTGTATAGAACAATTCTTATTGCAAATAAATTATTCTATAAATGTTGCTACGTGCATGTTTCTCTATATTGAATATTAACCGAGATATTTTCGGTCTTCAGTAAACCCCTAAGCATGTCATATTAACAATAAGCTGTTATGTCATGAACCAATTTATTCTAAGCCTATATAATAAATATTATTTTCAAAGGACCTTTATTAGGCACGACACCTGTAAATTCGTTGTGTGATGAAGTGGTTAATTCATATGGTATGATATTTTGCTCTAACTCAAAAATGATTATTTGATCTAAACTATACTCGATATTTTACCTTTCCTGTCAATACTAAAGATCATATTTGTAATTGGCTGAAATCGGACGTCGATTACAGGAGTACGGATTGGGAAATGCAAAATACTTACGTTTTTATGAGTCGGTTCGTAAAACGTAACATAACCAATCTGTTTAAACGATTGATGTTTTACAATTGCGGTGCTATGCACTTTTTTTGTAACCCAAACATTAACGGAGATACTCGTGGTTCTTATTTTGAGCCCGCAGTACTAGCCCCCTTCCACTCTTGGGTTTTTACATAAAAATACAGAATATGTGGTGAGATGAGATGACAAGTATGCTGCTCCAGCACTTGGGAAATCTGCTTACAGAGCCCGGTGTGTCGGACTTTTAGCAGATTTCCCTTAAAGGAAATCTGCTATTGAGGTCGTACTCATGACGCGATTTTCGAAAAATATCTTCAAATGTCCATCGACCCTACCCAGGAGATGGAATGAAATGAGGTTCGTTCAAAATTATATATATATATATATATATATATATATATATATATATATATATATATATATAATTGTGCTGATGTTTTCGACCAGGTTGTATTTATATGTGGTGTGTTATTCTTTTCGGAGTTTTGGTCAATGTTGGTGAAATGAATCTTAGTTTATGCCGATATTTCGAGAATCTTTATTTTCTCTTCTTCAGGGCTGTAAAATTACATGTACTACTTTATAATATTGCACATTGTTATTATACATTGTTGTAAAAGGGTGTTTTTTCCTTATTATTACTTACCAAGACTAAATATATCTATAAACTATTATACATTCTTATTGCACTATGACTAGGGTTATAGTAACCTTCCTTGTCTTGTTTGCATAGCAGGGTCACAGCCTTTTGTATGTTTTATATATTTATAGTATGGTGTATTTGTTTGTTAAACTATATTATAATTGTTGTACTGTAGTTCTTATATTATTTTACAATGGTTATTGCTATGCACTATTTCAATTATTGCTATGTTTTATTAAATCTATGTTATTGCAACTTGTATTATTTTACAATAGTTATTGCTATGTACTATTAGAATCATTGTCATGTTATTTTAAATTATAATTATTGTTGTGTTATGTTAAAGTTATTCCTATGTTGTATTTATGTTGCTATTTTTATTCTTATATTTCTTATATTATAACAACCATTCCTGTGTGTTACTAAAATCATTGTTATGCCTACATTTCGTTAATTGCTTAAATCGGACCAGGGGGAGGGAGGGGGAGTTTAGAGGGAAGGTTTTTTTAAAATTAGAAATATCTCCGTTATTATGCCTCGGATCGAAAAAGTGTATAGAATCAATCTTATTGCAAATTAAATTTACTATAAATATTGTTCAATACATTTATTCTCTATCTTGAATATTAACCGAGATATTTGCATTTGTATTGTGTGTAGTCGGCAGAAGTCGGCTACATTCGGGACTTTCCGCCGAAAGCTAGTTCGGCCGTTTCCCTAACTATTCGTCCCTCGTGAATTGGTTTAGAGCTTCGTCACTACTACTGTTATTAGTAGGCAGATTTCTCTATTGTAAAACTTCACGTGGGAAATCTGCTTAGTTTACGCAGCCCCTGCGTGACGGACTTTTATTTTATTTTATTGATCGTGCTCTTTAACTAGCAGAGGATTAGACTGTCCGGTTTAATTTATTTAAATCTCGAACCTCTATATATGATTTATACAACTATAATAATTTAGGAACATCATATTCGAACTTGTCTGCATCATACATGAAATCAAGTTTATTAAATATTCATTCTTCAGGAAATAGAACCCCCCCCCCTCCCGGAAAGTGGCCCTGCAGCCAATTCTAGATTTAATGTCAACATTGACATAATTGCTCTTCAACATTTTGGCGTGGTTAATATATCTTCAGACTTCCATTATTCAACGGATAATAATCCGAGAGACCAGTAACCAACTCTGGGAAAACGTGTACGATTGACAACTAAATTATAATATAATGTAAATAATCGTTATAAGGCCCGTTACCTTCCAATGCACAATGAGCAAGTTATCCTGGCTTTGATTTGTACCTGTCTCACTTTTGATTGGCGTATAATTGATTTCCTAAGCAATCGCCAGACATCTAAGCTGCTACACGACTAATAACAATTCTCTCAATGGAACATCATATATTACTCAGTCTGGAAACAGTTTGCACCTCAGATAAAAATCAATCAACAGTCAATTTTAGCAGATTTCCCTTACGGGAAATCAGCTATTGAGGTCGTACTCAAGACGCGATTTTCGAAAAATTTCTTCAAATGTCCATCGATCCAACCCAAATGAGGTCCGTTCAAAATTATATATATACTGATGCTAAATAAACAATACTCTGTTATATTATACACAACATATTAACCACAGCTGAAATAACAAAAAAAATGTCCGTCACGCAGGGGCTGCGTAAACTAAGCAGATTTCCCTCGGGAAGTTTAGTAATAAATAAATATACATACTGCTAACACAACAACACCGTGAATAAATACAAACGGAAATAAGAAATGTTTCATCCAATTTCAATAACCTGCCGACAGGAAGCGTTAGGTTAGAAATGTAAACAAACGGGCTCGGCCCGGCTCACACCGGAAAGAAAAACAATTACTGAAATATATCAGAATGTAACACATTATTTTATTGAGAACTATTTACTATATCTAGTACTGTAATTAATAATGAGTCAGAATAATTGTTATCTCAATCAATAAAATTTTAGTAGTCCAAAACTTTAAGAGGGGGGGGGGGTCACCAGGGCATATTTGCATGTATCTCGTATAATAAAGGTCTCTTGAATACAATTTTTGGTATTTAAACTTCCAATAATGTGATTTATTATGTAGCAGAGTATTGTTTACGTAACATGAGTAGAAGTGGCGGTTTGCTAAAAACTGAAAAATGCAAATATCTCGGTTAATATTCAAGATAGAGAATAAACGTATATAACAATATTTATAGTAAATTTAATTTGCAATAAGATTGGTTATATACAATTTTTCGATCCGATGCATAGTAACGGAGATATTTGGAATTTTCGAAAATCCCCCCCTTTAAACCCCCCCTCCCTCTGGTCCGATTTCAGCCATTAACGAACTTGATCTGTCTTTTTACATAAAACGGTTAAATATTACGTTTCGTAACGATTAAACAAAAATTGCGACCGCTAGAGCGGTAACAGACAAATATATAGATAGATAGATAGATAGATAGATAGATATATATAGATATATATATACAGTTTTGAACGGACCTCATTTTCGTCATCTACTAAGTAGGATCGATGGACATTTGAAGAAAAATTTCGAAAATTCCGTCATGAGTACAACCTCAATAGCTGATTTCCCTTAAGGGAAATCTGCTAATATTGTTTTCAAGAAACCTTTATTATAAGAGATACATGCAAATATATTGTGGTGACACCTCCCCCCCCCGTCTTAAGTTCTTGGACTACTAAAATTTGATTGATTGAGACACTCAGTATTCTGATTCATTATAAATTACGAAATATCTCCATTACTGTACATCAGATCGAAAACCTGTATAGAACCAATCTTATTGCAAAATAAATTTACTATAAATATTGTTGTGTACATTTATTCTCTATGTTGAATATTAACTGAGATATTTGCATTAATATTAAATGTGTGCGGATAACGGAAGAGATGAGATTGGCTGATGTCGGCTCTGCTAATTCGGCCATTTCCGTAAATGTTCGGCTCTCGTGAAATTGGTTTAGGGACTCGTTACTGCTACTGTTACTAGTATGCAGATTTCTCTATTGTAAAACTTCACGTACGGAGCCTGTGCGTAACGGATTTTTTTTTCTTTTAGGCTGATAGCATTTCGACAGGGTCTGGCTTGTCCTCTGTATGTTTATGATGTTTCTCCATTAATGTACTCGGGTTACTCTGTGAACTTGCCAAAAATAATGCCGCAAGAAGAACGTTTGTTATAAAGTTGTTCCCTTTGTCTAGAGTTTTATCATTGATTACCGTTCCTCTGACCTGGATCCGACAAATACAAATAATAACACTTTAATCACAGTAAACATGAATACTCGAGGAATTTCCTACAGTATTTGTCACTTTTAATCTCATAGAGAATCTGGGTAAAAATTTACTATAATGAATGCAACTCCCCTAAATACTACCTTGTGCAAACTGAAGGGGGATGATGTCAAACGGAATTATTAGTTTTGACCCTCCATGATGCTGATTTGACTACATTCGGGGTGGTATGTATATATGTTGCATACTTCATAAACGTCTAGCCCTAGATGGTTGAAATTTGATATAGGGTTATAAAAACCAGTTGAGCTCCTCCCGTTTTGATCGAAATCGACTAAGGGTAAAAAGAATGGCCGGAGGTGTAGTTTAGAATTTTATCCGTACCTATTAACAATAAGCTGTTATAATATGAACCACTTCATTCCAAGATTAAATACGAAATATTGTTTGAATTGAACTTTTACTGTATGAGATGTAAGGTTTTAGGTACTAAACTACGTGATTTTTATTGGATCAACACCGCCCTCTTAATCTAACCGTTTCATGGAATATTGAAGATCACATTCCTTTAATAGCTAAAATAGGGCCCGTTTGGGGATGGGGGCGGTGCCTCAAAAATAGTATTACTTGAAAACCTTGCTTACAAATACTTAAATTAATTTATTATAGTTAAGGATCAATAAAAAGGCCTAGTCTAATATTGTTTTTAATTTTATGCAAAGTGCACTTTCGGAGTCAGCACTCCATCGTCAGTGCCTGATTATAGCAGTGTATACTGGACAACAACCACCGGGCGACTGCATAAAATTAAAATTCACTGCACTTTGCATAAAATTAAAATCAATAGTAGAGGACAAGGACTTTTTATTGATCCTTATCAATTGGTTCCTCTACAATCCAGCATATTCCAGGGATATTATTATGGTTAGGATGATGGTGCTCTCAATAACGCACACATGAAACATTAGAAAATTGTGCCAAATTTTAGGTTGTTAAAGGTTGCCCTATCACGGTAGAAAATCCAATATTTCTAGCTAATCGGTATATTATAGGCAGAATTAAATCAATACCACAAAATGGCCCTTTTCCGCTTATACCTCGGGAAATACTATTTTTACTCAAATGGCAAAGCATAAGTTATTCGCGACATAATTATATTTCACAAAACGTCACGCAGGGGCTGCGTAACCTAAGCAGATATTCATTCAGATTTTGTGCTGGTGTAACACACTTGTGATCTCGCGACGTATTCCCTATTTCTATGTAAAAAAAAAAAAATCAGTTATAGAACATAAAATTTGCAGTAGGAATGGTTTTATACGATTTTTCGATCCGACGCATAATAACGGTGATATTAAGAATTTACGAAATTCTCCCCCCCTCTAAACCCCCCCCCCTGGTCCGATTTCAGCCGTTAACGAACTTGATCTGTCTTTTTGTATGAAACGATTATATATCAAGTTTGGTAAAGATAAAACAAAAATCAAAAATTGCGACCGCTAGAGCGGTAACAGACAAATATATATATATATATATATATATATATATATATATACATATATATACATACACAGTTTTAAACAGACCTCATTTTCGTCGTCTCCTGGGTAGGACCGATGGACATTTGAAGAAAAATTTCGAAAATCGCGTCATGAGTACGACCTCAATAGCTGATTTCCCTTAAGGGAAATCTGCTAAAAAACAGAAGGGTATAAGGTGGTTGGTTCAATAACATTTTACGATCCAACTCATAAAACGGATGTACGAATTTTTCAACCCCCCCCCCCTCTAGACGCCCACTATTCCAGTTCCGATTTCCGTCAGTTACAATTATGATTTACAGTGTTAACTGAAACGGTTAAATATCGAAAATGGGATAGAAAAAAGAAAAATGTTCACGTAAAAGAAGAAAAATCTGAATTGATGACGTCTTCAGATAACGTATTTGTATGTATCTCACAAATGAAGACAATGATAATGTATGTCAATGAAGACAATATTTAGTATTAAGGCTTCGAATAATGTGGATCAAGATATAACAGCTTATTGTTAATATGAGAATAGTATGTGTGAAGGTTTACTGAAGGCTGGAAACTAAAAATTCCAAACTTCTCGGTTAATGTCCATGATAGAATTAATATGTATATTACAACATTCATAGAACTTCAAATTTACAATAAGATTGGCTCTATATACTTTTTCGAACCAACTCATAATAACGGAGATAGTTTGAATTTTCGAAAGAACATTATATATATATATATATATATATATATATATATATATATATATATATATATATATATATTGGGATATATTTGAAGAGGTGGCTTGCAATTCCTCAGACGACACTCCAAGAAGAGCCGATATTGTAGCCAACAAGAAAAATGAAAAAAGGGGCTTAATTCTGGATCCTACTGTCCGTTTTGAGATTAACAAAAATCAAGCAGACGAGGTGGACCAGGAGAAGAAAGGAATATATGAACCTTGTTGCCCCTATTTCTCAAAGAAATACGAAATCCAAGACTGGACAGTTATGGGGCTACTGTTCGGCTCAAGAGGAGTCCTCCATCAAAAAACGGTGCAGATACTAATAGAACAAGGGCTAACAAATGATGATCTGAAGAACTTATCATAAAATCATCAATAAGAATCATCATTTATATAAAAAATAATAAGCTGCACTCTCACCTGAGATACCCCCCTAATTTGAACCATTCAATTTATTCCAACTTTTCGTATACAATTTAAACAAAATTTAAAAAAAAAAAAAAAAAAAAAAAAAAAAAAAAAAAAAAAAAAAAAAAAAAAAAACATTATTACCAGAAATTGGCAGATTAGGAGGCTGACCATACAGGTACCCACAGAAGGAGGGCAGCTTATTTTGTTTTGTTTTTTTTATTTACACACATACATACATAAATATTTCAACAGACCTCATTATTATCATCTCCTGGACAGACGTTTGAAGACATTTTTCGAAAATTATGAGTATAACCTCAGTAGCGAATTAACCTGAATATATCTGCTAATAAACAAATGGTAGTGAATCATTGAACTGAAGTATGTCAGGGGTATTTTTGCTGAGGGATATCAGGACCTCGATCGATCAGCTGATGTCAGAAACATGGCGATGAATGTTTTGATTTGCGACACGTGCGTCCGAATCGTCGCCGTTGTTGGTGTTTTCGTCGAACAATACGATGATTACACATGCTCTTGGTTCATTGACAGCCCGCTACATGATGAGTCCTCCTCTAGTGTGATAGAGTCAGTCTCCAAGCAGCCGGCAGAAGATGAGGTGGCTCAGCCGATGGTCCTACCAATGGAAGCCCAACCAGGAGTCGTCTCCCGAACTATCAGACGTCACCAATCTGGTACCCGATCCTGACAAAACTCCCAGCAAGTTTAAAAAGCTCCTCAACCTCCCCATAGGCTTTCTACGATGGTGCACGCTCATCTTTGTGACGTATGTATTAAAAAAAAAAAAAAAAGAATTGCCTCATACAATAACAATATTAAGAGTAAGAATTCCAAGACGCTGCTTCGTGCAAATAGTGTATTGTTAGAGAATACGCTTCTTTTCTTCCTTCAAGAAAACAAATTTACATTGGCCATGAGATATTTAGTAGTTCAATAGCTGTAATTAAACATCGTTTGAGTAGGAGTGAGGGAATGCTGAAAACAAAAAAAAAGTCCGTAACGCAGGAACTGCGTAAACTAAGCAGATCTCCATCGTGAAGCTTAACAATAGATAAATCTAATTACTGCTAACACAACACAACCACGAGTATTAAGTGAATAAATACAAACGGTAATAAGAAATCTTTCCCTTCCCGACGGGAACCGTCTGAAATGTAAACAAACAGGCTAACCTATCACCGAAGAGAAAAACGATTATCGAATTATATCAGAATATAACATATTAATTTTATTCAAAACTATTCACTATAACTAGTGTTACAATTTAGAATGAATCAGAATAATTTTTATCACAATCACTAAACATTTAGTAATCCAAGAACAATACCCGTAGAAGGGGGAATATAAATATATTTACAGTTTTGAACGGGCCATTTTCGTCATCTCCTAAGTAGGATCGATGGACATTTGAAGAAGAATTTCGAAAATCGCGTCATGAGTACAACCTCAATAACTGATTTCCCTTAGGGGAAATCGGCTAAAAGTCGGCCGCGCAGTGGCTGCGTAAACATAGCAGATTTCTCAAGTGCTGGTATAACACTATTAATCTCATATCACCACGTATTCTCTATTTATATGTAAAATTAATTGATGACGGCATCACAACAAATTTGCATGTATCTCACAAATTAAAAGTTCAATGAAAACCACATTTGGTAGGACTGGGGCTATACCGAAAGCCGAAAACTAAAAAATCCATATGTCTCGGTTAATAATACAGAAAACATGCAAAACTAGCAACAAAAATGACTACTACTGACATATCTACACTAACACCAACAGACCTCAACAATATTGTTCAAACAAAAATATTCCAAGACTGGCAAAAACACTGGTTACGTACTGACAACAAACTATTGGAAATAGAACGCAATGTTACAGGATAGTCAAAGAGACCATACTTAGATTCAAGAAGAGACCAAGTCGTCTTCACCAACCTACGTATTGGACATACATACCTGACACATTATTACATAATGAACAAAAAGCTAAGCCTACTTGTACTCATTGCAGCACTGGACTAACTATAAAACACTTACTAACAGAATGCTAACAGAATGCAGATACGAGCTTACTTAAACATACCACATGACTTGAACGAACTACTGACTGAGGGTAGCCCGCATATTAACACAATTCTGACATATTTAAAAACAATTAAGAAGTTTGAGAACATTTAATTACATGTTTTACATTTTGTTTTTTAATGTGTGTGTGTGCGACGTATTTAAATTTGAATGATGCCTGTTTTTATGAATAGTTTCTGTTTCAAAGTCACCAAGTTTACTTTTCACCTATTTATTTACCACCTGTTTTTAGTTCTATGTTATGTTCGTGTTTCTTGTTTCTTTTGTGTTCTGTTCCTTTAGTTTTGTTCTTTATATTATTTCGTGTTCCATGTTTTGTTATTATTTGTTAATATTTGTTATTATTCTATGTTCTGTTGTTATTTCCTGATAGATGTTTTGTTATTTTGTTTACTTGTTTTTGTTTTGTTTTTCCTCCAAGTTTAAGAAGAGCAAGTCGCCATAGTTGTAGAGCTCCACATAATAAATAATAATACAGAAAATATGTATAGAACAACATTTATTGAATGTTACAATTGCAATAAGATTAGTTGTATACACTTTTTCGATGGGATGTATCATAACGGAGATATTTCGAATTTTCGTAATTCACCCCCTAACCTCTTTCGCCCCCCCCCCTCCCCTACTTGTCCGATTAATTTATTTATTTATACAACAAAGTGTAAATAAATAGAATAAACATTTTTTTCTGTAATCGTTGAATAATGGAAACATTACTAAACTGAAATGAGTGAAGAAAGTGAAACATCTTGTAATAGAGTGAAGAAAGTGAATTGCCTTCTTAATTAGTAATAAGTATAAATTAAAAAATAATTTGAAGTTGGAAATTAAATGCTTTTAAATGTTTCTTAACATTGTAAGAATTTATTTTAACAAAATAAATTGAATTGTGAATGAACTATTGGTGAAAATAATCAATATATTTTAAAATTTAAATATAATAATAATTACCTTCCTTGTTTACAACCTGCAGTTGTTTATAACTGCACTACTTCACAATCATCACTAGTTGTTTTATAACTATGCTTATAACCTTTCACAACCATGCTTATAACCTACCAACAACATACCATAATCTTCACAACATCCTAGAATTTACAACAGTAGAATTTACAACTCTCGTGAAATTACCACACTCGCTTCGCTCGTGAGGGTAAACGTTTCACTCGAGTTGTAAAATGATCTACTTTCGTCACTTGTATAATAAATAACTATTATATACAAATCTGATTAAATCGGTCACAAATAGCCTTACTAGCATGAAGTGAATATCAATTTAGTAATTGTTTTTTTTTTAATTCTCCATTGCGCATGGCTAACCTTGGTTTAAAAAAAATATATAAAATACAATTCAATCACATGTAAGTACTATCAAAAGAACTTTTATGGTGGCCCAATACAACGTCTAGCCAAGCAATGACAAGTAAACGCAATAAGACATTACGAAAAATATCGCTAATTGCGTCCCAATTTAAAACCTCAGAAATTGCTTTTTAACTGGCCCAATATACACCACAGGTAAATAAATAACAGGTAAATTCTATATAACCCGAAACAACTATAATCCTCTAGAGGCTCTGTTTAGACTTGCAATTTCAGGGGTTACACTAGGTACACCTTGAGTCGTCCAATCAATTCCTGCGTAGGCAGTAGCAATTTATTTAATGACGAACTAGTTCAATAAGCTCTTCAGCTCGGCGCTGGCTAGAAAACGATGGTATGCCGATAATAAACATTATCGATTAGCTTTAGTCACATAAACGAAAAATATACTTACACATAAACATATATACTTACTTATTTATCTATATATATATACAAAACAAAATAAGCTGCCCTCTTTTCGAGGGAACCTGTATGGTCAGCCTCCTAATTTGCATGTTTCTTGATAATATATATATATATATATATATATATATATATATATATATATATATATATTTAATTTGATTTATGTTATATGATAATTTGGAATTTTATATATTAAATGACGCAAATTTGGGAGGTATCTCTGGTGAGAGTTTAGCTTATATTTTATCTTTATTTTAGCAGATTTCCCTTAAGGGAAATCAGCTATTGAGGTTGTACTCATGACGTGATTTTCGAAAAATGTCCATCGATCCTACCCAGGAGATGACGAAAATGAGGTCCGTTCAAAATTTTATATATATATATATATATATATATATATATATATATATATATATAAAATTGTAAACTCTGTCTGTACATTGATTTTTTTCGCGAAATTTCACGATAACTTTTCGTTTCACATGTCATAGACACCAAAACTGCATTTTGTTTCTTTCGTGTATGTTTGTTTGTTTGTTTGTTACCTTTTCACGCATAAACGGCTGAACCGAATTTTATGAAACGTGGTATGTATATCAATACTAGCCCAACTTAGACTTTAGGCTATATTAATATTCTCTAAGACAAACAGGAGTGGGGGTTATAAGGGAGGCCTGAAATAAAAAATAGCGATATTTCGTTTCCTATTGGTTTTTCGGCAAATATGCACATAACAAAAGTTATTTATTTTGTTATTTAGAGTAACTTTTGTTATATACACTTTCGTCGTATACCGAAGTATAAATGAGTTATACGCTAAAAATTATAGCGGGAGTCAACAATTTTATTTGGCACAAAACACTCAACCGAACTAAGTAAAACTCGGTATATCTATTAGCACTAACGGTTTCATTATAACAAGCCATACCAACATTTCTAGGGACGGGCAGGAGTGGGGGTTATAAGGGAAGCCAGAAATTAAAAATAGCGATATTTCGTTTCCTATTGGTTTCTCGGCAAATATGCACATAACAAAAGTTATTTATTTTGTTATTTAGAGTAACTTTTGTTATATACACTTTCGTCGTATACCGAAGTATAAATGAGTTATACGCTAAAAATTATAGCGGGAGTCAACAATTTTATTTGGCACAAAACACTCAACCGAACTAAGTAAAACTTGGTATATCTATTAGCACTAACGGTTGCTTTATAACAAGCCATACCAACATTTCTAGGGACGGGCAGGAGTAGGGGTTATAAGGGAAGCCAGAAATTAAAAATAGCGATATTTCGTTTCCTATTGGTTTTTCGGCAAATATGCACATAACAAAAGTTATTTATTTTATTATTTAGAGTAACTTTTGTTATATACACTTTCGTCGTATACCGAAGTATAAATGAGTTATACGCTAAAAATTATAGCGGGAGTCAACAATTTTATTTGGCACAAAACACTCAACCGAACTAAGTAAAACTCGGTATATCTATTAGCACTAACGGTTTCATTATAACAAGCCATACCAACATTTCTATGGACAGGCAGGAGTGGGGGTTATAAGGGAAGCCAGAAATTAAAAATAGCGATATTTCGTTTCCTATTGGTTTTTCGGTAAATATGAACATAACAAAAGTTGTTTACTTTGTTATTTAGAGTAACATTTGTTATATACACTTTTTTCGTATACCGAATAATAAACGAGATATACGTTAAAACCTATAGCGAAAGTGAACAATTTTATTTGGGACAATAGACCCAACCGAAATAAATAAAACTCGGTATGTCAATTAGCACTAACGCTTTCATTATAACAAACCATATCAACATTTCTAGGCACGGGCAGGAGTGGGGGTTATAAGGGAAGCCTGAAATTAAATATAGCAATATTTCGTTTCCTATTGGTTTTTCGGCAAATATGAACATGACGATAAACAAGAACATTTCAATTGTATGAAGCATTTTAAAAACAAGTAGCTGTTTCATGAGGAGCAAAGTATATTACTCCCCCCCCCTTCCTCTGTCTTTCACTGGAACATTGATTAATCGGAAGTAAGTAATTTCATCCTTTAATGTGTTTAAAACATCAATTAATTCACAAAAAACGAAAGTATTTAAACATACATAATTAGAATTGAAAATAGAATCTGAATATAAGGTAATGTTAGCGGAATTGAGAGTTAGCCGTTAGTCATGTTCTGTTGGTTAACCTGGAGCGTCAGGGACGGGTGGGGAGACCTTCCTGTAATCTAGAACCTTTCTCACTCCCTCTTTCTTTCCTCAGTTGTTTTACACACTTTTTTCGTATACCGTATTATAAACGAGATATACGCTAAAACCTATAGCGGAAGTGTATTTTGTTATTTAGAGTAAATTTTGTTATATACACTTTTTTAGTATACCGAATTATAAACGAGATATATGCTAAAACCTATAGCGGAAGTGAACAATTTTATTTGGGACAAAAGACCCAGCCGAAATAAATAAAACTCGGTATGTGTATTAGCACTAACGCTTTCCTTATAATAAGCCATACTAACATTTCTAGGGACGGGCAGGAGTGGGGGTTATAAGGGAGGCCTGAAATTAATAATGGTGATATTTCGTTTCACCACAATATTTTGTGCTTAATAACTGAAATCTATGCATAATGCACAGGAGACGGGAAATATGACAATTTGGAGGACAGTGAAGACTTACATAAAAAATTAATTTTATTATTAACAAATGCCAACAACGGGTGTTAATCCTAAATAGTGGGACGGATAAAGGTGAAAATATTGTGCAAACTAAAGCCTTGCCAAAAAAATACCATCACCATTCAGCCTCAAATGAATTCCCGAGCGAAGCCGGGTATCTGAGCTAGTATATATATATATATATATATATATATATATATATATATATATATACTAGCTCAGATACCCGGCTTCGCCCGGGAATTCATTAGAGGCTGGATGGTGATATATTTATGGCAAGGCTTTACTTTGCAAAATATATTGACATTTACCCGTTCCAGTGTTTAGGGTTAATACCCGTTGTTAGCATTTGTTAATAATAAAATTATTTTTTTATGTAAGACTTCACTGTCCTGCATATTGTCATATTTCACGTCTCCTGTGCATTATGTATATATTTGAATTATTAAGGAGAAAATATTGACATACATTTGAATTAATTTTTCCGGTGAGGTACCTGGTAGTTCACTTTGAAAAGAAGTGTTGAGCAAATTTCTCTAAATAACAAAATAAACAACTTTTTTTTCTTGCATATTTGCCAAAACCCCAATAGGAAATCATTATTATTAATTTCAGGCCTCCCTTATAACCCCGACTCCTGCCCGTCCCTAGAAATATTAGTATGGCTTATTATAAGGAAGGCGTTAGTGCTAATAAACATACTGAGTGTTTTATTTAGTGCGGTTGAGTCTTTTGTGCCAAATAAAATCGTTGTCTCCCGCTATAATTTTTTGCATATAACGCCTTTATACTTCGGTATACGATAATAGTGTATATAAAAAAAAGTTTCCCTAAATAACAAAATAAACAACTTTTGTTATGTTCATATATGCCGAAAAACGAATAGGAAACGAAATATCGCTACTTTTAATTTCTGGCTTCCCTTATAACCCCCACTCCTGCCCGTCCCTAGAAATGTTGGCATGGCTTGTTATAATGAAAGCGTTAGTGCTAATACACATACCGAGTTTTATTTAGTTCGGTTGATTCTTTTGTGCCATATAAAATAGTTCACTTCCTCTATAGGTTTTAGCGTATATCTCGTTTATAACTCGGTATACGACGAAAGTGTGTATAACAAAAGTTACTCTAAATAACAAAATAAACAACTTTTGTTATGTTCATATTTGCCGAAAAACCAATAGCAAACGAAATATCGCTATTTTTAATTTCTGGCTTCCCTTATAACCCCCACTCCTGTTCGTCTCAGAGGATATTAATATAGCCTAAAGTCTAAGTTGGGTTAGTAGTAATATACATACCAAGTTTCATAAAATTCGGTTCAGCCGTTTATGCGTGAAAAGGTAACAAACAAACAAACAAACAAATAAACAAACAAACAAATAAACAAACAAACAAACAAACAGACACCAAAGAAACAAAATGCAGTTATGGTGTCTATGACATGTGAAACGAAAAGTTATCGTGAAATTTCGCTAAAAAAATCAATGTACAGACAGAGGTTACAATTTTATATATATATAGATGTCTGTTAACGCCCTAGTGGTCGGAATTTTTGTTTGATCGTTACGAAACTCGATATTTAACCGTTTTATGTAAAAAGACAGATCAAGTTCGTTAATGGCTGAAATCGGACTAAAGGGAGTGGGGGTTTAGAGGGGGAATTTTCGAAAATTGAAAATATCTCCGTTATTAAGCATCGGATCGAAAAATTGTATAGAACCACTCTTATTACAAATTAAATTTACTATACATATTGTTATATACATTTATTCTCTATCTTGAATATTAACCTAGATATTTGCATTTTTATGAAGTCTGTGGTCGGATATAGTTCGGATTAGGTCGGCCATTTCCGTCACTACTCGGCTCAGGAGGAAGGCTTCTTCTAACCTTACCTTACCTTCGTTCTTTGTGAGATTTATGCAAATACGTTCTGTTCATCTGCCCCCCCCCCCTTCTTTAGTTCTTGGACTGCTAAAATTCGAGTTATTAATAATAAATTATTCTTACTATTCAGAAGCCGTTTCAGTTGGGAATTTATTTTAATTAACTGAAAGATTTCTCATTACCGTTTGTATTTAATCAGTAGTATTGTGTTGCCAGTATGCAGATTTCTCTATTGTAAAACTTCACATGGGAAATCTGCTTAGTTTACTCAGCCCCTGCGTGTCGGACTTTTTATAATTCAGCAAGTGGTATATCTGCCTATTTTAGTCAGTCTCTTCGTGACAGACATCTTTTCTTTTGGTCTAGTAACATTTCACAGGTTTTATTCTTGTCCTCCAGATTCTTATAATGTATTCCCGCGCTGAAGGCAACACCGAATGTAATCCGGGCGCTTTGTGATATTGCCGAAAATTGTACTGCCAGAAGAATGATTGTTATAAAGTTGTTTCAATTGCCTCTAGTTGTATCATTGAATATAATGGATGATTATGAATGAATTGTAGTTCATGTCAATAATTTTGTCGATCATTAGCGAGACCTACTGTTGAGAGTTGTCGGAATTACTCTGGCAATAATTCGACCAAACTTGTGGAGAGATCTGCATTCAGATTATAACAAAATACGCTTAGTAATTCAAATAAAGGGTTAGAACCGCCAATATAAATGATACTGTTGTCATACCTGTCGGTGGAGGCCGTCGTCACTGGCTGATGGTCGAGTACAGTTGGCATTGTGCTGTAGATGCGATGGCACCATCTTCAAGCCGTCAAAAAGTTGTACTGAGTAAGATGTCTGTTGGTCAGTAGGTTTTATGCGTCTGGTAAATTTACCTGGACGCTAGCTAATACCCTTCGCTTGACAGATCTGAGGTAAGTAAACAAACTTGGACTAAACGTACCTAAATAACTACACGTAAACAAACTAATAAGGTGACCAGACACATAAAACATACTGACCAACAGACATCTAACTCAGTACAACATTTTGACGGGCTTGAAGATGGTGCCATCATATTGAAAGTACAATGCCAGCTGTACTCGACCATCAGCCAGTGACGACGGTCTCCACCGACAGGTATGACAACAAAATACGCTTAGTTTACGCCGCCCCAGCGTGATGAAGTCCAAGATTATAAACTCCTAATGGCAATTCATTCCAGTATATAGAACTTCAAAATCGAGAACTTGTTGCACTATCGCGTTTCATAGATTTATTCAAAACAGTAAAAATCGATCATAAATTGTGGAATCGATAATAAATTAATCACAACTCATAATGTAAGGCATCTACAACATGCCTTAGGGGAGGCTTGAAGAAGTAGTTACTAAACCTATTTCCATAATAAAACCTGTTGATCCTCCACAGAATCTGTAAGATACAAAGTTTTGAGCTGACTTCTTTTTGGATTAAGATTCAAGGAAATTCATGTATAAATATTAACATTGGTGACTTCCATAGTACACTCCAGGAGTCGTGTTAGGAATTACTATTACATCATTTCAAAATAGATTTCCAAAGCAGAAAGTATTCATTCAAGGTAATTTAAAATCACTTCAGTCAATTCTCCATTGAATATTATTACCATGTACTACACCCTAAATGACTATATAGAATGTCCATCAAGTTGCGTAAACTAACCAGATTTTCCACGTGATGGTATAACAAACTACAGATCTCATCTCAACATGTATCCACTATTCCTAAATAAAAAAGTCCGTCACGCAGGGGCTGCGTAAACTAAGCAGATTTCCCACGTGAAGTTCTACAATAGAGAAATCTGCCTAATAATAACACTAGTAGTAAGGTATCTCTAGACCTATTCGCGAAGGACGAATAGTTAGGAAACGGCCGCACTAGCTCTCGGCGGATAGTCCCGAACATAGCCGACTCCTGCCGACCACACACACAATACAAATAACTCGGTTAATATTCAAGATAGAGAATAAATTTATATAACAAAATTCATAGTAAATTTAATTTCCAATAAGATTGATTCTATACAATTTTTCGATCCGAAGCATAATAACGGAGATATTTCGAATTTTCAAAAATCCCCCCTCTAAACCCCTCTCCCACTGGTCCGATTTCAGCCATTAACGAACTTGATATTTCTTTTTACATAAAACGCTTAAATATGAAGTTTGGTAACGATCAAACAAAAATTGCGACCGCTAGATCGTTAACAGACACGGTTAATTTTGAACGGACCTCATTTTCGTCATCTCCTGGGTAGGATCGATGGACATTTGAGGAAATTTTTCAAAACTCGCGTCATGAGTACGACCTCAATAGCTGATTTCCCCTCAAGGGAAATCTGCTAAAATTCATGAGAAGAAGTGGGAGTTTACTGAAGGCTGTAAATAGGGAAGTACGATAGTTCCATTAATATTTCATTATTTGAAAAACTGTATAAACTGTGCGGTCGTAATTATTGTTTGATCGATACGAAACTGGATATTTAAACGTTTTATGTAAGAATAAAGATCAAGTTCGTTAACGGCTGAAATCGGATTGGGAGGAGGGATTGTTTAGAGAGAGAGGAATTTCGAAAATTGGAAATAACTCCATTATTATAAGTCAGATCGAGAAAAAGTGTATAGAACCAATCTAATGCAAATTAAATGCTCTAAAAATGTTGTTATATGCGGTTTTTTTTTTTCGTTTTCTTGTTTATTAACCGAGGTATTTGCATTTTAGCAGATTTTCAAAATTTCTTCAAATGTCCATCGATCCTATCCAGGAGATGACGAAAATGAGGTCCGTTCAAACTTATATATATATTTGTCTGTTAACGCTCCAGCGGTCGCAATTTTTGTCTGATCGTTACCAAACTCGATATTTAAACGTTTTATGCAAAAAGAGAGATCAAGTTCGTTAGTGGCTGAAATCGGAAATTAAATTTACTATAAATAATGTTCTATACGTTGATTCTCTATCTTGAATATTAACCGAGATATTTGCATTTTTATTAAATGTGGGCCGATAACGGACGAGTGAGTTTTCCGCCAAAAGCTATTTCGGCCTTAACTGTTCGGCTCTCGTATGGAGATTTCTCTATTGTATAACTTCAAGTGGGAAATCTGCTTAGTTTACGCAGCCCCTGCGTGACGGACTTTTATTTTTACTTTAGTTTTTGAGATAAATGCAAATACTTGACGGACTTTATTTATACTCAAGCTCTATGAATGTATTAATTATTTTCAACTTTCTTGATTCTTAATGAAATTTTTCCATCGCTGGCAAATCAAAAGGCTACTGTGGTATAAAATTTAATGAATGACGGATTACATAACAAATACATTCATTATAACAAGGTAGTCTCTTGCTCTGCAACTAATCTAATTTCAGACAAGGAATTAAGGTTTAATTAAATGTTATGTAACTCAAAAACGGACTTTTCATATTTGACAGTTTACTTCCTACTTTAAAGAGATTTTTGAGAATTATAGAATCAATGGAAACTCTACGAAAAAAAAAAATTTGAAGGAGCAAAATGGAAGTATCTTAGCAAAATCTCATATCTAAAGGATAGGTTGTAATAATTCCATACCCAGGAATTATTACATCCTTCTATAACAGCTTTCTTCTCCAGTGGCATAATAAGTCTTCTTGTGTGATTCTGGAAAAGAGCAGTTTATTTGCTCTAGTTACCGCACTTTGGCATCCCTACATCTTCTGCATATGTCCCTTCCTATTCTTCTGTACATTCTTAACCTTTGGTTAAAGATAAAGGATGGAGAAAATATAATCCACAATAATTAAAAGACAATTTAAAAACCAATACATTAAAAAAAAATAAGATGAATAAAATAGTAAAATGATTATGGTGAAATTAGTAATAGCATATTATCAAATAGAGATTAGATAAACTCATAATAAACAGACCGTCATGCAAAAACTGCGTAAACTAAGCAGATTTCCCATGTGAAGTTCTACATTAGATAAATCTATAAATACTTTTACACTTAACACCACCGTGATTATTAAGTTAACAAATATAAAAGACAATGAGGAATCTTTCAGTCAATTTACATTTTAATAACTTCCACAACGGAAAGTGTCTGAATTGTAAACAAACAAATCAGCCAACCTCTCAGAGCTGAAAGATAGAAATATTTGTGACTGAAAAGAAATAGAATTACTGAAATATATCTGAATATAATATATTAATTTTTTTGAAAACTATATATTATATCTAGTGCTGCAAATTATAATGGGCTGTTTTATATTCATCTTTGAGTTTCTGGAAAGACTGTAAAAAAAAAATTTTTCCGCAGCCCATAGAAGTCTCTGGTCCTTGTGATCATTCAGGCTTTTAAATATGTTTTCACAATATTTACTGCACCTCTTTCATACCCCTCCCATATATTTTAAGCAGCATGAAACATAAAATCCCCTACACATAAAAGACCACCAGTCTCCATGGTCTGTCAAGAAGTATTGAGGTTTATTGTATAGATTTTTTTCTATATTCATTTTAAGCCACAGTTCTTAGACTGCCCATGAACATTGGGGAAATACTACCTAAGATTAATCAATTTTCAGCTATTCTGTACGCCATTTAAGCCTTTTCCTCTTAGATTTTTTTTTTTTTATATTCAGAGGCAAGATCAATTTTAAATGAAATGAAATGTATTTATTTCCATTAAACGTTAACAAAATATAATAGAGTACATCAAATATTTTTGTTTTCAAAAAAAACATTTACTAATATTTTGTCAATGTGTTTAAATAGCAATTATATTTAGATAATACATTCGCTGCAAACTTAGCTTAAATTTCGTGAATACATTTCATAAAATCTATCAATTCAATAATTATAATAACTAAATTAATTTTGTTAACAAACTTAATATCTCTCTAAATATATAACATGCACTTAAGTAACAGACATGCTTTGTTATTATACATAGATATATTGAAGGTTGACATGCTTTGTTATTTTACGTAGATATAATGAAGGTTGACATGCTTTGTTATTATACCTAGATATATTCAAGTTTGACATGCTGTATAATTAATGACAAGCTTGTCCCCGCGTTAAAGAGAAATGTACCTGATCATAAGTTATTTTATAACCGATTTTTACGACAAATATTTTTTAGTTTTATTTAATAACTGAACATTTTTAACAGTATTCATCTTGTGAATGAAAAAATCCTTCAGACATAAAGTTCTTTAATTTATTTTTAAACAAAGAATATTTACTAACACATTTAATACATTCGGGCGGTGCACTAAAGAGTTCTACTCCTGAAAGTGGCATACTATTCTCAAAATATTTATATTTATGGTAGGGGGTATGAAGCGTATTCTCGTATCTTGTTTTATGAGTATGTGTTATACTATTTATACAAAACAAGTTCAATGGAAGAGCTCAAGAATATGACTGGAGTATCATCGACATATTCTAATAGTAGGAAAATGATGGCAATGCTGGAGCAAAATTCCAGTTTCATGGATGAATAAATCATATGACGAAACTGTTAAGCTTTTTCTGTATCTTTCCTAATGAGCTTACACGAATAGTCTTTCACTGGTGAAATATAATTTAATGAAATGCCAAACCAAGTTGAAAGACAGAAACAAGTACTACGCTTAAATGATTGAGTTGCCCACTTTGTTCTTTGGTTTGGAAAACAATTTTTTCTGCAAAAAAGGAAACCATAACTCAGCAATTCATCTAATGTTTGACTAAATGAAGAAGATGAACATTTCTAGAATGTTTCTATTATTTTGAACAACAGGGATTTTGTTTATATAAAGGATAAAATTTTAAACTTTTATTCTTTGTAAAGACTACTTACTATATTCACATTCTGGTTGAATACGGAATGCCTTTCTTAAATCTTATAAAACTCTAAGTATTCGTTAATCATATGTTCCATTACAAATAATTCATATACTCTCTAAATTTTAATAAATGTATGTTCATAAATAACATGTCTTTTGGATCTTAAAACAATAGTTTTAAAAATTCAATTATAATAAATATTAAAAAAATGTATTGGTGTATTTTCATCAATAAATAAGGAAGGCAGCTGAGATTAAGCAGGGAAAAATTCCTGTGAAATATTAATCATTAATGAACTTAAAAAAACAAAACACTCCTGACAAAATGTTACAATGATTATAATTAGTAAGTATATAATTTTAAGTTTCTCAACTGATTCTTAGTTTTGTGTTTTACGCATTTCTTTTAATTAGTTCAAAAGAATGGCGAGACCTTTCCCTTCACCTATCCCGAGAACTGTTCAACACAAAGATAATGTTAGAAATTCGAATTAAAAATGGATTTTCAATTATATTTAAGTGATAGTGATTTAATTCAAAACACAATGCATGTTACAATACTGGTTAAAATGTATAATTTACAGTGCAATATACTCCAGATAATTTATTATTAAATTGGGATACAGTTAATTAATAAAAAATTCAATTATAATAAAAGCCCTGTCTTTACAATAATACATTATATTATAAATAAATTGATGTATTTTCTTTTTTTTTTTGCAGGATGGGTTTACTGTGGCTACTCTCCGTAGCCATCATTTGTTTTACATCACATATGACATCGGCTTGGCCTGAAGGGAACAAAGAGACTGCGAAACTTGCTGAAGCATTAACAACAAACAACACAAGTCAAATACAAACTACGGCAAACAACACGCTCCCAGCACTCAATGCTACTCAGGGCAGTAACAACAACTCAACAGTAGACAATGCGAGAGAGAAAAGAGGTACTTTGTTAAAAGAGAGCACTCTCGAAAAAAGAGAAATCCCCAAATTCAGACTTGCTAGCTGGATATCGAAGACACAAGATGAACCTGTAGAGGAGAAGAGGGCCAAGTTTTCCAGCTGGGGAGGAAAGCGAGCAGAAGATGACGAGGCAAAGGGAGCCAAAAGGGCAAAATTTTCGAGCTGGGGCGGTAAGAGGGATTACTCAGATAGCTTATTAGATAAGAATGCTCATGCACACACTTGGACTGATACTAGTGAAGTAGATGATATAAATGAAAATAAGAGAGCAAAATTCAACAGCTGGGCTGGAAAAAGAACTGGCGAAGATGACAAAAGAGCCAAGTTTTCATCGTGGGCCGGGAAAAGGGGAAAGTTCAATAGCTGGGCAGGAAAGAGGAGCGATTTGGATATGGGAACAGAAGTGCAGCATGATTCCATCGACAACTGGAGCAACAGGCCTGAAAGCGTGGATCTAAATGGCTATTACTTGAATGAAGATAAAAGGGCAAAATTCTCAAGCTGGGCAGGCAAGAGGAATCCAGACTACCTTGGATCTTCATGGAGCAGTGTATCACCAGACACCCGTATCAAATATTATTCTAGTGGAATGGGCGAGGCTGGTAATGAGAATATAATGAAATTGTGGCAAGATTTAATGTCTAGGAAGAGAGCAAGATTTTCATCATGGGCCGGTAAGAGAAGCGAAGAAATTGCACCAGACTCGGACAGTGTAGTAACCTACCTTGATTCAGACATGCAAGACAAAAGAGCAAAATTTTCATCATGGGCGGGAAAGCGAGATGATGCAGAAAAACGTAAGTTTTCCAGTTGGGGAGGAAAGAGAGGCGTGAACGAATCGTATGGTGACATTGTTGAAGAAAACCACGACGGATACCCATCCATTATTGTGAAACGAAGTGTCTTCACTTGGAACAGCCCTTCAGTAGCGTACAAGCGGAAACCGATATTTTCATCATGGGGTGGAAAACGGAGCGATGCTCACACAATCCAAGTTAGATCACTACCGATTCAGCGAGTGCTCATCAGTGGAGGGAACGACAGGACTTGGGGCTCCCTCATGCGCCCAATCAGAAGGGGCCCAGACTTCTACGCCTGGGGAGGAAAAAGGTCTGCATAATTTTCGCAACATAATCTGACTGCCATAACAGTTACACTTCAACTGAAATGGCACCCTCATTCTAACTACATCAACAATTGATTCAAAAGAAAGGAGAGGAAGATTACCTTAGCCATTAGACTCTCAGTATTTTTTCTTGTAATTAAGGATTAATTGTGATGATTATAAATATGTTTTTTTATTCCTGTATTTAAAGATTGTATGAAATATTTAGATTTTATGTTAGCAAAATAAATCATGGATATTAATAAAAAGCATTTAAAAATGAAATCTGCTGTACCTAATATTTCTTATAATAAAATGTTCAAAAATAAAAAAAAATATCTGAAATCGAAAAGAAAAAATGTTTTCAAAACTGTCTAGTATCTATTTTCTATTTTCCAAATAAAATCACCCTTATCATGTCCTTTGAGTGACATTCCAACTTTTCACTGAAAGTCATACATACCATAATGAAGTTAACATTGAAAAAATAAAGGCACTTTCACCCCTTGATAAACACACAGCAATTATTGCTTGAAATTCACTGATAAACAACTTTTCGTTTACAATAAAATATCCTACTTTTTAATAGTTTCACACACATGAAATTCCATCTTTCAAGAGAATAGCATCATCCTCTATGATTTACAATCAAAGCTGAGCATATGTATAACATGCATTGATGATATGTACCTAACAGTGAGGCATTGGTGTACACCGCAGACACTCACAGATTTAGACAGAGCTTTGCAGACAAGGATATTTCCCTGGAAGCTGACTGCATTGAACTCTTTAAGCTATTGTGATATTAAGGCTATTTGAAGCTTCAGCAACAAGATTTGTCGTCATTTTGTTAAGAGTGAGAGTAAAGACATCTACCCAATTCAAACAAAGTAGCATGACACTGAAACATTCGAGGTCTTTCAATAACTTTTTAAGCTACATTATTTTATTTATTTATTTATGTGACTAAGGAATTAATTTAGTGGCAAACTCATTAAATAAAATCCTTAGTCACACCCTGCCTTGAAAGAGGTGGCAAAGAGTAACTCCCATCCTAATTAGCCGTAGTAGTTTAAAGGGGATGTTAATAAATAACATAAAAATAACAATCTTATTTGTAGAAAAAAGGAATAAATTGTGGTATTAATTGAAGGGGTAGTAACACTGTAATTATGAAAAATTGATTTCCTATATTAAGGTTTAAAATATAAGAGAGGAAAAATTTGTAAATATTAAATGAAAATTAACAACTAAAAATCACAGCACTGACAAAAGTTCAGTATTAAATAATTTATAAAAAATTAGGATCTTTTAGTTCCAAAAGTAAATAAAGTACAACCAATGTGCATGAAGGAATTAATATATTATTCGAACTACCCCCTAAACAGAGATCTTGCCAATCACCATCTTGTGGCATAAACCAAATAAATAAAATTTCCAAAAAAAAAGAAAACAATCTGTGATAAAAATGTTTGTTTACGCAGATATAAAAGGAAACTCATAATCTGTGAGTGCTTTAAGTATTAATTGTCTTATTTATTTTTTTACTGGGGCTTAAATTAACCATGTGTATAAAGGTAAATATTGGTCTTAATGTTTTTACTAAACAAAGATGTGGGCTTGATAGCCACATGGGCAATACAAATTTATTTAGTTACGACAAAATAAAACCCTCCCTACATAAACCATCCTGTAGCATAACATGGATCTTAATACATCATTTTAATTTTTTTTTTTACTATAAAGTTTTATATAACCAGTATGGAAAAACTGAAATTCTTTCTGAAAGACATCGATTAAGTTGTATTTTGAAAAACTGTGTTTCAGTTTTGTGTTTAGCCCTTGATAAAGGAAATGCACTTTCTGAAATTGTGGTAGTACTGAGATATTAATTAGTACAAATTTTAAACAAAAATATTAAAAACAATTTTAATTTTATATTCAAATGGAAAGAGATTTTGTTTCTGAATATAATGAATAGGTTGAAATGAATGGTAATGATGGTTTCAGTATAATTACAAGTAAAAACCTCTGAACTAAAATTTCCTTACCCATGTGGACTAATAATACAGCTCCTAGGTGAAATATATGTCATACAATGAGAGTAAAAGTATTTAGTGTTTGAACGGATGTTTAACTAATATATTAAAGAAAACCCTTTTAAAAGAGTCTAATGAATAAGCAGGCAAGTCAAATCAAAACTGATCACTGAAAATATAATATAGAAAATTAATATTTTGAAGATGGCATGAAAAGTATAAGTATCTAAGGTAAGTCCATCACTTATTTAGTACGTACATCAATTAGAAGGTAAGTACATCATTTTTGGTAAGTTTTCAAAACTCCCACCTTCCATATTCATCAGCATTGAAAAAGTCATTGGCATCCTTGTTTAAATTTATTTTAAGGGAAAACATTATCTAACGAGGACTTTATGGTAGAAAATACTCAGTCCTAGAAGCAGGATAAATAACCCCACCCTTTGGTGAAACTGCATGTCGACAAGACTAATTTTAAGACAAATTACTAAACATAAATTTGAATGGAACTTATTTTGGTCATTTCTTATGAAAGATATTTTAAGAATTTTTTCAAAAATTGTATTCTGAGTAGAACTTCAATTTCATTAAGGGAAATATGCAGGCCAATTCATGTTGGCTGCTCAAATAAAGCAATAGTAAACAAATTATTGAATTTCCCAGAGACATTAATGAAAAAGATGCCATTAAACATATGTACAGTATATTTTATGCTATGCTATTAATTTATACCCATTTTATGCAACTGGGGCTAGTCGGGATGGGTTATCCACCCTTTTTTAGCCAGAGCATGATGTTAGGGTGTAAAATAAGTATTTTATTTAATGAGTTTGTCACAAAATAAATGTTTCTTGCCCAGGTGGGAATCAAACCAAAAACGCTAAGTTTACCAAGTTCATTCCGACTAATGCCTTGGCATGTCTAACCTGAGCCCCCTAAAGTAGTTTAGCATTCTCTGAAAAAATAAATCTTTCCCCCATAAAAATTCAGTAAGAATGGAAGAGTTGAAAAAAAAAGAAGAGAAATTAGTTTAAAGTTAAAGGCAAAATTGCTTTGGAAGCTATAGGATAAGAAAGAAAATTTCTACCCAGCGGGTTTTGCGGTCCAAACATTAAACAGGGAAAACAAAGGCAGGTTTTCCAGGGATGTCTGGTGACTCTTCAGTCTGTGTTTTGTAAAATATACTAAAAAATAACATTCAACTAAATACCTCTTACTCGTATCAAGAGAATCGAGATTGATGTATTTCATTGAACATTTATATCTTCAATAAAATATCAAAACATCTTATTATTTTGTAAAGCTGAAATAGAAATACAACCCAAAACCAATTTGACAGTTTCTTCTAGCTGTGCAAATATAAAAGCCAATTTCTACAGAGGTTCTATCATCTAGCTAGTTTCAACATTGTTGCTCTAAGAAGATAATTCAAAGATAAAACGAATTTAAGAAATTGCAAAATAACAGTAAAAGTCCTTAATGTTTTTAATGTGCAAGTCAGTTATTAAGTTAGTACAAATAAACATAAAGAACTAAATAAGAAAATATTTATAAAATAACTGAAGATGGATCAATAATCGTTATAAAATATATAAACATAGAGTTTAACCTAAGAAAATAATGATAACATTCAAAACTCAATTATGAATTGAAGTGTGACTGGATCCTAAAACAATTTTCGTTTGGCATTTTAAACATTCTTGTATTAAATCTAAATTTAAAGTACAAATGCATCAATAATAAAAACCTACAGCAAATAAAACTGACAAACTATCTCATTTTTAATTTCTGTACAGGGGCTTAACTAATGGAAGCCTCTCAAAATATGTATCTATAGGAAAGTATATTTAATTTAGCAAAGTAATATGGAAATGAATAAATTGTTAGCAAAATCGTGAATAAGTTGTTGATAATTGCATTTGAAAGTACCAAAAGAAAGGAAGTACCATTTACGAATAAGTAAAAATAATTTTTCAATGGATATAATTTTACTTACAGTTAGTAGAGCTTATTAAAGTCCTAGAACAATCAAAATATACTGTAAAATGCAGTTCTAAGGATTGGCGGTACCAAGTTGTCACTGATAAGAAACCTACATAACAGCACGTGATAACGGGGAAGGTAATGAAGAAGGATATACATTGAGAGAAATCTGATTGGCTGAGAAAGGAACAACTATGGCGCCAATTCCAATCATGTTCAAACATGCAATATCTCACGAAAATTGGGAGAAAAGTTTTCTACTTTTCTTATATATAGAAATATCTATTGTCTTACCTATAAAAATGTATTAAAATTAAAACAATCGCAAGATTATAATAATAATTAAAAAGTCAGTCAAGCAGGGACTGTGTAAACTAAGAATATTTCCCAAGTGTACATCACGTGTTTACAATTATCTCAAAAAGTAAGGCCAGTTGCACACACAGCGGATTTTTCCGAGCGGACAACCTACCGTTGTTTATGGTCGGATATTCTACCGCCGCTTCTGATCGGATATTTTACCGTCGCCAATAGGCAGAAAAATTTACGTCGGTACCAGAGTTGTAGTTCTGGAACCAATTTTAGTTCAGTTGTGAAGTCCGACATGAACCAAGAGCAGCTCATAACGTTGTTGTTATTCCGTCGCCGAATGAGAAGGCGAAGAAAAAATCGACTGTTTTGGATTCATCCAATTAATGAACGAAGAAATGAGGCTGGCGCATTCGACACATTGTTTGATGAGTTGAGGCAAGATGACAAGAAATTTTTCAACTATTTTAGGATGTCAATGACTTCCTTTGATGAACTGCATGACTGGTTAAAAGATACCATTCAGCGCAGAAATACAAAAATGAGGATTTGTATTTAACCGGTAGGAATTATTCCTTTCATTTTCTGGCATCTGGTCGAAGACACTTCGTAATTCCAAACACACCGCTTGCCAAGCGATTTTCGTAGCATTTCGGTCCTTAAAACTGTCTAAAGTTTTATCACAAAGCACAGGCTTTGATTCCACTAATGAAATAAGAATTTCATTATCAATTTCCTCACTCATGACAACAAAAAGTCAAGGGGGAGAGGATACGCGGATGCGGAATCAGAAACAGTAGGTGTAGGGACCTTGCGATACTGGATTCGATCCGATATCTGGTATCGATACCATACTGGTATAAAAGTATCGAAACTCGATAATATCGCATTAAAAGTATCGATAACCAAAGGTATCGGTATCGAAACACCTCTGATTATTAACCTCGTCTCCTACGGTGGTTCTTCCTCCCACATTTCCTACGGTGGGTCGGATCCGACCATGCTGACTCCTGAAGGGCGTAATAATTGAAGACAAATATATTAATTAAAAGGATAAATATTGATTAAAAACTAAAAAAAAATATTTTTATACTTTAATGTTTAAAAAAGTTTAACATTGATGCTTATATCAGTCTTCATTGTCTTTTGACTAAATTTTGACAGTCTCTTAAAGGTATATATTTCGAATATTATAAAAAAAAAAAAATACAAAATAAAGGAACAAAAGTGAGAATTAAATTCAAGAAAACTTGTCGTAGTCTTGTCGTCAAAACTGCATTTCTCGAGGATAAATTCAATCGTGCTCGGGACATAGTAAATCGAAACATGGGTGGACCATAAATTTGGGAAAACATTTCCTTGGTATTCAGGGTGGAATTTTTCAATGTGTCACTCAAATAAAGGAGGCCAAGAAAGGCTTTAAATATCTTCATATATTTGTAATGAAATATACGAAACATCGCCGGTAAATAAATGCCGCGTCCGTTTTTCGTTTGTGTGCTTTACATCACTTATCATTTCTTCACCAATGAAAAGTAAAAACAGTTTCAAAATATCCGGATACCTCTTGCTTCTCCTCTTGGGCCAGGATTTCTTCTGACCACATTGATTGGAGAAGCTCTGGAAAATTTTGATTGCCTTGCCGAATCGAAATTTCTCTCATCATCGTCAAAAACCTGGACATTTTTCAATCCACACTCATCATCACTTTCATCAGCATCAAATACATCATCAACGTTGTGTAATATCTCATCTTCCTGCTCGGATGTACTATCCTCGTTTTCTTCCAATATGTCTTCATTCTCTTGGCGTCGAAACTCCTCCAAAATGTCTTCCGGGGTTTTGAAAATTTTATTGAATGCCATTCTAAAAATTGCCTGCATTCTTATGGGAATGTAGAAAAATAATCATGAAAACATCTAAAGCATAGAACCTACGGTGGGTCAGATCCGACCCCTAACTTATTTCCTAAGGTGGGTCGGATCTAACCGAATAGTTAATAATGAGGAGAGGACACTTACATGAGCGAAGTGGATTTGTCAGCCCCCAGGTACAACTGCAAAGGAGGGTACCTAGGACCATGGAGTTAGTCAGGGAAGCCAGGCGATTTTTAGACAAGGGGGAACCAGCGCCCCAGTCGGATCCGACCCAACCGTAGGAGATGAGGGTTAAATCAGGTTTTTAGAAAAAAAAATTGTGATTTATTACTGTTATAAAACGTCCGTTTTATCTCTTTAAAGACGTATTCTTGTTTCTTAAAATAAAAAAAAAATTGTATTTTTTTTGTTTCATTATGGAAATTGATGAAGATTGTAGGTAAGCCTCAATTGGCGGTTATCCTTTATCCCCTGCCTTTGAAATATCGTACTATGGCATAAGTCGATTTATTACTCATTATCATGTATTTTATTTACTTTAAATTCGAAATTTTTATTAATTTACTTTTAATGTTAATTAGTTGATATTAAATTATCAAAACGTTCGATACCGATACTCATCTTTTTGTTGCCGATACCGTTGAAATATCGGAAGCAAAGTATCGATACCAATACTCCTAGTATCGAAACAAAAGTAATCGATACCTACACATATCGGTAGTATCGCAACGTCCCTAAGTAGGTGCACGCAAGAGAGTTCAACTACCAAACGTATTAGCGGTAAAATCCGCTTTGTGTGCAAACGTTCATATGGTTACGTAGGCTACTACTTGGAAGTGACGGTAAAACTTCCGTCGGCTCCAGTGGCCCCGGGCGGCTGCACAGCTACCGCCGACGTTAAACATACCGATCGTTTTCTTTTTCCGTCGAGTATGCAAGCTCCAATGTACTCCAGTGGACTACTATTGGAACGGCGGCGACGGTAAAACATCGGCTCGGAAAAATCCGCTGTGTGTGCAACTGGCCTAAAAGTTCAATTAGAACAATATTTGATGTTTAGGCTTCAAATAATGTGCCTCATAATGTAACAGCTTACTGTTAATATGACATGTGTAGGAGGGGGGGGGGTGCTACTGAAGGCCGAAAAGTATAAAATACAATCTCGTTTAATAATCAAGATAGTGAAAAAAGGGGCTGCGTAAACTAAGCAGATTTCCCATGTGAAGTTTTACAATAGAGAAATCTGCATACCGGTAATACAACACCACCGTTATTAATTACAAATGGTAATGTGAAATCTTTCAGTTAATTAAAACAAATTCCCAACTGAAACGGCTTCTGAATTGTAAAAATAATTTATATTTTAACAACTCAAATTTTAGTAGTCCAAGAACTAAAGGAGGGGGGGGGGGCGGATGAACAGAACGTATTTGCATAAATCTCACGAAGTAACGAAGGTAAGGTTCTCACGAAGTAAGGAAGGTTAGAAACGACCTGTAAGGTTAGAAGAAGCTTCCACCTGAGCCGATCAGTTACGGAAACGGCCGACCTAATTCGAACTATACCCGACCAGACTTCATAAAAATGCAAATATCTCGGCTAATATTCAAGGTAGAGAATAAATGAGTCTAACAATATTTATAGTATATTTAATTTGCAATAAGATTGATTCTATACAATTTTTCGATCCGATGCATAATAACAGAGATAATTTGAATTTTCGAAAATCCCCCCTCTAAACCCCCCCCCTCCACCCTCCAGACCGATTTCAGCCATTAACGAACTTGATCTGTCTTTTTACATAAAACGACTAAATATCGAGTTTGGTAACGATTAAACAAAAATTGCGACCGCTAGAGCAGTAACACGGAGACATAAAAGTCCGTCACGCAGGAGCTGCGTAAACTAAGCAGATTTCCCTTGTGAAGTTTAATAATAGATAAATATACATACTGCTAACACAACACCACCATGAATAAATACAAACGGAAATAAGAAATGTTTCATCCAATTTCAATAACCTGCCGACAGGAAGCGTTAGGTTAGAAATGTAAACAAACGGGTCTGCCCGCCTCACACCGGAAAGAAAAACAATTACTGAAATATATCAGAATATAACATATTAATTTTATTGAGAACTATTTACTATATCTAGTTCTGTAATTAATAATGAGTCAGAATAATTGTTATCTTAATCAATCAAATTTTAGTAGTCCAAAACCTTAAAATCCTCCCCTCTAACCCCCCCCCCTCCCACTGATCCGATTTCAGCCGTTAACGAACTTGATCTTTCTTTTTACATAAAACGACTAAATTTCGAGTTTTGTAACGATCAAACAAAAATTGTGACCGCTAGAGCGGTAACAGACAAATATATATATATATATATATATATATATATATATATATATATATATATATACACAGTTTTGAACGGACCTCATTTTCGTCATCTACTAAGTAGGATCGAAGTGAATTTGAAGAAAAATGTCGAAAATTCCGTCATGAGTACAACCTCAATAGCTGATTCCCCTTAAAGGAAATCTGCTAATAGAATCTTACCGCCTCAAATGACTTCCCGAGCCTTGGCTAGTTTATATATTATATATATATTTGTCTGTTAACGCTCTAGCGGTCGCAATTTTTGTTTTATCGTTACCAAACTCGATATTCATATTCGGGGCGGATTCTATCTTGAATATTAACCTAGATATTTGCAATTGTATTGTGTGTGGGTTCGGCAGGAGTCGGCTATGTTCGGGATTTCCGCCGAAAGCTAGTGCGGCCGTTTCCGTAACTGTTCGTCCCTCGTGAATAGGTTTAAAGATTCCTTCCTACTACTGTTGTTATTAGGCAGATTTCTCTATTGTAAAACTTCGCGTGGGAAATCTGCTTAGTTTACGCAGCCCCTGCTTGACGGACTTTTAGTTTTCAGCCATTAGTATACACCCCCTCCAAGTCATGTCATACTAACAATAGCCTGTTACATCATGAACCACATTATTCTAAGCTTAAATACCAAATATTGATTTCAAGAGAACTTCATATCATGCAAGATACTAACTACTCTTTTATCAAACATATACAATCGAAGTCGTCGGGAAAAAAGCATGAGCGAGACCTAGAAAGTCAGAAAGAATGTTGTGATTTTAGACACTCCAATAGTAATAGTATTCTGCGATAATAGAGAAATTTTGTGCGTTGTTCATCGCAAACGTTCTATAGACTGGAAATGTGGTATTTATTTTCACTGAACTTAAATGTATTGCATGACTGAACAATATCAAAGTTATATATGCAAACCTGTGCATTTAATATCTGGGTATATCAATCAAATTAAGTTTCTACTGGAAGGCGGACTGAATTCTCATTGGAAGTGAAATGTTAAGCCAAAGAAAGTTAATTGTTTCTTGGCCCAAGATTGCATTTCCTAGCACCCAAGGTCCGTTCAAAACTGTATATATATATATATATATATATATATATATATATATATATATATATAGAGAGAGAGAGAGAGAGAGAGAGAGTGAGAGAGAGAGAGAGATCTATATTTTAGTGTGTTACCGCTCTAGTGGTCGCAATTTTTGTTCGATCGTTACCAAACTCGATATTTAGTCGTTTTATGTAAAAAAAAAAAAAAGATCAAGTTCGTTAACGGCTGAAATCGGACCAGTGGGAGGGGGGGGGTTAGAGGGGAGGATTTTCGAAAATTCGAAATATCTCCGTTACTATACGTCGGATCGAAAAATTGTACAGAATCAATCTTATTGCAAATTAAATTTACTATAAATATTGTTATATACATTTATTCTCTGTCTTGGATATTAACCGAGATATTTGCTTTTTTATTAAATCTGGGCGGCTAACTGACGAGAGTGACCTTCCCGCCAAAAGCTAGTTTGGCCGTTTCCTTGACTGCTCAGCTTTCGTGATATTTCTCTAGTGTAAAACTTCACGTGGGAAATCTGCTTAGTTTACGCAGCCCCTGCGTGATGGACTTTTCTAGTATTCCCCTCCCCCTAAAGGCGATTTCATCCATTCCAGAATATATTCTTTAGTTTTCCAGGAAATCGATAAATATGAGCGTAGTATTCATTAAATAAAAATCAACTAGTTCAGAATATAAAATTCTCTCACGCAGGGGCTGTATAAACTAAGCAGATTTCCCACGTGCTGGTGTGACACGCTAGTGACCAAGAAACTACAAATAACTCGCTATTGAGTTAAGGGGAAATATGTAGAAAGGCAACTATAGAACGCCAATAGCTGAACAAGACTTGTCCTATAACATTTTTTAGATTTAAAATTACCCTAAAACTCCCCCTCCTTTTAGCAGATTTCCCTTAAGGGAAATCAGCTATTGAGGTCGTACTCATGACGCGAGTTTTGAAAAATTTCCTCAAATGTCCATCGATCCTACCCAGATGACGAAAATGAGGTCCGTTCAAAATTATATATATATATATATATATATATATATATATATATATATATATATATATATATATATATATATATTTGTCTGTTAACGCTCTAGCGGTCGCAATTTTTGTTTGATCGTTCATATTTAAGCGTTTTACGTAAAAAAAAAGATCAAGTTCGTTAATGGCTGAAATCGGACTAGTGGGAGGGGGGGTTTAGAGAGGGGGATTTTTGAAAATTCAAAATATGCGTCGGATCGAAAAATTGTATAGAATCAATCTTATTGCAAATTACATTTACCATGAATATTGCTCTATACATTTATTCTGTATATTGAATATTAACCGAGATATTTGCATTTGTATGCCTGCGTGTGGTCGGCAATGTTCGGTAACTCTCCGCCAAGAGCTAGTGCTGGCTGTTTCGGTAACTATTCATTCCTCGTGAATAGGTTTAGATATTCCTTACTACTACTGTTGTTATTAGGCGGATTTCTCTATTGTAAAACTTCACGTGGGTAATCTGCTTAGTTTACGCAGCCCCTGCGCGACGGACTTTTTCTGGGTCCAATGTCAGCCATAAACTAATATCTTTAATTTTGAATGAAACAGTTAAATATCTAATATGGTCACAACAAATAAACATTTTTGAGGTAAGAACGTAATCTTAAATGATAAATCCATGACACAAGGTATTTGCCTATACGTATAGTAAAAGTTCTATAACAATATTTGGCATTTAAGCTTAAACCAAGGATTATTAAGTGGTTCATGGCATAACAGCTTATTATTAATACAATATGAGTAGGAATGGGGGGTGTCTACTGAAGGCTGAAAACCAAAAAAACCCAAATCTCCATTAATATTCAAGATCGAGAAAAATGGATATAATAACACTTTTAGGGAATTAAATAAAGTGCTAATTTAATAAATACCATCTGCCTACAATCAGACTTAGAATGTTGTTATGTGCATATGTTCATTATCTTGATTATTAACCAAAATATTTCCATTTTTTTAGTTTTCGGCCATGAGTAAGCCCCCACTCCTACTCATGTCATATTGACAAAAAGCTGTTGTATTGTGAAGCCCATTATTTAAATCCTAAATACCAAACATTGTTCTCATTGAACTTTTATGTTTTGGGATAAATGCAAATATGTTACCATGCACATAGGAAATCGGCTTTTTTGTTTTTTTGTAACAATGTGCTTCAGTCTGGTGAAAATAGTGTTGAAGTGTGGTTTTCTTAATTCATTGTTATTTTGTCAAGCAAATTATTATAATTTTATCTTTTTATTATAGACATTTATCCTGTCTTGCTTTATTCTTCACCTAGCTGCATTACATCCTCATTAGGGTTGAAATTAAAATGTAGCTCCATACAATTAAAATTGGACTGTAGAGTAAAAGTGAAAGGTGTGTTACAATGGCACTCTGAAATGTACCAGAATGTTTACTGAACATTGACATACTATGCAAGAATAATGAAGAAGAAAAGTCTTATGAAGCCGGAGATTTTCCACCTGCTGGCATGACACATAGTGATGTCATCACATCATATAATCTCCAAATCTAAATAAAAATCAGATGACCAGATGTAGGATTTACTGAAGCCTGAAAGGAAGTATGAATAACTCACTTAATTCTTGAGTTAGGGAAAAATGCATAGAACAATAATTGTAAAGAATCAATAGTTAATCAAGATTAGCTCTTTATCATTATTTGATCTGACTCGTAATAAGAGATATTTTAAATTTTTGAAACCCACCCCCACTCCTATTTCTGATTCATTTTCAGCCATTAACAAATATTATTTTAATAAATAAACTGTTGAATAAAACAGTTATGGTATAGATCAAATAATCATTTTCGAGTTGCGAAGTTAAAAGCTTCATTGATGACTTCACACAAGCTATTTGTATGTAGCACAAATTAAAAGTTTGATGAAAATAATATTCGGTATTTAAACTACAAATAGGATGTTTCGTCATATATTGGCTTATCTTTAACATACATTGACTAAAAAGGAGGTTCACTAAAGCCTGAAATTAAAAAAATCCGTCATACAGGGGCTGCTTAAACTAAACAGATTTCCCTCATGAAGTTTAGCAATAGATAAATCTACTACCGGTAACAACACGACCGTGAATATTAAGTGAATAAATACAGACTATAAAAAGAAACCTCCCGACGGAAAGCTTCTGAAATGTAAACAAACAGGTCTGACATCGGCTCAGGGGAAAGAAAAACAATGTACATACAAGTAACACTACCGTGAATGCTCAGTAAATATACAAAATAATCCGTGCAAAGGAAACCGGCTGAATTGTAAACAAACAGGCAAGCCAGCCTCGTAGCGCTGCATAAATAGACCGGAAAGACAAACAATTAATGAAATATATCTGAATATAACATATTAATTTTATTGAAAACAATTTACAAAAGCTAGTGCTGTAATTTGAAATAATCAGAATCAGTTTTATCTCAACAACTCAAATTTTAGTAATCCAAAAACAAAACAAGGGGGGGGGGCAACGACTAAAATATTGAGTTTGGTACCGATCCAACAAAATTGAGACCTCCAAAGCAGTGATATATATATATATATATATATATATATATATATATATATATATATATATATATATATATATATATATATATATATATATATATAAAATTGTAACCTCTGTCTGTACATTGATTTTTTTCGCGAAATTTCACGATAACTTTTCGTTTCACATGTCATAGACACCATAACTGCATTTTGTTTCTTTCGTGTCTGTTTGTTTGTTTGTTACCTTTTCACGCATAAACGGCTAAACCGAATTTTATGAAACTTGGTATGTATATTACTACTAACCCAACTTAGACTTTAGGCTATATTAATATCCTCTGAGATGAACAAGAGTGGGGGTTATAGGGGAAGCCAGAAATTAAAAATAGCGATATTTCTTTTCCTATTGGTTTTTCGGCAAATATGAAGATAACAAAAGTTGTTTATTTTGTTATTTAGAGTAACTTTTGTTCTATACACTTTTATCGTATACCGAATTATAAACGAGATACACGCGTTAGACCTATAGCGGAAGTGAACAATTTTATTTGGGACAAAAGACCCAACCGAAATAGATAAAACTCGGTATATGTATTAAAACTAATGCTTTCATTATAACAAACCATACCAACATTTCTAGGGACGGGCAGGAGTGGGGGTTATAAGGGAAGCCTGAATTTAAAAATAGCGTTATTTCCTTTTCTATTCATTTCTCGGCAAATATGAACTTAACAAAAGTTGTTTATTTTGTTATTTAGAGTACATTTTGTTGTATTCATTTTTGTCTTTTAACAAAGTATAAACGAGATATACACTACCACAACTAAAGCGGGAGTCAACTATTCCATTGGGCGCTAACGATTAAAACGAACTTTTAAATATTCGGTATGTCAATTAGCATTAATTCTTCCATAATTATAAGCTATATTAAAATTTTTAGTTAGAACGGGAGTGGTGGTTATAAGGGAGGAGGCCTGAAAGCAAAATTCGCGATATTCCATTGTCTATTTGTAGTTAGACAAACATGCACATAACATTGTTTGTTACCTTTTCACTCACAAACGGCTGAACCGAATTTAAATAATCTTGGTATGTATATTACTACTAACCCAAATTAGACTTTAGTCTATATTAATTTTCTCTGAGACGAACAGGAGTGGGGGTTATATAAGGGAAGCCTGAAATTAAAAATAGCGGTATTACGTTTCCTATTGGGTTTCGGCAAATATGCACATAAAAAAAACGTTTGTATTTTGTTATTCGTAGTAACTTTTGTTCTATACACTTTTGTCGTATACCGAAATATAAATGAGTTATACGCTAAAAATTATAGCGGGAGTCAACAATATTATTTGCCAAATAAGACTCAACCGAACTAAATAAAACTCGGTATGTGTATTAGCAGTGAGGCCTTCATTATAATAAGCCATACCAACATTTCTATGTACGGGCAGGAGTGGGGGTTATAAGGGAAGCATGAAATTAAAAATAGCCATATTTCGTTTCCTATGGGATTTTCCGCAAATATAAACATAACAAAAGTTGTTTATTTTGATATTTGGAGTAACTATTGTTATATACACTTTTGTCGTATACCGAAGTTTAAATGAGTTATACGTTAAAACTTTAGCGGGCACTAACGGCTGAACCGAACTTAACAAAACTCGGTATGTCAATTAGCATTAATTCTTCCATGATTATAAGTTATATTAAAATTTTTAGGTTCGACGGGAGGGGAGTTATAAGGGAGGCCTGAAATAAAAATTTACCATATTTACATGTATAAGAAACGGGAAATATAAAAATATCGAAGACTCTGAAGAATTATCGAACAAATAATTCTATTATTAGCAAATCACCGGCAACGACGGGTATCAATCCTAAACACTGGGATGGGTAAATATCAAAATATTGTGCAATGTAAAGCCTGCTAAAAAATACCATCACCATTCAGCCTCAAATGAATTCCCGGGCGAAGCCGGGTATCTGAGCAAGTATATATATACAGTTTTGAAGGGAGCTCATTTTCGTCATCTACTAGGTAGGATCGATGGACATTTGAAGACAAATTTCGAAAATTCCGTCATGAGTATGACCTCAATACCTGATTTCCCTTAAGGGAAATCTGCCAACAAAATGCAAATATCTTGGATAATATTGGTGATGGCGAGAAAGTATACAAAGCTGCATATTAGAAAATTAAATTTTCAACAACATAGGGTATATACCATTTTTTCAATATGACTTTAATAATGGGTATATTTTGAATTTCCGTCTCCCCCAATTACAGCCGTTAACATGCTGGGCTTGATCTTTAGTTTTACATGAAACACTTGTCAACTGAGTTTGGTATAGTCAAACAGAAATTGTGATCCCTATAACAGGTGTGTGTAGTCTTAGGGACAAATAATGACACCAAGAAAACAATGCCAACATTTAGGCTCCACTATGGGAAGCTAATTGTGGCGGTATAACTATTTTGGCTCAACTTTTCGCATGCACACACACAGAATGGTCATTGAAGAAATGTTTAGAAAATACCATTATGAGTATAACCTCAATAGCTGATTTTCCCTAAGGTAAATCTGCTGAAAGGAGAAAGAATTTAAAAAGTATTTCAGTGGTTAGCCCTAGTGTTGCCAGTAAAAAAAAAATAGATTTAATTATTTAATAAAACTGCTAGTAACACTGATCAGCTGGGGCGTAATCCTCCATCAGCAGTTAGTGTCGGTTATGTTTGGCTGCTAATACGAGTTAAAACACATTAGTTTAGAATAAAAGAAGTGTTTTATGTATATAAAAAGAAAAACACAACACATTAATAAATAAGATTTAGAATTTTATTATGTCATTCATTATTTACAAGTAAATACAGAGCTAACTTCTTAAAATGATTCTCATATTATTGATCTTGTATATGTAAAAAACTTGTACAGTTCTTTGAAAAAGTATCAATGCAATGTTTGATTAAATAGTTATCTATACATTAGCACAATTTAAATATAAGGGCCTAATATAGAAAATAACTCTTTTTAACTAGTATATTTTATGTAAAACTAAGTCTATTGTTCAAAACACTGTCAATCATAGTGCTATTAAACATAGTACTGTGTTTCAAAAACACGAATATGATAATTGATAGAAAAAATTTTCTATACATAAGGAATGTAAATGCTAGTAGAAAATATGATGCCTTATGTCAAATTTTCCAGACTAGACAGAAACAAATAAAACATAGTTTAAACCAATAGATAGAATAAAAATTTTTCCAGATATATACACGTTCGGAGAAACATAAGATATGTTCATTATTAAATCATATATTTAAAAAAATAAAAATTACCAATTAAATAAAACATCAGAACAACAATAACATATATATTTTTTTTTAAAGCAATTACTTTATTGTTTTAAAACTGTATCAAAAATGCTTAGATACTCTCATTTAATACGGTCATAAAGAGATAAGCACAATGACAGTGGATCAGATTAAAAATAATAAAAAAAAATACAATATTCACATTTTGTGAATGAAATTTAAATTTCTCTAAAGAAAATAACATCTACATTCATAAATCACATCTGTAACTACAAGAGCTAAAATTATAAACAATTGAACAGAGTAATGATAAAAGAGAGAGGGGAGGGACATATGTCAATAACAAAAGGTAGAGTCTTCAGTATTTTCTTGGTGCTGATCCCATAGGCTTGTAAGCATCAAATCTGTCCCCTTGTTGGTAGCCAGATCCCATTGGCATGCCCATTGATGAAGGCATAGGCGCCATACCAGGAGGGTAGAGGTGCCCGCCTGGAGCATTTCTTCCAGAAACCATCATAGAGCTGTTCGATGCCCATCTGCACAGAAATAAACATATAAACAAACATATATCAACTAAATTTAAATAAATAAAACTAACTATTCTTAAAAAGGTCTTAGAGAAATCCCAACATCAGTTATATACAGGGTTATTCCAATTCATGAATGAATTCAAAACAAGGTCGGCATGCAGAGGCTGCATAAACTAAGAAGATTTCCCACGTGTGAAGTTTAACAATAAATTTCATGGAAACGGCAGCTTTTGGCCGAAACTCACAACTAGAACCAAATTTAGCCGATCTCTGCACTTATCTGCACCCACTTAATAAAAATGCAAATATCTAGGTTAATATACAAGATACAGAATAAATGTATAAACAACATTTATAGGAAATTTAATTTGCAATAAGATTGATTCTATACAATTTTTCAATCCGACATATAGTAACGGAGCTACTTCGAAAATCCTACCTTTCTAAACTTCCCCCTCCCACTGGTCCGATTTCAGACATTAACGAACTTGATCTTTCTTTTAACAAAAAAACGATTAAGTATGGAGTTTGGTAACAATCAAGCAAAAATTGCGACTGTTGGAGCGTTAACAGTCAAATATATATATAATTTTGAACGGACCTCACCTCATTTTCATGATCTCCATAGAAGGGTAAATGGACATTTAAAGAAAATTTTTGAAAATGCGTCATAAGTACGACCTTAATAGCTGATTTCCCTTAATGGAAATCTGCTTACAGTATCACACAGAGGCTCCATAAACTAAGCACATTTCCCACACTGACAACACATTCCAGAACTTATTTTACCATAGATTCTCTAAATAAAAGTCCGTCACGCAGGGGCTGCGTAAACTAATCAGATTTCCCACATGACATTTTCCAGTAGACAAATCTGCCCAATAACACCTGTAGTAGTAAGGTATCTCTAAACATATTCAAGAGGGACGAATAGTTATGGAAACGGCCGCCAGTGCTCTCGGCGGAAATTCCCGAACATAGCCGACGACACAGAATACAAATGCAAATATCTCGGTTAATATTCAAGATTATTTTTGAAGAAATTTTTCGAAACTCGTGTAATGAGTACAACCTCAATAGCTGATTTCTCTTAAGGAAATCTGCTAAAAATCTGATGAGTATAAATGGGAGTTTACTGAAGGCTGAAAACAAGAATGTATGAGTAACTCTTAATATTTGAGTTATAAAAAAGAAGAAGAAGAGCACTTTATTAAAGAATTAATTGTGGCTGCTTTCCGATGGCGAGTTGCTGTCTACACAGCTAAATCAATCACATAGTATTAAAAAAAAAGTAAAAAAATAAATAAAAAAAAAAACAACATCTACAAATATAAACAAAAAAATTAAAAATAATTTGAAACTATATATAAATGTGATGGTTGATTATTCCTAATTAATCCAAGATAATATATTTAGTTAGGGGCAGCTAGTCTGTCTTCAATCCCAAATTTCTATGAAAACTCTGCAGTCATTTTCGACATTGTTCCTTTGGATAACAACAATTGTAGACCATCTATAGTTTATATAAGATTGGATCTATAACATTATTTGAACTAATTCCTAATAACGGAGATATTTTCAAATCCACTCTAAACCCCTCCCCCTATTTCACGCCTCGTTTCAGCCATTAACCAAAATGATCTTCAGTGTTAAATGAAACAGCTAAATATCAAGTATGGTAAAAATAATAAACATTTTCGAGTCAATTATATAAAATCTTATTGATGATATCGAAACGTATTTGCATGTATCTCATATAATAAAGGCTTGTTGAGAACAATATTCAACATTTAAGCAAGGGAACAAGACGTTCCCATATACTGACTTATCGTCAACATGTAATGACTAAAAGTGGGGTTCTACTGATGGCTGAAAATTAAAAAAAAAAAAAATGCAAATATTTCAGAAAAAATTTACAGGAAATTAAATTTGTAACAAGATTGGTTATTTATAATTTTTCAATCGGACATACAAAAATGGGGACATATTGGATACAATGGACTATAAATATGCTAATACCTGAAACCGCTAAGCAAATTTATAACGGATAAAATCTAACTGTGACATAAGCTTTTTTGTTGGGTGAATTAATTCTGAAAACCTTTCAGGAGTGCAAGTTAAAAAGGTTTCTTTCCCTCGATATAACTTAAGAGCATCAACATTGAAATCAAAAGTAATAGCTCTATTTGAAAAGTTAGTCCCAAAATTCACTGCTCTAACATTGAGGATTTACAAAATTATATTACAAATTTCTTGAACAGTACAGTAGAAAATGTATTATATACTATTTAAATTGTTCATCAATTTAATTTATATTATTCAATAAAATCTAAACAAGTGCTAATACTTGAAACCTGCAGTGTTTGAGAGTGGAGACTGTGTAAAGCTGACAATCACAAATGGTGCCATTGATTTTATGTGTCAAGTATGCTTTTTCAACATGGTGCAAACAAAATAATTACTTCCATTTAAGAAATTAGATTAACAGTTTACCTCTGATTAAGGATTTTAAATTTCCTTAAAATATTTAACAAAAATTTCTATTTTAGACATTACATAATTTTCCAATTTCTATTTATTTAATTATTTTTATTCTCAGATATTGTTTTCCTTATTAGTCAGTCAGAACTTATTCTAATACCTTGACCTAAAAAATTAAATTTTCTGAAATAATATAAAGTTAGCAATATGCAATAAAAATAACAAAAATTTTAATATCATTCTTACATCACTTATTGGAATGGTCTACTTACTTATGGGATACAACAATACATTTTCACAGCTATTTTAAACAAAGATTTTTGTTCTCGCCCCCCCCCCAAAAAAACTCATGAAATTGCACCCCTCAATTTGGAAACTGAGACTTTCACCGCAAACTAATCGAGCCCTTTTTAAACGTGAAAAATAGAAAAAAGATATAGACACTCGAACAGACAGCATCATATTAAAATACAAAACAAATAGGAATCTTGTGAGCAACAAAATATACCATACCGGTCAGATTGTGCTGGTGGGCGTGCCCACGGAGATATGTCTGGCTTCCTGTCTTGGGACATACTCCATGAATCCCTGCCACTTCCTCCCGAAACTGAAGCAAATCCTTTTCCTACACCACTACCCCAATTTTCAGCTGCATACCTGTCACCTGTAAAATTCATTTTGAAACATTGAACAAGCTCAAATTACAAAAACTAAATGACAGCATTTTAGCATAATGAACATAGCCTTTCCATGTTTAAAACAACAGAACAATTAATTATCAGGATAACTCAATTACTTTTCTGAAATAAGCTATTTTATACCTTCCAGTTGCTTGTGGGTCTATAAAACTTTGGTGCGAATTGCCTGTTATGAGAAACCACATTTCACAAAACAGACTATATCCAGTGTAAAAGTCGTAGGCCATCTTCATAAATTAGAATAGGATTTATTAAGAAAAAAATATTTTTCTAACCCCTTCAACATTTCTGTATACCATTTAAATTAAGAGATAAAACTTTAAACAAGCTTAAAGGAACATTAAAATAATTTTTGAAATAAAATTTTGTACAATTTTTGAAATAATAATAATAAATAACTCTAATTTATAAGGCACAACAGCCCTCAAAGGGCCAGGGCCAGCCAAACACAACTTTACGTAAGATCTTATACAAGGACCTGCATTTGACATTTCTCATTTATGATCTTTTTGTCATTTTAGACACGTTCATATTAGACAAAGAACATAACTAAAGACCGAAAAATGTTCTCAAAGATAAGAAATATAGCCCATATACAAAACTACATTTCCGCCCTCCTTTTTCCCCTAGATTCTGCAAAATTAGGAGATCATTTTTCCTCCCTTGAATAATTAGCGATTAACTCAAAAACCAACATCAAGATGATGACTTTGATTGACTTCAAAGTTACATATTAGAACAATTAGAAGTTCCTAGATGTAAAATTAAAACTATCACTCAAGATAAGATATGTGCTATTGCCATTAAGCCATTGATGTTAATCTTTCATAATGACTAAGAAATTGTTAGTTCAATATTGTATCAAATAGCTGAAAATTTAACAGCTGAATCTATTTACTAAAATACAATGTGGAGGGAAAAGTTCAGGAACTTATGTTTAAAACCGTAAGGAGCCTAAACTCCACTAGTAAGAAAACAATCTTTTATGGTGATAAGGACGGTAGTCCTGGTCATATAATACGTATACGTATACGTATTACATCTAATATGTATGTGTTCCTAGTTATGATCATTTAATTTTTAGAAAAGTTGCTTTGTTCAGATGAAGAGTTACATAAAGTATTTTAAATAATTCCAATAAGATTAAAGCAGAGGTACATAAAATCTATTTCTGTGGCACAACAGCCCTCAAAGGGCCAGGGCCTACCACCCTCATACCAAAAATGTAAGAACTGTGTAATCGGAGTTCAATGCTTCATTCAATTGCTTCAAGATGCTAGTGGGGAGGGAAATTAAGAGAAAAGAGGACTTATCAAGCCTCATTGTATATTTTTAAATATTATAAATCTGGCAGATATCTTCTTTTATAGGATCATTTAGACACCAATCAATCCAATAGGGTGATGTAAAGTGGACCCATACAATTGCTATTTCTTTGCCGGGGCCACCCATACTCGTGATTTGTTTATGAGGCTTCCATTTTAGTACAGATATAATTCAGTCTGCTGACCGAAATTCTGCTTTAAATGCATAACACCTTCATAAAACTTACAACTCTCAGGTGCCTGATAATAGTCCGGCTGCATCTCGCTGAGTTTTGCAGCATCGTAAGCTCTTTTCTTATTCCGGAGCACCTTTTTTGCTAAATGCCTCTTTTCTGTGTACTCATTAAAAGCGGCCTCTGTTTTTGTTTGGAGCCAAATACGTCGAGCATCATTTCGCTCTTGTAAAACCCTCTCACATTCCTCATCATACCAAGGGTTCCTTTCCATCTTTGACAGCCCCTGAACATCTGTAATTGTTAATTAATTTAATTATTTGTTAAGTGCTTGGCTTTAATTAAAAAATGAAGTATTTAGATCAACTACAAAATGAATTGTAAAAAGCAAATTCTAGAATGCCCGATGAACAGAAAGTGTCCAGGCAATTCCCACTACAAGACTTTAAAACCCAAATGACTATATAATTCTTGAAAGTAACGAATAATTTTTGATCATTTTAAAATATGGGCCAAGAATAACCAACAAATAATGAAAGAATATTTCTGTATTCATTATGAATGCATTAACTAAATATTTTTATAACACAGTAGATTTGGACACAACTACTGCCTGACAATTTGCCTGAGGGTCTTAAAACACTTCATTCAGAAGTAAGAACTTATTTGAATTCAGAGTTATTCATTTTAATTTTGAAAATATTTTCGAAATTCAATAACACTTATTATTTAAAAATATAATATTCGGTTTGTATTATATAAGATTCTGGAAGTACTATTTTTCCAAAATTCAATATGAATATTTAAATCCATTTTAAAACCAAAATGCGACAAAGCAATAAAATTTTGTTTTCACATCCTTAGATAATTCTATGAGTGTTTCTGTGTGTGTGTATACACGTGCGTGCATATGTGAACGTGTGTAGTCATAGGGATGAAATAATGACACCAAGAAAACAAAGCCAAAATTATCTGATAAGACAATTTAGAGCATACATCGAGATTGAACCTTAATCTCTTCACACTTTTACTTTTGTATCTTTCAATCTTGCTTACTCAAGGTTTTAAAAATTCCAATCAATTTTTCCTTTGAACACAATTTCAGGCAATAGAAACTATTGTTAGTTTCATCATATATGAAATATTAAAAAAAAATTATCTGCCTAATCCTCTGCCAGAACTAGATGAGTCCTTTAACAAAACTTATGACCCCATGGCTATCGTCCTCGAGAATCTGAATTCCTTTCCAAATTATCTATAGCATTAATGATAATCCCACATCTTTTTGTTCTTTATTGAATAACATTTGAATTTCAGGTGCTTGCCTTTTTTCTCCCCATGGGCCTGTCCTCTTGATTTCTTCCCCACCCATATGCATATCCCACACTTTTAGTGCAATATTATTTTATACAGTGTGAGATCCCTGGGGTGTACCACAATTTTCATTACAGAGTGTGAACTTTAGGGTGAAGAGATTTTTAAGTTTGGTCCGTTCAACGTACAATTTTCTATTCTCTAACTCAGAAATCTCTAAACTGGAAATGGAATGTATTTCGAACGTTTTTATGATGAACAGACTCTGGTTTTTCAAGTCAGTCTAGCCCATATCAAAGAGTTTTGGTCTATGAGCATACTTCCTGGTTATTTTAGACTGCTGCTGCAAGCTCTCTGGAAGATCTTCATAAAACTGGTTCAAGATCATGTCCAATATGAAATAGCCTTCTTCCCTTTTCAATTGCTAGAAAACTAATGATTTCAACATCATCTTCAATTTTTCTTTCTTTTGACAAACCTTTCACGCTGTTTGAAATACTTTCCAAAGTCTTCATACATTTCAGATGTTTAAGCTCTGATTAGCCTTACTTTCTGCTTGAAATATTCTCTTCTATATTGAAAGGATATAATTTCTTATAAGGGGGAGGAGGGGAGGGATCATTGTAGAGTCCTTTGGATTAAGACTAAACTTAATCCATTTTTCTATCTGTCATGCTTTTATGTCCTGTTTATTGACTAAGCTGGATGATTTTCAATTATGATTATTATTATTTATTAACGTCCACTTTTTGCAACTATGGCTAATTGGGACGGGTTATCTACAGGTTACCACCCTTTTCTATCAAGGGTGGGATTTAGGATGTTATTTAATGAATTCCATCACTAAATAATTTCCTTTATCCCGGCGAGAATCGAACTCGAAACTCTAAGTTTACCATGTGAGATAAAGGACAATGCTTTAACTCACATGGCTAACCTGAGCATTCTGGGATACAAAGCAACATAACTATATTTATGTCTATGACAAACAAAAAGGATATTGATTACAAATTTAAACTATGGTGAGAAAAGAAGTAAATTATGGATATATCGTAACTCACTCTTCGATCCAGGTGCATCTCTGTGAGACCCTCTGCTCCCATCAGCTTTCATCCTGTGACCACCCTCCTCTCGCCTCTCTCTATCTTCCCGAGTTCTGAAAGAGCCCGAACTGCCACCAGCTCCCCGTTCAGAATAACCTCTGTAAAATAAAATTGATAAAAGATTTATAACCAAACTGCAATTAATCAGGAAACAATAATCAACATCACAATATTAAATTATGAAAATAATTGGTTATTTTTAATTACTGTTATAATAATTTAATTAATCCTTGAGATACTGAGGGGTGGTAAGGAACTTCTTAATTTCCTATTAAGTTTGCTCAAATTTGGAAGGCAATTGTCATTTTTACTTCCTCGAATGATGTAAAGGAAGTATTGTGATCTCAAAAACAGGGCTCAAATAAGCCGTGTGAGTTCAAGCATTGGCTTTAATCTCACATGGTAAACCTTGAGCGGCAAGTCCGATTCCTGCCTGGGCAATAGGAATTTATTTAGAGACGGACTCACTAAATAAAATCCTTAGTCCCACCCTGGCTAGAAAAGGATGGTGACCTGTAGATAACCCAACCTAATTAGCCATTGTAGCAAAAAGTGGACGTAAATAAATCATAACCTGAAAAACAAAAAAATTGTTTTCGTATTTCAAAGGAACTATCCATATTAACCGATTTGGATTAATTTTGGCAAGATCTCTATACTTCTGAATCTCACATAATTCGAAAACAACTAGGATGTTGAAATTTTATATTTAGGGGGAGGGAAAGGAGGGAGACTCAAAAATTAAAAATTTCTTTGTACCTACTAGAGGTACAGATGATGTATAGGAAATTTTTTGGTCCTCATAAAAAGATCTATGAATTATGTATTATGAGATTTTTTGATATAATCCATCGTATAGCGCTTTCAAATTAAAGAATTGTGTATGACATGGAGCAAAAAAATTTTCTATATTTATTAATAGGATTACAAGCAAGTTGTGTGGTGTCTACATCAGACTTTTAAAAAATAAAAAAAGCTAAGGAAAAACAATTACAAGAGATATATTGGGCTTTAAGAGCCATCTCCTCCTAAGTAATCCAAAGATTAAGCCATCAACAGTAAATATTATTGATTTGTCTTCAACAACACATGCCATGCTATGTAACCTATTTATTATCTTCAAAGATTACAGAGTAATGAAAACGATGGATTTGCAAAGTTTTTATAATCAGATAAGCATTATTTTTCTTTATCAAATTCTGGACAATATGATTGAAGAATAGATTGATTTAACATAAACTGTAGTATTGCTATAATTCTTCAGGCCAAAAAATAATATATAACCGAAGTGTTTTTTAGAATAATGTATCTCCCTTTCCAAAAAAAAAAAAAAAAGATAGGTAAACTTCCCCCCTAGTCACCTCTAAAATGAAGGCAATCTGTCCTCAAAGCCACTATATTGCATTCAGTGATAAATGGCTCCCTGCCTAATTTCAATAATCTGGTTTCTAATAATGCTCTCTTGTGGGTAATTACTTGAATTTTGGTTTGTGAATTGTCTCACCAGAGTGGGATATCCCACCAGCAGAGGATGTATTAAAGGAACCCATTATTAGGAATCTTAACTATGGGCACCTCTTAATTATCGAATACTTGTGGAGTTTACATGATACCATGTGATTGCGGTAAAGTTTATATGGGACAGACAGGTAAGAAGACTGCAAAAAAGATCAACCGAAACAGATGGCCAATCTGAAACATCAGAGAACAAAGACATCCCCCATAGCTAGACACGCAAGTATTTGTTCTCACCAAATTAAATTCAATGAGAAAAGTTCTACACAGAGAAGACCACCTCAGTAAAAGATTGGTCCTAGAAGCTCTCAAAATTAACAAGAGAACAAATACTAAAAACTGTTTGGACGATATCATACTCTCTGAAACGTGGAAAGCTATATTAAAATAAAATCCAAACCATGTGATTGAATGAAATAGCTATTCAAATAAAATTTATTGCCTGACGAAGATGGATGGATTTTCATCGAAAATTAGCATAACAACAAAAATTCAAATCGCTGGAGCAGATAGCCGAAATTCTCACAATGAAGTATAATATACTTAAATTAAACGGATTGTGAAAAATGATAAATAAGTTAATTAGAGGATGAATAAACAATAACGTATAGCAACTTCCTATTCTGACAGTGCATTAAAAAAAAATGTTTTAATATCGGGCAGATAATTTGGTAACAAGCAAAACAAACAACTGATAAGAATGTTGTTATTTATTAACGTCAACTTTGAGAGACTATGGCATTGGCATATTATGCTAACTGGGACGGGTTATCTACAGGTTACTATCCTCTTCTAGCCAAGATTATATTTAATGACATATTCACTAAATAAATTCCTATTACCCAGGTGAGAATTAAATTAATTCCAAACTATAGGTTAGCCATGTTAAGACCAACACCATACCCAGAGCCCATGATTGACAAGAAATGAGAAAAAAAAAAACAGACAGAAAAATAGGTAAAATATTTTTATAAATAAAAAATAGGAGGTATATGTTTTTAAACTTAATTAAAAAGAACAGTACCCTCTCAAATTGCAGAATATATTTTGTGATATTGATAGTAATTAAACCAAATATATTATTTGCATGGGCCCATGTTAGCCATTGAGTTAAGGCATTGGTCTTAATCCACTTGGTTAACCTAGCTAGAGTGGTTGGTCTGATTTCCAACTGGACGATAGGAATTTATTTATTGGCAAACTCATTAAATAAAATCCTGACTAAAAGTTGACTAAGTCCTGAATAAAATCCTCATTAAAAGTTCCACCCTGACTAGAAAAGGGTGGTAACCGGTAGTTAACCAGTCTTAATCAGTCATAGTAGCTAAGTGGATGCTAATAAATAACATAACAGTTAAAAAATAAAGCATTATGGGTTATAACCTCACTATAATGTAACCATGTATCTCTTTAATTCAGTAATGACTGAATGTGGTAACTTTTGTTAACAAAGTAAACAACTCACTGGTCAAATCTTGAAGAATACTAAAGATTACTAAGTGCATTGAATAAAAATCTCAATAAAATTATAAACGTAGAGGATTGTTGGGTATCGACTAAAGAATGGTTTCTTAATTCTTCTTGTAGAGAATTTTCTTGGACGTGCTTACAGTTTCGGGCACCATTGGTCCCTTTCTACAGAGCAGTTTCAAATGGAGGAAAAGCAGAGAGCCCGAATAAACAACTGAATACAGTTAGTGCTCTCTGCTTTTCCTCCATTTGAAACTGCTCTGAAGAAAGGGACCAATGGTGCCGAAACTGTAAGCACGTCCAAGAAAATTCTCTATAAGAAGAATTAAGAAAGCATTCTTTAGCTGATACCCAACAATCCTCTACTAGCTTTCAATATCTAACGGCTAACAATACAACAAATTGAAAATTATGAATATTTATAGGAATACTATTTTTAAGTAAGTCTGTTCTTGTTAAAAGATATTGACTTTGTGAGTGTGTATATATTTTCTCTTTTTATAATTTTTTGTTTACATTTCTCTTGTATAAAAGAGGGGAGATTATGTCTATGGCATCAATATTTTAACTACATAATAATTTGAAATAAAATATAATCCCCGCTATTGTCAATAAACTGAAGGATTATACATATTCTCAATACTATGATAAATTTAAAACACAAGTATAATATATTTAAATTAAAGAATTTTAAAGGAAGAAGTAAAATGATAAATGAGTGGACAACCACAATAATTAAAGAAACCATGACCAATAGCAACTTCAATTTTGAGATCTATACGATTGACATTCTTTTAATGAGCACACATTTTGGCAACAAGCATAGAACATGACGGATAACAAATGAGAAAAAACAACAAAAGAAAAACAATCAAAAATAGGGAAAATATTTTTATATATATATATATATATATATATATATATAAAAGAGGTATGTTTTTAAACTTAAATAAAACGTACAGTATTCTCTCAAATTGCGATCTCTTCTAGGAATGATATACTTTGTGATATTGATTGGAATTAACAAATTAGAATGAAATCATTGGATTCTGATCAGTTTACATTCATTTAGGGGGCTCAGGTTGGCCGTGCGAGTTAGGGCATTGGTCCTAATCTCGCATGGTAGACCTAGAGTGGCGGGTTTGATTCCCGCCCTGGGCAGCAGAAATTTATTTAGAGATGGACTCACTAAATAAACTCCTTGAGCCCACCCTGGCTAGAAAAGGGTGGTAACCTGAAGCTAACCCGTCCCGATTAGCCTAGTAGCATAAAGTGAACGTAAATAATAATAAAAAAAAAATTCATTTAGAACAGGGATGAGCAACGCAGCCCTTAAACATGTTTATGTGGCCAGCCAAGCATTTCTAAAATTGAATTTATTTTATCTTTCTCCACTGAATATATTGTTACAAATATATATATATATATATATATATATATATATATATATATATATATATATATATATATATATATATATATATATATATGTAAATATATTTTTTCTGTGCGGCCCGCCAAAAAACTGATTAAAAAGGTTGCCCACCCCAGATTTAGAGGGAAGGCATGTGATAGTAAAGCCCTATAGCATGATTAATATTTTACAGTCCCCATGAAATATTATTGAAATAAAAATGTCAAAAGCTCTTAAAACTTAAGAATTTAGATAAACTTGGCTAATTTGTAATAATTTTAATACAGTCATATTCTTGAGTGAATTAAACGAAGCCAACTGTAGGGTGAAAGGCTTATGTCAGCTATGTTTTGAAAAACATTTGCAATTAAATGTAATTTTTTTCATTTATGCCTTTCTTTTTAAATAAAACATTCATTTCAAACATTCAATCATTTATTGAAAGAAGGCAAAGGTTACTATACTATTACTCATACAAAGTCTTCGGTGTGATTTACAATTTGAGCCCAGTGAATTTGACAAAATTTTCCTAAGTATATTTTTTTATACCTCTGCCCCCTCCCCATAGTTTTAGGCCTCCGATTAGAAGGTAACGTTAATTTTGTTTATTGGGTCATTATTAACAATTAAGAATAAAAATGAACAAAAACATGTTAAATTTTGTGAATTGGCACAAACTCATTACAAATATACGAGCAACAGTGACTGGAGATAGATAGAGATGACTTTATAATTTGTTGGAAATATCTGACACTAATATTCATCTTATAAAAAACAAAAAACAGGTAAGTAACAAATAGCTTGAGGATATCTGAGTCCAACAAAACAATTAACAAGATTAATTTGTCTAATGAGGAGTGATTTGAAATACCCATTGTCACAACTATTTACTGAGGGTTGTCAGGAAAATCATGACACATTTCTCTCAATTTCAATTTTATTTATTTAATTTTATATATTTAAGAGAGATGATCAATTAATTATACATTGTGCTCAATGATCTTTCAGTAAGTTTCGTAATTTCCAGTTCATAGATAAAACTATGATTGGTGTGGAATAACAGAGCTAGGTGTGCCTTCAGTTCTGATTCTAATTTAATTACTAAAAGCAACTTATGAAGAGAACTAAACAGGCGGAAGCCTGATGGAGCAAGGTCTGGAGAGTATACTGTATGTGAAGTCACATTCCATCAAAGCTCCACTATTTTCTGTTGGGTGGCTGATCAATCTTGTAGGTGACCATTGGCCTGGTCGAATAAGATTTGTTTATTTTTGAAGAGTTCGGGTCATTTATGCTTAATTACTTTGTTTAAACTGCTCAAAAAAGAATGGAACACTAATTCAATATGAAGCAGGAGCAATCACCTACTAAATGACAAAACATGGCCTGAAATGACGCAAACACTGATACAGTCCATCTACCACCCACCATCTACTAGGAAAATGTCTCATAACTTTCCCCAACAACCCAATAGAAATGAAATCTCTCTGTCTTTTCATTTATATTTTTAAAACTGTAATTTCATTTTAAATTAATAAAGGAACAATGATTCTTATATGGAGAAGTAAAGAAGCCTTTGCAGGACTTTCTTGTCAAATGGTCATGGAAATATCTAATCAAATTGAGGGATAATTACCCTGTTTTGAATGAAATGATCCAATATCCTCAACAATATAATATAAATCTATATACATTAGTATTTTAACCCAATTTTCGTATTATATACCATTTTTTGTTTGCTTTCTGATAATACTTAGGTTGATAATGTAATAAAATTTTATGTCAAATTACTATCGAAGGCGTGGAAAAGTAGACTTCAAAATAATACTATAAATAATAGTGTAGAGGTAATTGGAGCACTTTTTTCAAAACCATGAAGCTCTGAGATAAACATCAATTAAAATCTATTACAACGATAATAAAGTAAATTTCGAGGGTAAGTGATGGAAATAACCTGTCTTTCACTCTAGAAGGTTCTTCACGTCGTGAAGTTCTAGTAGGTTCTTCATATCGGCCTCTTCCCGGGGACATAGCATCGCGCCTTGACTCTGTTTTGAAGTCATGCCTAAATTATTTAAATGGGTATTAAAAAGAGATTTATACAAATTTTAAGTGCAATTTATAAAGAATAGAATATTTATATTAATTTCTTTTTTTCTAGCTATCATTATCATTGATATTTGTCAAGATGTGGTATGACAAAATGAAAGAGGAGATAATGACTAGTTCATAAATTAAAGGAATTCATTATGATAATGTCTTGTTAGATAAAGGAGAAACCCCCTAAAAATCAATCTAGCAATACCAAACTTTTCTGTCAAAAAATAATCCCCAAAGTCTGCTTAGTTTTGTAGCCTCTACCATATTTTTGAAATATAAGATTAGGATTCCTCAGTTGATAAGGAATGAATAAAATCCAGAATTTGAAAATGTTTCACGGAATCAGCAATAGCTACTGCTTTTTCATAGCAGTTGTAGAATTAATTCAGAATCATGACATTTTTACCTAAAATCCACCCATCCCTAAATAGATAATGTTTATAAAAAAATATATCAGGTAGACAATGGAGCTTTCCTCGTGACCTTAGATGAGGATTCGTTTATGAAATTACAAGTCTGTCTCAGCCTACATTCAAATAATCTAACTGATCTTTGATTTCGTTAAAAGAAAGTCCTTAAATTGAATAAATAAAATAAACTGAATGCATAATCTTTAAGCAATTAACACTGCAGAATGAGAGAACAAGGGCTTTATTAACAAGTTAGAATAACATTTTATCTCATGCACAGTAAGGGAGAAACTTGTAAGTTTACTTTCTACCTCATCTACGAACCTTCACCCTTCTGTGTGTTTTTTTTCTGCTATCAATTATCCAGTTTTACATGAAATTTTTAATATAAAGTTTGGTAATGCCAAATAAAAATGAAGGCTTCTTGATCATTAGCTATAGATAGATATGTGTTTGTGCGTGGTGCGTATGCATGTGTACAAAATTAGACCAATCTTTATTTCATAGGTAGTTTTAGTGAATATTGGAATGCTTTCAATGACTGCATCACCAGTACTAACTAAACACTTAGCTGTTTTCCTCAAGGGTCAACTTCTGAAATAGAAACATCTTCACTCGGTCAAATGTTCACACAAGTCTTCAAGGACAATATATTGGCTTTGAAAGGATTACAACAAACCCATTGACAATTTCATGTCCATTTGCCATTAAATAATAAACTAAACAGAACTTGTTAAAATACTAAGTAAGCATAATCATATTGATTTTATTATATTTAGCTAAGTTCCTTTAAAATGCTTGCATTGTTTTGAATGAAACATTTATATTTTTGATTCCCATTATAATGTCACAAATATATAAAAGCTTCTGTATAGAGAATATTTAACGGATACTAATGATTCTCTTGGAGGTTAAAAAGATCTTTCACTAAATGAGATATTTTTCAGGGAAAAAATATTCAAGGATCAAGATAACATTCTGAATATTTAATAGAACATTAGCAGAAGTGACAATGTAGAAAACACTTTCAAAGCACTTGAGTACGACAAAATAAAGATATGTAAATAAAAATGTTGAACTTGTTTCAAACAGAATGGCAGGTGAGATACATGGTTAATATTTCTTAGTTACTAAAAATCTTATTTTAACTAAAAAAGTCTGTCACGCAGGGGCTGCTTAAACTAAGCAGATTTCCCAAGTGAAGTTATACAGTAGATAAATCTGCCCAATAACAGCTGTTGTAATAAGGTATCTAAACCTATTCAAGACAGACGAGTAGTTATGGAAAAGGCCGCCAGAGCTCTCGGCGGAACGTCCCGAACATAGCTGACCCCTGCCGATCATACACAGAATACAAATGCAAATATCTCGGTTAATATTCAAGATAGAGAATAAATATGTATAGAACGATATTTATAGTAAATATAATTTGCAATAAGATTGGTTCAATACGATTTTTCGATCCGACGCATAATTACAGAGATATTTTGAATTTTCAAAAATCCCCCCCTTCGACTGGTCCGATTTCAGCCATTAACGAACTTGATCTTTCTTTTTACATAAAACGACTAAATTTTGGGTTTGGTAAAGATCAAACAAAAATTGCGACCGCTAGAGCTTTAACAGACAAATATATATATATATATATATATATATATATATATATATATATATAATTTTGAACGGACCTCATTTTCGTCATCTCCTGGGTAGGATCGATGGACATTTGAAGAAATTTTTCAAAACTCGCGTCATGAGTACGACCTCAATAGCTGATTTCCCTTAAGGGAAATCTGCTAATAAAAAATATTGGAAGAAAATCAGGGAAACTAGAACTATTTTATGGGCCTGTAAGCAAGTAAATGTTATGGTATGCCCTAACAACCCTATTTCATTATTTTATAATAACTTGCATTTTTAAAAATAAACAATTTTTGAGCATTTGTAAGATAATTTTAAGTTACGGGAGAAACAGTTCATCCAAAATAAAAACAGAATAATGAAAATATCTAGATAAATGATATGTTGTCTTCTTGTGTTGATCATATATTAACAGGAAGTTTATATTTACAATAAAAACCATTGCAGAAATTCTTGTCCTTAAATAGTCTATATAAATTAAATTTTTTCCTTCGATTCGTTTCGACATTGAGTGAGTCCCCTAATGATCTAATTATTTAGTCAGCCCCCAATTGATATCATAAACCAATTTTAGTACTGTTGGAATAAATTTGTAGTTATGTTTGAACTGTAATTGCAACAAAATAAAGCCAAAAACATGTCCAACTCTGAACATTTCTTCCAATACTTAACCCTCCATGGGTTGAACCAATATGTACAAAAGGATGTCAATGTTGTAGAGATAAGCCTATTCGTTGAAAAGGTATTTGAAAGGTATAAAGGTACTGCGGCAGACAGACAGAGTGACAAAAGTATAAATAAGGGTCCTCGGAGGTATCAGATGCTAAAAATTTTAAGAAGAATTTGAATTCCATTATGGAATCTTATTGTATTTCAAACAAAAAATATAGTCCACTTAAGAGTTACTTTAACTATTTGTTATAAAAAGAAAGTCCTTAACCGTTTTTTAAATGAGAACTTATGTAAGAATACATATTAACAAATTTTACAATATTAAAAACTAAAACAGATTTTGAAAAAAAATTAATAAAAGCAAGTGTTATAACTAAGAAGTTAAGAAAAGACTATATTCCGTAATAAAATAATATAAGGGGTGGGAGATAGTTTAAGAAAAATGATAGCAAAATAGTTATTTTATAAATTGTAAATAATCTTTGTTTTTCACATAAAGAATCATATGAAATTATATAATAGAGCTCTTCAGAGTTTATTACATATACTTCGATAGCATAGCATGGTCATATATCAGACTTCAAACAATGTTTGTCATACAGCTTTATGGATCTTAGGTATTTAATGGTTGTTCAACCTACAGATCTAGGCATTTTAAAGGTATTAAAAAAATAAAAATAAAAGTATGCCATACGCTGGGGACAAGTGAACAGGATCATAACGTCTAGAAGATTCAGTGGCTACTCTCTTCCTGTCGTCATAGCCGTCCCTCGAACTACTCAAAGTCCGTTTGTTTCGTCTTGCTTCTTCAAGCCTTCAAAATAATAATTTTATGAGACAATGAAATAATAGAAGAAAGAGATGTTACCAGTAGAGAGTAGATGTTAGCTGATTGAATCCTTAACGTACTTGAGCTGCTGCCTTTTAAGATCTTCCTTTTCCCTTTCGAGCCTCTCTCTCTCGAGACGCAAGAGCTCAGAGCGTTCCCTTTCCAAACGCTCTCTCTCAATTCGCAATTTCTCCCTCTCCCTCTCGAGGCGTAGCGCCTCGTCCCTTTGCTTCCGCTCGATAGCCCTGTGCCTTTCCCTCCTCCTTCTTTCTTCCTCTCGTGCAGCCCTCTCCCTCTCACGTGCTCTCGCTCTCTCCCGCTCTTCTTTGATCTGTGAAAATGACAAAACACCATGGTGATGGCTTCTTCTTGATGATGTTGATCTTCGCCTCCTATCCCTCGATTTGCCTCTTGACGAATGAGATCGAGCGTCTGACTCTGCTCCCTTTGTCGATTCGGCTCCGCCACCCACTTCGGAATCCTCTTCAATTACCACTATCTTATCACCATCTACAGGTTCACCGTTTTCATCTACCATGTCCTCTGAAATAATGAATGAACTTTCAATGGAAAACACTGTCTCCCAATGAAATGCACCAGGCAACTATTTTTTAAATTACTAATGCTAGCTAAATATCAAATTAGTAAGACTGTTTAAAAGCACAAGAATGATTGACAAGATAAAAGAAATGACAGAACAACTAGCTAACAATTACTTTTGAATATATAGAGAAATCACCCCACTTGAAGGACTGTTCTTGAACACAAATTATTCACAAAATCGTCAATATGCACTACCATCAAAAATATATGGTCAACTGAATAAAATTTGTTATTTAATTTCCAGACAAAATAATCTTCAATTGGCTCAGTAATGTTCAATGTTGAACTCTATATTCAGACACAATATTGAAAATGACATAATGAACATGTAGTAATATTTATATGTGCTTAAGGTTAATAAATCTAATTTTAACATTTGTTGATCATTGTAAACTAACAAACGCTCTTCCACAAGTATATTTTGTACTTAAAATATACAAATCCTTGAGCAAATATGTCAACTGTTGAGCAGCATGCAGGAAACCTTTTAAGTTTAAAATAAAAACAGCAAAAGTCCAGAATGATTTGAAATAAAATAAATATGTAGCAAATTATAAAAATGGTAAAGTAGAACTTTTGATGTTCATTCCTCCCCAGCAGTACATGTTTAAGTTCTTTGGCATTCAAAATTAATTTTAATCTTTTTGTCCTCCTTCCAGTCCAAGGAAGTCAACTTCTCCAATGGTTATAGAATGTAGAAAGAGAACATATAAACTGTTGGTCACTGTTTATCCTGTTTGACATTTGGAGGTATAGAGTTGGAGACAGCCGATGATCCACACATGTATCTAGACTAGACATACAAGCATTAAGAACTCTGAAGGTTTAGAAAGGTGAGACAAGACTTTCTTGTGAACTGAAAGTCAGTTGCTAGTTCCTGACGTTTTGAATTTCACTTAAATTAGTTTTGTAGCAAAAACTGTGGTAAAAAGAGTAGTGCACAGACAACCGCAAGGGGAGAACGAAAATAATCCTGGTTTAGTCAAGGTCATTTTAAAAAACATGATACATATGAGCAAAATGTTGAGAAATATTCTGCTGATAATTAGTAAATGACAAACTTGATTTGACCACAGGGCTTATCAAGTACAATGAGAATCCTCCAAATGAAGAGTGCAAAGCACTTAATTCCTTTCAAGAAAACTAAGAGCTCAGTTAGAATTATCAGTGGTGAAAAAGTAAATTTAATTCCTAAATGTTGATTACATTGCTTCATTTAAGACTATAACACTATTTCCATTTCTCATGAATATTCCAAAAGAATAGAAGCTCTTTGGCTTTCTTAATTAATTCTTTTTTCAGCATTACTAAACACTTGAAGTCACACATGCATTACCACAATTCGATCTTTATAGGATGGTATTTGAATTCCTGTTTTCCTGTAATTTTTGAGGAAAGAAGTTTCTCACTTTTTTTTTAATGTTTGCCAACACTATTCAAATTGTAAAACAATACAAAAAATATGACTACACTTTACTACTATTCTACACCTGCAATCAAGGAGCTAAATATTGTTTCTATTAAGATTTGTTTTTGAATTTCTTGTTATCACCCCCCCCCCTCAAAGTAAGAAATTGAGAGCCTGAATCATCTTTAATAGAAGAGAATAGTTTTTGAATGAGTTAAAATTAACAGGGACAGTCTTTCCATGAAGTACAATCAAGTCTTTCAAATGAGTTCAAATTCAGGACTTATTACTACTATTATTACGATTATCACTATACCTGTTCCTGGGGGTACTAGATTTTCTGAGTCAGCTCTTTTCCTTCTCTTTTCTTCACTCCTTCTTGGAGAATGCTCAATCTTGCGTTTATCGGCTCTTTCGTCCTTTTTCCTTTCTTCAACTTTCTTTTTGTCATCAGTTTTCTTCTTCTCATCGACTTTTTTCCTTTCTTCAGATTTTTTACTGTCCTCAACGGATGGCTTCCTCGCACTAGGAGTAGGTCTGTTAGCCACCTATCAAACATTATAAAATGGAAACATCTTAATTACTAAAAGTAGCATTGACATACAGTAACATTTAATTAATACAGGGGTCAATGAAAACTCAGTGATACTTAACTGGACTCAAAAAGTAGTTAATCACATATTTAAGAAGTACGAAGTAGATCAAAGGAGCCGATGATGAATGGTCTAGATCAGGAGTGAGCAACCTTTTTAATCAACGGGCCAATTTAAATTTTAAAATTTTTTTGACGGGCCGCACAGAAAATTAACTTATAAATAATTTACAAAACTTTATTTATAATAAACATTAGAATAGAAAAATTAAAAAAGAGTAAAGATTTCATATAAAAATTTTAATTTAATGCAAAATAATAAAAAAAAAACAATAAAATAAAAGAAAACGAATTTACTTGAAATTTTTAATCAGTCATTTGGCATTGTTTTTTCAGTAGAAGCTGATCAATATCAGCCAGAATTGATGAAATTGCTAGACAAATGCAGATTTCTTATCGTGCATCAATCAGTCTTGATCGGTGGTCATTTTTTATTTGCTGGTTGTAGCCCCTCACATTGGAATCAGGGAACACAATTCTTCGGTAATATTAAATTTGGTTTAAATACCACGTAAAAATATAGCCAGCCAGTTGTGCTGTATCGCTAATATTGTAACTCTTATCAAAGAACAGTATTAGAATTTTGCAATGCGTTCACGAATCGTTGTTACTATGTAACTCGTAACAAAAAATTGTTTCAGTAGTATGAACTACTATTAAATTATAATTAATGTTTTACGATATATTGATGGGAGAAAGTCGATAAAATAAATTCAATTTTAGAAATGCTTGGCGGGCCGCAGAAATATGTTGGCCTGTGTTGCTCATCCCTGGTCTAGATCATTCTCAGCAATACCCATCCATGTCTGGGCACGTCTCCTTTGATGTAAGCCGATGAGCTATAAAAGGGTCCAGCCCATCCCAAGAGTTTGTTCTCAGCTCTCTTCAAGAGATCAAAAATGTGACTTTAGTGAACAGTGCGTTTTAATTGCAGTGCAGTAGTGTTTTATGTGAAGAACTGTGTAGTGCCGTTTTTTATGTGGAAAGAACTGTGTAAGTAGGCTGTAAAAGTAAAGGGACATTGCAGTACCGTTATATTTTAGAAAATCAGTGCGTTAATAAATGCAGTTCAGTAATATATTTTTGTAATAAATGTAACAACATCTATATTTTTATGCACAAATCAATCTTTTTATGTATATAGGTATTTGAACAGACCTCATTTCTGTCATCTCCTGGATAGGATTGATGGACATTTGAAGACATTTTTCTAAAACTGCATTGCCAGAATAAACTCTCTTAAGGACTATAGGTTTGCCAAAAAGTATAGTGCATGGACTTCCCCTCACCGATTTGAATGACAAATTTTTATTGTGTAATACCTAATGATAAATAAATTCTGATAAAACAAGAGGAGAATACTCTTCTCAAGCATTTGTCTAAAAAAAAAATATATTTGTCAGAATGTCTGAAGGTGTTGCAAAGAAGCACATCGAAGAGCCCCAGTGGCTCGGTTGGTAATTTTTTTCTTTTGTAACATGTGACTGAATATTTTTTTTGTTTAATTGTTAATTTTTACAGTGCATTCTCTCGCTTTAACAGAATGTTTTTTATTAGGTACTGCAGATTAACAAATTTTTGTTAAAATCGGTGAGGGGAAGGCATGGCTAACCTGAGCCCCCATCAAGAATGGGGATTAAGAACTACAAAAGTCGTATGGAATGAACAACTCAAATGAAACCAATTGAAAGAATGCCTTACTTACTACACAATTTTTATTATATCAGGATTAAGGAAGGTTATCTGTTTTCACTTTTCCATTAATATTCCTAACTGAAAACACTCCTGAATCAACTGAAATAGTCACGGACAGAAATAGGAGACAAAAGGGTGCAGATTTCTCTAGACCATTCAATTAAACACTACTCTGAAGCAAGTTCACATAATGCCACTCTTAGTACAGTAAATAAAGAGTGAACATCAGACAGCAAAAGATAAATACTAGGTAATCTGATGAAAAATAAAAGACTTACTGCTTCAACTGATATAAGGCGGCCATGCAGCTCAGTCAAATTTAGTCCTTTGATGCACTTTTGAGCATCTTCACTGGTAGCCATAGTAACAAAGCCGTAACACCTGGCACCCGGAGTCTTGGCATTAGTAACAACTTTTGCTGCAACAACCTGAATTCACAGAGAAAAATATTAGATGAGAATATCTGAATATGAATAATATTAATTGTAATAATTGAGCTTCATTATTTATTCTACATAATGTTTTATTTTAACTGAATGAAAGTATTTTTGGACTGATTATTGGTCATAAATACAGTTTTAATATATACTATAATAACTATTTATTGTAAAGAATGTGGAAAAAAAAGATGAAATTGAATGGGACTAAGAAATGTACAAAAAAAATAGCCTTCTACTATCAAGCGGATCCCAAGACTCATACTAAATGATATGTGGCAGGCATTGGCCCTTCATGGCTGCAGAGCAAAAGATTATTATTTTTATTTTACACACTAAGGTTCTTTTAGAATGAGAGCTTTTTATCAATAGTTCTATGTAAGGAGAGCTAAGATGGGTTATTTATATGCGAAAGTAAATAATATTTTACAGTCTATTTTATGTACACCCTAGATTCTCTTTGCTATTATAACACACTGAGGACAACATAAAATGTTGGCAGTAATTGTACAGTTCAATAAAATTGTGTTTAAAAAATAACATCGTGCAACTGAATTCTTATAGTATAATGCCTAATATCTATTCATGATAAGACTGTCTTGAGCGACCTATTAATCAAATTTTGAATATCTCACTGGTCGGGGGTACAAAGACAAGCATTATTTTGTAAAAGAACACTTCCGAATAACCTCAGCAGGATATTACTGAATCAGAACTTCACGCACTTGCTCTATTTGCTAAGAATAAACTGCTGCATTTATAGCCTGTTCAAAATACATGACACTCAAAAAATTCATCAAAAACACAACTTTATGAGCAAACAGGACATTTAGCTTACTACCCTGATTCGGGCTTGTGGCAAGATATCCATTTCTTATCACAAGTGACTGTTCTTTATAAAAAAATGAGTGTATATAGGAGTGATCAGTAGTTATTGACATATGTTTACATAACATTGGGTTTAGATTAGACCTAACATAGAGCCTGGGGTAGAGATAGACCAAACATTGGGTAAAATCATAGGATATAAATCAGCAACTCATAACATTTCTTCCAAGAGATTGGAGATAACAGACTCAATATTCCACTCCTATAACCCCCTAGGAAGAGGCTCATCTAAATGGGTGACCATTGGAGTTGTTCACTCTTTTCATTCAGAATACCCTCCCCTCAATTTCACGTATTTTTCAAGCAGCAGCCACTCCACAAATCTTTGTTTCTAATGCCACAAAACTACTTAAATTTCAAATATTTCTAAATTCATATAAAACAAGAAGCACTGGTATTGATTTTAAAGAGTATGTACGATACATACCCGAGCGAACAATTGTTTGAAAGGTTTTCATACTGGTAACCACGACAATTTAAAGATTAAAGACTGATATACAACAGGAAAGGTTAGGAATTCCATTCAACAAAACTTTTGTATCGCCCTCAGTACTGACATAATAAATCAACAGTTAGGAAGCTAATATTTAAGACTCACCTTTCCTAGTTTTGAGAAAACATGTTTTAAATCTGTTGCTCTAGTGATTGATGATAGACCACTAACCCAGAGATTCCTGTAGTTACTCTTCTTACCTTTAAATTAATAAAAAACCATTAATATCATCATATAAATATTAAGTATAAAGTAGAAAAATGTAAAAAATAAAAAAAATTACCTTTATCATCTGCTGATTTTTCGGGGCTGAAATTATAATAATGAAATTAGTATATTTTTTTATTTATCATTAACGTTATAAAAATTTAGTATTATAAAGGTAAAGCTGACAAAGTAAGCCATATCACTTTTTAAGTCTGTATTCCAGTTACCAGGGATTTAATTTAAAGTTACTGAAGCTACCGACAGAATTAATTCTGTAAAACTAACAGAAGAAAATAAGTTCAAAGATAGAACAAAGAAATAATAGACCAATGGAAAATCAGATATCTTACATCCATATCTAAGAGTTCTATAAAGCACACTAAGGTCTATTAACACGTTAAGGACGGCACGGGGTCAATTGACCCCGTACGTAACTGTCTCCCAGGACGGGTCGGTTTTGAAGATAAATGTTCAAAAAATACTTTGACGGTTTTTGCTTTGTACTAGTAAATATAATTAAAAATAGTTCGTTTATGCATTTCAAATCCAAAAAATACGTCGTATATCATTGAAAAAATGCACGGGGCTTTATGACCCCGGCCGGCCTGGGGAGTGGTATATGGGCTCTAGTCCGGCAAGGGCTCATATAGCCCCGTCTTATTTCCCGTGCTTTTCCTGTGAACCGCTTGTTCTGTTATTTACAAAGGCTTTGTAAATGACAGAACGCGTCCCTCCCCTTTCAGTTTACTTTTTGCTATCGTTTCGACACATTAATCTGTATAATGAGCAAATCACGTGGCCGACAATTAGTGGATTTAGCTTTATTAAAAAAGTGTTCCGGGTGTTTCGAAAAATTAAGAAAAAAATTGTCCTCTAAATAAGCAGACAAAAAAGTTAGAACGTATTGTGAAGAGTGCAACATGAAGTCACTTTGTCTACAATGCTTCAACAACTGCCATAAATCTATGTCCTAACCATTGTGATAATGAAGAATTGTTAATTAAAAAATAATTATTTGTTTATTCATATTTTTTCTTTATTATGTTTATTTTCCAATTATTTGTTTAAACTAAACACCTAGTTCCTAGTTTGTTTTTCTCGTTTTGTAATTTTATCTTTATAAACTAATAAATTTTGATTGTAATGTGTCGTAATTTAAAGTTAAATCATATTCATCCATTTTAAAGTATAAAAAAAATTAAAATCCTTTGTTGATCACCAAAATTATCACACAAAGGAGAAAAAAAGTTCCCGACAAGGTGAAAAATGTAAGGTAAATATTCATTTCTAAGTCACGTAACAAAAAATTGATGAAAACACGGCCTGCGACTGCCATATATTTTTTGATGTCCAAAGAGTAAAAAAATGTTTGAATATAGCAATTTAGTTCATTTTTCGAGTTGTAGTAGCGCATTAAATGGGGACATAAGTACGGGGTCGATTGACCCCGTGCCGTCCTTGTGGATAGTTGCACCACGGGGTCAATTGACCCCGTGCCGTACTTGTGGATAGACCACATTTTTGATGTCCGTCCTGAACGTGTTAAATATTCAACTGTGAGGGAGGGGCTCAGTGGTAGAGCGTTTGAGTTCTATAATTAGCTCTGTAATGAGCTTCAATATTTGACTTTTTTCTGATCCAACGGTGCTAACTCAGATGGTAAGGCAACTCATGATAAACCTTGAGCTGTGGGTTTGACTACCACGTGAGCAATAGGAATTTATTTAGTTATGAACTCACTAAATAAAATCCTCATTACCACACAGACTAGAATTGAGTAGTAATCTGTAGATAAGTGAGCACTGGTATCACTACGAGGAAGTTAATAATCCTTTTTTTGAAGTATTTAATTTATTGCTGAAAATTAATGAACAGATTAAAAACCTAATAGAAAAGTTATGATTGCTGTCATAAAAATAATCTGATTTTGGCGCCACCTGACTAATATTAAATTAAATAAACAAAATATTTGGTTGCCCTTTCATTTAAAATTTTTACATTTGAAAAATATATGCAATATGTCCATTCCAATGCATTGGAACAAAAAATTCATATAGCATAATTTATTGATCTTTTCATGATAAAACAAAAAAGGTCCTAATACACACAGAGAAATTTGGAATGTTTTATGTCTGCCCTTCTCTGCCTAGCCCATTCCACTCCTTAATAAATTTGAATCTAAAGGGGAGTGTGTATCTAGATATAACAACAAAAATATGAAATTTCAATAATCGAAAACTAGCCATTTATTAGTTAAGCGAGATATGTACAAATATAAGCCGAAACTAGTCAAAACAGGCTCACCGATGGTCAAAATTAACTGCATTGAAATCTGAGAACCGAAATTCACGATAACTACACTTCCTTTAATTCATACAAGGAACATTATTTAGTACTTAAGTTCATGGAAATAATTCAATGGGAAAATATACATGTCAATGGTACAAGGTACATTTGGTAAACCCATTTTAAATAATACTTGTGGCAAATAATTGCCTATAATCAATTTTCATTCAGTGTGTCCTGTAGCATGTATTGACCTTCACCAATACATAATTGTGTGATTCAAAGTAAAAAAGAACCAGGAAAAAATCCCCAATAAGCAAAAATGATCCACCCAGTTTAAGTATTTCAAATAAAATGAGATGCTTCAATTACCTTCCTCAGGCAATATTTCAAAATATTGAAACAAAAAAGAAATTAATTATAAAAATATCTATATCTCTGTCAACCTTTGTTTAACATCTGAAATAGCGGAATTCAAATGCTGAAATGAGTATCTTCAAATTCGCAACAAAAAAAAGGAAAAAAAGTTAAAAGAAAAATAACAAAAATATATAAGTGAATGGCTTACTTAAAAGGAGAAAAAAAAAAACGAAAACCTTGTGACTCTGAGTCATACCACTGATGTCAATAAATTAATAAATCCATTAATAGTAATTAACAAAATAAATAATAAAACCTGAGCATAGGATTTATTGTAATAAATTAAATAACTAATACTTTTAAAGGTTAATCTCAAGTTATTAAAAATAATTTTAAAAACCTCTAAGACATTAATATAATATCCAAAACAAGAGGCAGACGATATAACATAAAAATATAAGATATATTCTTCAGTACAAATCTAAAACTACAGTTCATTAGCAGAATTCAAAAGAAACTTGAAATATTAAAATTGGTTTCACTGATATGCTCAAAGTCACATAAAATCATAAAAATACATTAAATCATACTGAAATGCATATACACAAAACATCAAGCCAATCAACAATACAAACATATCTAACTATATAGAATTATTTCTGACAACTCATATTTCCTGATATCGCAAATTATTTAATTTCCTAATACCCCAAAATTAAATTAACTATGTACAAGTGGATACATAAAAGAATTTTGAATGTTTAAAATGCATAGAAATATTTGTAGAAGGCAGTAATTTCATTTGTTTTCTGTTTTAGTTCATTATGTAGCACTACAAATGCTAATAAAAGCATAGGAAGAAGATCAAAGGAATATATTGCAATTTTTAATCGCCATATCTCATCCCTTTTATAAAACAATCCATTTGTCGCTGAGAGCCTTATGAGCCTGTAAAAGCAGCGGCATGCATTTCTTCTATTCTCATCTACATTGAGAGATGTTAAAAATCAGATTTGAAATTCTTAGGCTTTCATAATTGAGAAAAAATTATTCATGAACTAAAGACAACAAGTAAAGAACAGTATTAAACGATCTCTTTCCTATAAATAAAATAGAACTTCTTTTCCGTGGGTCCCCTTCAATGTAATAATAGTCTCATGTTGCGAAATAATATTCAGCGAGCAACCCATCAGATGAGTTTTCTTTTTCCTTTTTTTTTCTTATAAGAAACGGAATTTTTGGAATCGTTTCAATAAAAGATGAGCCGAGTTATAATTTGTTGGAGTTCAAAAAATAATTCCATTTTAAATAATAAGCAGCAATAATAATGATTCTTCTTTATGCACTACTTCCACGGAAAGCCCTATGAATACTGTAAATAAACCCATCAAATAAAATGTACTGAGTCAAAATAATTTAGTTTCCATTGAAATGGAAACTCGAATCAATAACAAACCTCTAGGGGGCACCCCTCTTCTTGACCAAGCTGCAAATCGAGTGCCCCCTTCTCCGCTAGAAGGTTAGTAGTGCTCCCTTCCCTAAGACTTTTTCTTCTTCATCATTTTACAATACTGGCAGAGAATCATCGTTTCAAAAAAACTCCTCCGAAGCGTAGAAAAGCAACACTCAGGCTGATCAAAGTAGACGACTGCGCTCTAATTTCTGTAATTTTTTGTTGGAATTGAAATCACCTGGAATTCCGAGCGTCTGACTTGCGCTGCTGCTCCTGAGCTGATCCCTGTTTCTTTGAGGATGACAATCTGCTCACACCCCGCTCCTTCAAATCTGAGGCAGACACCAACCAATGAACAAAAAATATTCTTCACCGCTTATTCCACTTTCCATGGATGATGAGTGATCGATCATGGTGATAGGACTTGATGCATTTTTAAAATATCAATGGAGAGCTTCCACTACTTCTTAAAATATTAGAAACATGACTTTCTTTTCTCTTTTTTTTTTCATATGTGATTAAATTAAAGAAGTAGTGGAAGAAAGATACTTCCATCGGCAAAATCTTCTAAGAATTATCAGGAAGTACAATAGAATAACTGGAAAAATGAACTTAAAAAAATATGTACATTAGTATTGTAAAAGCAAATAAATTATATAAAATATGTATAATATATGACTAGTTTTTTTTTAACTATTAACTATTTTTAAACAGGTATTTTAAAAAAGTAAACACTGCCAAATGAATTTTAAAAATCCGGAATAAAAGGCGTTAAAAATTAGTAAACTATTCCTTTCATTGACTAATGTAGCAGTTTCTTCAGGACGATGTAACACATTCCAATTCTGTTATTCTTGAAGAATTCCTCTGTCCTGTCATCTATAGCATTGCAATTCAACATTTGTTCACCACTCAAGCATACTTTAATAACGTAAGTCGATGGTAAGTTCAAATAACTTCCAAGTTTATAAAATACTAGGTATGGTAATATAAAGCAATTAAAAATAATAAAAAAATCTAATGGATAATCCTTAACAAATTTTTATGAAATTTCAATGCTATGGGCTTAATATCCAAGAATAATTCAACTCTAATATCAAGTATAAGTAGTACAACTCAAATCTTCTTTTACCTCCATTGTATTTTGTTAAGCTTCAATTGACTGTGCATCCAAGAAAATTAGATATTTCATAGCGACTGTGCTATATTCATACTTCATCATAGTCAAAATATCCAGTATCGCGAGGTAGTTTACCTTTTTTAAGAGGTAAAAACTAGCTGATATATATTTATAACAATGATTCCTTGCTTGTTTCTAACACCATCGAGTCTAGTATAGCTTCTTCATTAAGTGATTGTTAGAACATCTTGTCAGTACTTAATAAAGTTGAAAAAGTCATCATCACAAGCATAAATCGATATTTTAAGACATTTTTTATTATCTTAATTTTCTTTTTGTAGCATTTAAAAGACAAGAAGCATTGATACAACAGTTCCAGATCGGCAATGAATATATATATATATATATATAAAGATATGATGATTCAAACGCATTTAGCCGAACGAATTGAGTAGAGGCCATGTCCTGTGTATTTCATTAAATCCCTCCTTAATGAAAACAATCCTTAATAAATAAAATAAACACATCATTTAAAAAAATACAAATATTTATTAAGTCAAATTACTAAAAATGGTTTTAAGACCAAGCAGTCATTAAAAAGTAGGTTAGAGAATATTAGACATTCAGTATGAAATAATAAAATAAATTTTGTTCTTATGCAGTTGTGTAAAAAAGAAAAATAACTAAAATTTTGTCTACCAAAAACAAGAAATTATTTAATTTATGCAAAACAAATGTTAATAAAAACTATCTGTATAAATGATATTTTTTATTTCACCAATTTATTTAACCTCCCTTCATTATGAGGGGAATAACTTAGGTCCTTGTTTAATTAAAAACAATGATCTCAGTAGAAAATGAAAATCAAATAGGGTTCAAACTTAAACAAATTTGATTGAGTTCTAAATTAGTACGAATAATAATTATTTATGATATTTAAAAGAAAAAGGGCAGTAAAAATGCTAGCAAGAAAGTGTGAAAGACAAAGATTAAAAATGATAAATTCAGTAGTGACTAAAATATACTGCTTCTACAAAATAATGTTTCATAGAGTAAACAAATACAACAAAAATGAGTTCAGCAATGATTACAATTTCAAATAACAAAAATAGGACGAAGGATAAATAGAATAACTAGAGTAAAGTGTGGACTTATTAAAATGCAGCGAATGGAAATATTCCATTAACTGATATCATTACGCTATCTAATGGTTTGACTCCCAGGAAACATGTTTTACAAACAAAAAATAAATCTTTGTTTCAGGGAAGGAAGTAAATAGAAGTTGAAAAGGCTTTCTCATAAATCATTTTCACTTCCTCTCTGAAAGAATGAAAACCATAACAGAAATGCAGATAAGACTGCTTCTTGTTTTAAAATTATAGTAATGTCCAATTTATGCCCTTCTCAAGAGCAATAAATGCAAATTTGAAGTTGAGGAGAATTTTTGTTAGGAGCCTAGAACTCCAGCTTACTTACTGGGCAAACATTCATAATGCGTACTACTAGTCACTCACTAACTAACACAGGGTGAAAGATACGATTAAGAATTCCCTTCAAGAAAAGAAATAAGTTGATGAAAGTTTAGAATATAAACAAAGAATTCACAAAAGGCAAACCGACATAAGAACGTTTAAAATTAAAATCAGCATTCTGGAATTCCACAACCAAATATATTTAGAAGGTATATTTAATAAATATTTTCCAATTGTTTTGAAATATCAATCAATTTTGCATTTTTCCTTTTCCCAAATAAAAAAGTAATCCAATTAAGTTCGTTGACTGGAGAGCGACCCAACACAATTTGCAGCTTGATGGATAATTTCAATCTCCAGGAAAACTATAATAAAAATGAAGACATTTAGACTGTACGAATTTGAGAGGGGGAGGATAATTACCTGTCAAAATTACACGACCCCCCCCCCCATTTCACCAATTTTATTGATTCACTCATTTTCACCCCCTTTTGACAACCCTACATTGTTTTACTGGCAGAAAAATCCATTTTGCCGATTAGACAGGACAAAATTCATTTTTTGGTTTGTGGTATAAGACTTTCAAATTGTAATATAAAGAATCTTTCGACATTTGATATACTCATCTTTGGATCTGAGTTCATACTTTAACTGATACAAATAATTCATCCCTATGCAATTGTAATGGATAGAGTACAATAAATCATGCCTATGTGACCTGAACCTTGAACACTCTTTGAGCTTTGAATGTATGTTTCAGCTCCTACTATTTTCTATAATTTACACAGTACCGCCTATAATCAATAAAGTTATTTTATTATCATTATTGATCAAGATTTATATATTCTTCCTCACAAGAAACTTTAATGATCCTGGCTAATTATTATTTAGTTTTGCGGTTATTTATTTTATAAAATCAATGCCAAAATATAGGCTTTCGGTCTTTCTTGCTTATAAACTGAATGAATAATCTACATTTGAAAATGAGATGAAAAAGATTGAAAGAATTGGAGAATTCCCTAAAACATTGTTGGATGATTTAACAGCTCCCCAATGGCACATTTGATAACTCATACCTACTGCTATATGTTAGAAATACACTGGCACCCCACCACAATATAATTAAAAAAATTAATTATAAATACGTCAATAAAAAAAGAAAATGACAGAAGATAAAACTATTAAAGATATTTCTTATAAGCATGTAATTCCGATTCTGCTGAATATTCTTCTCTTTAAAATTGATAGGTTAGTTACTCCTCTTTCCAAAGCTCAAAGAATTCACCAGTTAAAAGGTTTGTTTGAGAATTGAAAGAATGAATGAGTCATTGTTTTGTCATAATTACAAAAGATAATTAATTGATCAACCCAAAGCTACTACTCAATCAATATAGTTATGAAAACTCAATAAAGCAGTATTATTAGAGATCTGTATATAAATATAAAAAGAAATAAATAAGGCAAGTACTATGAAACTAATCATACCTTTGCCATCTTTGGTGAGGAGATCAACCTGAAATGACAGAAATTAGTTACTAAATTGTTACCGTATGACTAAAGGAATAGATTATCACCAACTAGATTAATCAGCTTACCTCACCAGCCATCAACTTTTCGTCTTCCTCTCCTAATGTTAAGTTTATTGAGTCTTCATTGTCAAGGCCATTCATGTCATTCTCATTTTTATCCTAAAAGAAGGAAAAAAGCATTAATGTAGCTTATTTTATTAGCATTTGAAAGAAAAAGGATAATGTGTAACAGAAAAAGAAATTCATCAAACAGGGGCTGCATAGCATAAATAAGCAATTTCCCACATATCGGAATGGCATCCTGGTAAACTATCAAAACCAGTTTTTTCTTTCTTCTGTACTAAGAAGCTAAACTAAACAGGAATACAAGTAAGCTGTACATGAGATGTTCAGCACCTCACGAGTAAAATTTTGATGAGTAGAAAATGGGGGTTTGCAGACGGCTGAATCTAAGAAAACAGCAATAACACTCATAATATTCCAGTAACGGAAAAATCTATAGAATAATAATTGTAAATCATTAAACGTTCAACAAGGTTCTTGAACCGACTAATAACTGAGGAATTTGAACCCCCCCTCTAACCAACCAGTCCAAGCCCGATTTCATACAGTAACGAAGCTGAGCTTCCCCGTTAAGTGAAACCATTAAATATCAAGTATGGTAAACGACACACAAAGATTTTCGAGTTCAGATCGTAAAATCTTAAATAGTAGTATCTTCACATAACGTATTTTCATGTACCCATACAGTAGTTCATTTAAAACAATATTTGGTGCTAAGCTTCCGAGAAAATGGTTCATGATATAACAGCTTATTGTTAATATAACATGAGTAAGCGATGTCAATTGGTTAGCGATTAAACAAAAATTGTGACCACTAGAGCAGTAAAAGACGTGAGGTGTGTCTGTGTGATCGTGTAATTTTTAATAGACCTCATTTTTATCTCGGTAGGATTGATGGACATTTGATATACTTTTTCAAAAATCGTACAATGAGGACAACCTCAATAGCTGATTTCCCCTAAGGGAAATCTGTTAAACAATGGTTTGATGACATGAGTAGAAATGGAATTATTGAATTTAAAAAATCCAAATATCCCCATTAATAATCATAATACAGAAAATATGTATAAAACAACATTTATAGGTAATTTAATTTTCAATAAGATGGTTACATCCAATTTTTTCATCTGGCCTATAATAATGGAGATATTTTGAATTTTCGAAATTCTACTTCTAAACCCCTCCCCTTTCCGATTTTTTTATTTATTTATTTATTTATTTTTTTTTTTGAGAAAAGTTTTTTCTTAAGTTCCAGTAGATGCAGAAACCCATTAATTCTGAATTTTGTCCATGAGTAGTGATTTACTAACGCTCAAACCCCACATCTAACTGACGAGACCAAACAACTGAAACTATGATTTTCAAAGTATTTAGTCACATTTCGAAACTTGAATAATTTTCAGATTTGAAGTATGAATCTCAAAAATTATTCAAGTTTTGAAAGGTGACATATTCTTTGAAAATCGTAGTTTCAGTTGTTTGGCCACATTAAGTTTGGTAACGATGGTAGCGGCTGCTAGAGTGGTAACAGACAAATATATTGAACGGACCCCATTTTCGCAATTTCCTAGGGAGGAGCAATGGGCATTTGAGTAAACATTTTGAAAATCGTGTCATGAGTACTCAATAACTGATTAAACCCCCAAGGGAAATTTCCTAAACAATGATTTTCCATTGTAGGTAAGTTAAGTTGTTACCTCAGTCTTGGAGTCATCATCATCATGATGTTCGGCGTCCTCAGCTTCGTCAACATCCTCTCCTTCTTCGTAGTCCTTAGGGTCGTCTTCATCATCATCGTCGTCCTTCATGTCTTTATATTCATCATCTTCTTTAGTATCCCTTTCATGGTCGTCTTCTTTCAACTTTTCATCTTTATGGCTGCTTTCGTCGACCTTATCTTCAATCCTTTCTTCCTTTTTACTAGACTTTTCTTCCTCTTCACCATCTTCTTGAACTTTCCCTTTTTCGTTATCGGCCTGGTCTTCTTCTTCCTTAGACTGATCTTGTGATTCCTTCACTTCGTTATCAACCTGAAAAAAAACAAAAAAACCTTTTATTCTTGACATCAAATAGTTTTATTATAACATTAAGTCATATTACTAAACTCTCAGATTAACATATACTGTCAACACTATAAAAACTATGATAGCTATCTCAGTGAGGAGCTAAATATTAGTTAACCTAAATTCAAATCAAATTTAGTTGTGGACTAGTTTCTGACCATAAGAACAATCTATGGGAATGAGGAGGGACAGAAAATCAGGCAGGGACAGCAGAACTGAGTAAACTAAGTAGATTTCCCTGGTGAAGTTTAACAATAGTTATATCTACATACTGGTAATACAGCAATAGTAGTAGCTATATCTACATACTGGTAATACAGCAATAGTAGTAGCTATATCTACATACTGGTATGATGATATAGCTGAAGTTATATCTACATACTGGTAATACAACAATAGTAGTAGCTATATCTACATACTGGTATGATGATATAGCTGAAGTTATATCTACATACTGGTAACACAACAAAGCCATGAATATTAAGTGAAAAAATACAAGCGGTAATAAGAAATCTTTTCCCTCCCGATGGGAAGCATCTGAAATGTAAACTAACAGGACTTCTAACCTCTCACCGGAAAGAAAAACAATTACTGAAATATATCAGAATATGACATATTCATTTTTGAAAACTATTTACCATATCTAGAACTGTAATTTATAATGATACAGAATGATTTTTATCTGAATCAATCATATTTTTGTAGTCCAAGAAATTAAGACGGGGGGGGGGGGGGAGGGGGGGGGCCCCAGAATATATTTGCCTGTATCTCATATAATATAGTTCTCCCAGGTTAGATTGATAGACATTTGAAGATATTTTTTTGAAAATCCCGTCATGAGTACGACCTCCAATAGCTGAAGGGGAAATTTGTTAAAATAACCACTGCCACATTTATTATCAAAAAAGTCCGTCACGCAGAGGCTGGGTAAACTAAGCAGATTTCCCTTGCAAAGGTTTACAATAGATAAGTGTACATACAGGTAACCCTACCGTGAATGTTAAGTGAATAAATACAAACGGTAACGAGAAATCTTTCAGTCAGTCAATTTACAATTCAAGTTAATAATCTCTACAATGGGAAGTAGAGGAGAGGGAAGGAAGTAATTTGTAATGAATTAGAATCAGTTTTATCTTAGTCACTCAAATTTTAGTAATCCAAGAACATAAGAAGGGGGTGGTGGCAACAGAACGGATTTGCATATCACAAAGTAAAAGTTCATTGAAAACAATATTTGTTATTTAACCTTGTAATGAAGTGGTTCATAATATAACAGCTCATTGTTAATATGACATGAGTAGAAGTGGGGGTATGCTAAAAGCTGAAAACTGAACAATGCAATTATCTCAGTTGATATTCAAGATTGAGAATAAATGTATATAACAGGGCTTCTTAACCTATGGGTCGCGTAGCAAAATTCTGGGGTCGCGAGAGATAAAAATACAATTTATGGTTTACCTTCAATTACAACTTATTCGTCGATTAGACGAATATGCTTTATCTACAATTACAACTTATTCGTCGATTCGACGAATACGTTTTATCTACAGTTACAACCTTTAGAAATACAGTTCCGGACATATTTTATATTAAATATTGATTTCCAAAAAATAGTTAGGATTCAAAAGCGGTTTTGGATTGGCTTAAGTGAGATTGATCACCTGCCACTTAAAGCTCAAGAGGAATTTGCTGAGCTTTCGAGTGACTCAAACTTAAAACTACAATTTCAAAAAAAGCCCTTGACTGAATTCTGGATCGGAACTAGAACTGAATTTCCCACAATCGCTGATATGGCGTTAAATGTACTTCTGCCATTCAACACCACATATTTATGTGAAGTTACTTTCTCAGCTTTAACACATATTAAATCCCAATATCGTTCAGCCTTAAAAAATGTTGAAGAGGTCTTACGTCCAGCAGTTTCAAACATTCCACCAAGATTTGATTTGTTATGCAATAAAAAACAGGCACATCCATCTCATTAAATTTTTAACTTATACTTTAATTTAATACTTACCACGCAACTACTTGAATATATTCGAGAGAATTAAGACGGTCAGAATCCACTTTTATTTTTGAAACTATAATAAATACAATTTTATAATTTTTTTGTGCAATTTTTAATTTTAGATTTTTGTATGTTTCAAAACGAATTCTAAACTTATATATTTTCATATGTATATGTATATTGTTACCTAATAAATAAATCATCAGAAAATATTAATTTATTTTTCTTTTATATTTGTATGGGGTCGTCAAGAAACTCGCAATCATAAATGGGGTCGTAAATTACAAAAGTTTAAGAAGCCCTGGTATATAACAATATTTATATATCCTTCAAATTTTATGACAAGGGTCACCAATAAAAAACATTTTTTTTTTGGTGCAAACTTTATTGAAACTGCCTTACATGTTTCGTGGCTTATTTGCCACCTCTTCAGGGGCTATCTATTTCTGAAGTGCTCGTTTACCCTTTAGATTATGTTGCGACTGTCCTCACAAAGGAGGTAGATGGTGGTAAACAAACACTTCAGAAATAGATAGCCCCTGAAGAGGTGGCAAATAAGCCTCGCAACATGTAGGGCAGTTTCTATAAAGTTTGCACCGAAAAAAATGTTTTTTATTGGACTCTTGCCATCAAATTTGAAGAATATATAAATAATATTGGGTCTAGAATAAGAAGAACAATATTTATAATACATTTAATTTGCAATAAGACTGGTCCTATACAATTTTGCGATTGAACAGTAACGGAGATATTTTGAATTTTCGGAATCCCCCCTTCCCACTGCTTCGATTTTAGTCATTAACGTACTTGATCTATCTTTTTACATAAAACGTTTAAATATCGAGTATGTTAATAATCAAAAAAAAATTGCGACCGTTAGAGCGTTAACAGACAATATATAGAAAATATATATATATATATATATATATATATATATATATATTATTTTGTTTCTATAAAAGATTATAAAACTTACTTTCTTTTCGCTCTCTGTTTCTGTTGCTGGTGGCTCCTCACTTTCTTCTTTTATTTCAGGAGTAGCATTTCCATCATCTGCATTATCTCCTTTTGCTTTGGAATCAGACTCCTGCTCTTCCTTCTTGGGCGATTCTTTATCTATTGTAGAATCATCATTATCAGAAGGTTTCTCTTCCTTTTCTGTATCTGGCTGCTCTTCTTCGGTATTGCTTTCTTTTCCTGTAATAGGAGTTATTACATTGTTCAAATAAAACTACACTCATAAAGAAATTTTATTCCAAACAAAGAATTTTGAAGGTTATTTCAATACCACAAAAAAATGTGTGAATAGAAGGATCTAACCAAAAAATCCAAATACTATTTTTACACCCTTCTTCCCATGCCCCAAACAACTAACACAGGTAATAAACAGGTCAAAATGTAAGCAGTAAAATAGCAGATGAATAAGATTGCAAGGATAAAAAGCTACAAATATTATTTAGGATCTTTCTTTTTTAAGCAAGTTCAGACTTCCATAAGGAGACTGTCGTCAAAGATGGGTGACCACAGAAGGGTTCAACCATTGCTGGCATTCTGTGTTATTGCCACCCGATCTAGGACTGGGAAGATATCATCATGACTTGCCTCACTCACGAAATACTAATAGGCTATCCATAAAAAAATGTGTCTTCGGTTAAAGATCCATTATTAAAATATTCCCACTAATCAATATACATTATATGTATCCTCAAATCATAAATGGTCTAAATTTATATCAGTGTAAAATTTATTATAAGTAAATAAATCATTCAATGCTATAATGAACTAATCCATAATTTAAACAAATGAGGGAGTAAAAGCTATTGCTATTAATTATGTAGAACTGGATACAAATTGATTGAATTATAGCAGCATTTAATTAGCACTAAGGAAAAATATACATACTTCTCGTTACTTGTTTCGAGGGAGAGCCTTTAGTATCTAGCTGGAAAACGTAGGTATCAGGATCATGGCCCTCATCGACCAAGGCCTGTAAAATAAAAACAACAAATTATAAGAACAATAGAGCGATCATTGCTTTTACCAAACCAGCAAGTACTGTAGGTAATAAGGAAATACGCAGGTCCCAGAGTAAGTTAATTTTCCCTTTTGATGACACTATATATCGAGACCTTTGATAATGTTAAATATAGTTTCAAAATTAAGGCCTCTAGAGCATAAAATTCCTACTGGCATCAAAGAGTGAATAATCCATGTATATCACATAGTAAATTTCTGATTAAAACAACCATGCATAGCATATAAGTAGTAAGGTCCAAAAGTTTCCGGCCTGGGAAAGAAGGAAAGGTGAAAGAAAAAAACTGGTTTTACTGTTTTTCAATATATTCTCTTTTAAGTTCAATACACTTATTACGCTTTGGCAACATTTCTATACCATGAAAAAAATAATTTTCTTCTTTGTTAAAAAAATGTACTTCCACTGCTGCTTGGAGCTCTTCATCGGTGTTAAATCGCCTTCCACGAAGGTCAGATTTTAATTTTGAGAAAAGGTAGAAATCACTAGGGGCCAAGTCTGGGCTGTAGGGTGGGCGAGAGATTTCTTGGAATCCACAGTCCTTCAAAATGGCCTTGGAAATCAATGCTGTGTGGACAGGGGAATAGTCGTGAAGGAGGCGGACGCCTCTGCTTAACTTCCCTCGCCTCTTCTCTTTAATGGCGTCTCGTAACCGATGAAGTTGGGCTGCATAATACTCACCATTCATTGTGACATTCCTTTCTTTAAAATCGATCAATAGTATTCCTTTACAGTCCCAAAAAATTGTGGCAATTATCTTTTTTCTCAGGTAAGAAAAAACGCCTCGTTCCTTCACTGTTCTTTATTCGTTGTGACAGAGCGCTTTCAGAGCATACGCTCCATCATCAGTGCCTCCACAGGGAATCTTTGGTTCCTATCACATCATTGTGAAGAGCAGGGCACTGATGATGGAGCGTATGCTCTGAAAGCGCTCTGTCACAACGAATAAAGAACAGTGAAGGAACGAGGCGTTTTTTTCTTACCTGATAATAATTCCTTCACCATCCAGCACCTCAAAAATGGATTATCTTTATTGTTGACTGCGTGACTTTTGCCTTTAAAAGAAGCGCTTCTCCTGGTCTTCTCCATTCCATGGACTCTCTTTTGCTGAGTGGGTCATAATATAGAATCATTGTCTCATCCCCAGTTACAATTGAGTCCAGAAAATTCTTTGGGTCGGCATTATACTCGCGTGAAAATTCATTGCAGCAGTGAACTCGTTTCTGTTTTTGATGAGCTGAAAGAATTTTTGGAATCCATCTTGCACTAACCTTGTTCATGTGCAAATATTCTTTAATGATCCTCAAAACACTTGTTTTTGAAAGCCCAACCTCGCTGCTATTTCCTTGGTTTTCAGTCGTCGGTCAAACAGCAATTCATATTCCACAAGTTGGATTGTTTCAGAAGTGACAGCTTCCAGTGGGCGATCAGGGCGTGGGTCATCTTCTAGACTTTCTCTCCCTAACTTAAATAATTTTGCCCATTCTTTCACTGTGGAATACGAGGGGGAGGACTGCCTGTATACACAATCCAAGCGCTCTTTAATTTGCGCAGGAGTAAGACCCTCTTTACAAAAGAATTTAATTACCGCACGGTACTCGAGTTTAAACATTGTAAAAATGGGGAGTTTCCTTTAAGGCTTGACACTGACTGACAAGACTGAGGAAGTGCAGACGATGGGTATGGAGTGAGCAGGCATGGACCTGTATATGCGTGCAGCTCCTGGCACGTTTGAAGGAGGGCAAGCAGGACAGGCCGGAAACTTATGGACCTTACTACGTAAGTTGGAAATAAGACATTACATGGCACATCGGTAATATTAGAAAGTACGAGAAGAGGTTTAACGAAGACAAAACTAAAAAATCTGATGTGGACTCCAAATGACTTCCTTGTTCTCCTAATAAACAAAATGTTTTGCAGCACTTCATTAAAATCAGTTATCTCTGTTCAGAGACAACAGGTCAAAAATTCTCGTAGAAATGAATTTATAAATATATTTTTATTATAAGCAGACAAGGTCTTATTAAAATTTTATGAATCTCGAATAAGTAAAAATAAATTTTTAAAGATTTATTTTTACCCTCCCTTAACTTCCCTCCTCCTTTTTATTGGGTTTGATAATTCCGTTATAAAAGATATATCGCCCTAAAATTAGAAAGGATCAAAACTGATAATCTACTAAAACATTTCCTAATTACAATATTTCCTATACATCGTACAAACAAGTAAATATGTAAATATTTTGACTAATATTTGAGATACGAAAAAAATTAATACAAGTGCTAAAAATTTAAATATCAAGTTTGTTTAACAATAATAAAAAAAAATGACTAGTACTGAAACCTTAGCACATAAGGTTTGTGGTTAATAAACATATATTAGTCTTAATTCTTAAAAGCATGTCTTGACCAAGTGTGGTAATTATATTAAAGATGTCAGCAAGATCATACTGGCAAACGTGTAATCTATACTCATTTATCAGCGCACAGGAAGGCTACAATCTATATAAGATAGCTCTCTTACAATTCTTGTCTCGAGTGGATATTAATTCTTTCATACCTTTATCAGCATGAAAGAAATTTACCTCCTAATCCCTATATACCTTACTGTTATTCTAAACGTTTAAATGCTGCATGGTTGTTAGCTAATTTCTTCTAAACATTTAAGTACTCAAAAAATTTACACCTCCAAAAGCTGAAGTATTTCAAATTAATTACACTTATCGAAGCACGAAACCAAAAAACTTGGCCAGACATTTTGTAAACAAGCAGTATCTGCTTTTCGTATAATAAAGGTGCGCTTGGGAAATAAATTAGCTCATATTAAAAAGAAGCCCATGCAAAGCATGGAAACTATTGCAATAATATAAAAGTATATGTGCACTGTTAAACAATAGTTGAGGATCAGGTTAGCCATATGTGATAAGGAATAGGCCCTAGCTGATTCGAAAAACATTTAACCCTGAATAAAACACCACTAATGGCGAAGGGAATATACCTAGTCCAATAGCATTTGATTGATTACAATTCCTTCCTTAAAGTGGTTGTTAATTAAAATAAAAAATAAGTTGGAAATTTCCATAGTGCTTCAAAACAAACACTTATAAAGAGGCAAAAGACCTTCTAAAATCAAGATATAAAATAACGGGTACAGACTTAAAATTTTGGCGCAACTCTAAGGGAGCCAAGTAAATATATGTTTTTTTTAATAATCATTACCTGTTTGTGCAAATGAACTATAATGCTTAGCCTGGAGAACAATGCAACTGATTATTCGACGTTAAATTCACGTGAGTAAGTAATAATATCTACCTGATTAAATTGAAAGGGTTCAATAACATGGAAAGATTAACAACATAAAAAATTCACAATGCTACACGGTATCGTGAACGACGCACTAACTTTAGTACGCCGGTTATTTGACTCACCTTGTGTAATCGCTTGACTAAAACAGCTTTAACACCACTCGTATCAATTTCCCTTTTTTCAAGCTCAGCCTTTAAATCGACAACGCGCAGATCTGCTAGCTTTTTACTATCTCCCTCAGCCATTATGAATGACTAACAGGAAAATGGAGTACTGAGAAGAGGGCGCTTGCTCAACAAAAACCTAACACTACGTAGTCTCAGCCACTTGTATCGTGATAATAGGTTTAAAGAAATATAATCACTAAATTACGTACCATTTCCTCTGAGAATTTCTTTGAAGAATTTAAAACGAAAATATATTTCCGCATAAAGGAAAAAAGAGTATTGAATTACAACTACTATAACATTTAAAAAAACTACACAGAGGTCACTGACTGAATATCTCGTTATGAAATGAATACTAACTGGTTCACTTGCGCTGAAAATTGTTCACATCTGTTTATTTACTGAAGTTTATAATAAGTGTATTTCCTAAATTTTGGAATTGAAAATAAGTATTCCCTCGAAGACCTGTTTCAAATTATGAAATGTTGAGAAAATTAAATATTAATAATAAAGAAAAGATTTTTTAGAGGATGAGAACCAAGTCAGAGTACAATAATGTAGAGGATTATCCATTCCTCATTAATTATGTAAAAAGAACATTAAATTTATTTATAGATAGATGGATTTTATAGTATTTTATCACTTTTTAAATTTGCAATCTATTTTATTGTTTTTCTTTTAATTTAAGTATTAATGGATTCATTTTTGATCCAGAAGTCTAAATTTAAATGTTTTAACATAGCTTTTATCAAGCTGATTGGCTAACCCAAACTTCTATAAACTCTTTTATAATGTCAACATATGGAAAAGGGAAATAAAGTTAATTCATTCATTCATTCCATTTTCAACGAACTTTATTGAACTCTTATGAAGTTCTAGCAACACAATGGTCGGAAAGGCCTTGGAGAAAACCAATTCCAGTTCTTAAAAATTCCTACAGGCAGAGGCTTCGTAAACGAAGCAGATTTCCCACGCGAAGGTTTATAATAGATAAATATACATACTGGTGACACAACACCACCGCAAATATTACGGTAATAAATACAAACGGTAATAAAAAATCTTCCAGTTACAAGTTAATAACTCAACAACGGAAAGCTGCTGAATTGTTAACAAACAGACCTGCCAACCTGAATTCTAGACCGGAAAGAAACACAATTATTGAAATATATTATGACATTAATTTTATTGAAAACTATTTACTATATATAGTAAGGTAATTTATAATAATAATTTATAATGAATTTAATTTGCAATGAAATCTTTCTATACAATTTTTCGATCCCACGTACAGTAACAGAGATATTTTGAATTTTCGAAATTCCTTCCTCTAAACGCCCCCCTCCCCCTGTCGCAATTTCAGCCTTCAACGAACTTAATCTTTCTTTTTACATAAAACGACTAAATATCGAGTTTGGTAACGATTAAACAATAATTTTAACCGCTAGAGCGGTAACAAATATAATAACAATATAAAATAAAATAATTCACTTCACTACTCATGGACAAAATTCAGAATCAACGGGTTTCCGCCCATAATGGAACTTTGGAAAAACCTTCTCTTAAAAAATAACAAAAAAAAAAAAGCCCGACACGCGGCGGTGGCGTAAACTAAGCAGATTTCACACGTGAAAGTTTACAAAAGTTAAATATACTATACATACAAGGAACACTGCCGTGAATGTTCAGTCGATTTACAATACAAGTTAATAATCTCTACAAGCGGCTGACAAATAGGCCAGCCAACCTCGTAGCTCTGAATAGATAGATAGACCAGAATAAGAAATAATTAATGAAATATATCTGAATATAGCATATTAATTTTATATATATATATATATATATATATATATATATGTCGAATTTTCAAAATTCTCCCCCTCTACACTCCTTCTCCCACTGTTCAGATTTCAGCTGTTAACGACCTTGATCTTTCTTTTTAGATAAAACGACCGTGAAAGTGCATTTTAGTTCCCCCCTTGATGGCGCACGATGATGACGGCGACCATCTTGTTTTTCTAACACCGAGGGTGGGGGTTTTGTTTTTCTTACTTAATCATTTTTAACACTAAAATTTCCAAAATACACCATCGGCAGTTAAAACCAGGGGGGGGGGGTAATTTTAACTTAAATTTTGTTAACTCACCTAATTTGTTGGATTCTTAGACTTCGGAGACAAACAAGATAAACAAGATGTCGGACAGTGACGTAACAAGATGGCGGCTAAGGGGGGAACTAAAATGCACTTTAGCCAAAACGACTACTATCTAGTTTGGTAACGATCAAACAAAAATTGCGACCGCTTGACAGGGAACGGACAAATATATATATATATATATATATATATATATATATATATATATATGTGTGTGTGTAAGAAATTATTGTCTTTTTCCCCCATAAAAAAGAAATTTAATTAAGGTCGATTTAATTAATATTAATAGGATAAGAAAAAATAACCAATATCCCTATTCATTTTTGAGCAGTATATGTAAAGAATTGGCCAGCCGCGAGCGAGTCAGTTTTCTTCTCAAGTGCTCATATGTTCGTTCGGTGCTACAGTGCGACTTAGTGCAGCGCGGTAAAGTGTTTTTATAAGAAGAACAGTGTTGTGCCGTGACTGTAAGTAACAGTTTAGTGCCGTGTTTAAGACAGTGCAGTGCCGTCTTTTGGTGTACTTCAGTGACCGTGAGTGAATTATTGGACAGTGTAATCTGAAGAACTGTGACGCTATCAGTGCATACTGTGAGTAGTAATTAAGAATAATTACCAAGTGTATTGTGCATTGTGAAATAAATTCTGCAGTGATAAAACTGTGAAACTTGTGAGTATTTAATTTTGCAATCCAAATGAACTGTTATTAACAACGTTTATTACTGGTTTTGATAATAAAACGTAACAATATGAACCTTTTCATTCTAAGGTTAAATATAAGATATTGATTTCATGAGACTTTTATTATGCGAAATACTTTTGTGCCAGCCTTTAAAAGCGACTCACTCATAATCACTCCAGTTTTGATATAATAAAATTAATTTTACTTGTATTGTTAGCCGTTGGTTATAGCAAGCTAGTAGAGGATTGTTGGGTGTTGGCTAATGAATGGTTTCTTAATTCTTCATATAAAGAATTTTATTTGAGGTCCTTACTGTTAGGGCACCAATGGTTCCCTTCTTCAGAGCTGAACAATGAACAAACAAAACATGTGGACAAATTTGTGAGCAATTGTGGAAAAAAAAAAAAAAAACATAATATTCTCTGTTAAATGTACAATGCCTGTAAAAATACAAAGACATTAATTTTTATGAGAAATGACAGTTGACTATGACCAAAAAAAGGCGGGGGGGGGGGGGGTGGATCTAAAGGCTATATCTAATATATAAAATTTCCATGTCACAATGTTAGTTAGCGTACTCCTCCGAAACGGCTTTACCGATTTTTACCAAATTTTATATGCGTATTCAGCAGGTCTGAGAATCGGCTACTATCTATTTTTCATACCCCTAATTGATAAGGGTTGTTCACCCTTAACATTTTTTTTTTTAATTTTTGGACGAAATTTTTTGTTTTTATTTTTTTTATAATGTGGCATTAAAAAATACATAAAACCCTAAATTTTTACTTTTTTATCACCAACCCCTATTTTTGTTATAGCCATTTTAGTAATTTAATCATTATCATCCCGCTCGATAACTGATCAATTATAGTGTTTTTAACTGTACTTCGATAAAAATTTCAATTTGCAATGACAATCAACAAATCCCAAGGCCAAATGATGTCTATTTGTGGCTTAGATTTGAGTACACCATGTTTTTCACACGGGCAATTGTAAGTAGCATGCTCTTGAGTGGGTAAACCATCCAGTTTGTTTGTGCTCGCTAAAGATGGGCTAACAAAAATTATTGTTCACGCTATAGCATTAAAAGATTGGTGTTGCTTGTTAGTGTTACTGTCGTAATTAATATGTGATATGTAATTTTAAGAAATAAACTATAATTAATTTAAAATAATATTGTTTGGCGTTTGTTATTTTTATATTCCCTTATCGTTCATAGCGCTCCATGCCTATCTCATGCATATACCACATACACACTTATAATAAGTAAGTTACTTTTTGTCTACACTAGAATTTATCTAGAAACTAGAAATAATTTATATGGAAAAACAACGTTTGCCGGGTTATCTATTAAAAAAATAAAAGAAGCTATTCATTAGCCGACACCCAGCAATCCTCTACTAGCTTGCATGCAAATTCGTTATGTGAAGACGTCATCAATCAAGATTTTACCTTATTCTATCGAAAATTTTTTCGTATGCTGAATACCATACTCGACATTTAACTAACCCATTCAACACTAAAGATCATAATTGTTATTGGCTGAAGCCGGACCTAGAATACTGGTGGTTTAGACGGAAGGGGGGGGGGATTCAAATATTCTACATATCTCCGTTATTATGACTCGGATCGAAAAATGTCATATAATCAATCTTGTTAAAATATTGATGCTATTCAATTGTTGTTCTATACATGATTTCGTTACTCAAATATTTAGGGAGTAATTCGTACTTTCTAGTCAGAATATGTACCATTGTCATACCATCTTGTGGGAAATCTGCTTAGATTATGGAGCCCCAGCAGTGAATGTACAGTGAATAAGAATAAGATTGTTGGAGCTTGCGGAAGTTTTCCAAAAATCGCATAGTGTCTGCAAACTTAATATATAAATAAATTATTTATTAACGTCCACTTTTTCAACTGAGGCTAATTGGGACGGGCTATGTACAGGTTAACACCCTTTTCTAGTTGGATTTTTGTTTTAATTCTTTGAAAGCTACGAGACCAATATTTATATGTAACAAAAATCATGGAGATATTCCATTTCCTAGATTTACAAAAGAAGAAAAAAGCAAATTTAATAGCCTATTTCTTCTTCTGTAAACCCAGAAAGTACAATATCTCCAAGATTTTGTTGGTCTCGTGTCTTCCAAAAAATTAAAAAAAAAAAGTTTAAAGAAAGTGACTGGAGAAATGGCCAGTTTGACAGAGATAGATTAAATAAGTTAAATGCAAAGTTCAAATCACGGAAAGTATATGATAGACAAATGAACCTGCTAATTTACAATTTTAAAATAAATATATAGCAGTTCCGTATGGGAAAAAAATCATGGCAACAAAAAATAAATGGTTAAAATTAATAAATCAATAGATAATTCAAGAAAAGTGTTATTATTAAAGTAGCCTTGGATTCAAGATTATTCTAAGAACCTCTCTTAACCTTTCTGTGTTTGTTTACGTTTCAAATTTACCCGGTGTGCTATTTGTTGTTTTGTGATACTTACATTGGTGTGGTGTTGTTTGCAGTTATTATTAATTAGTGTGTAACATTAAATGTTTCCTGCTAATATGGCAAGAGGACGAGGGCGAGGTATGGGCAGGGGAGGAGGTGTCGGCAGAGGTGGTGTACCTTTCAAATTGCAAAAATTTGTCCCCAGGCACCCTTTTGATATGGTTCTGTGCGAACCGGCTTTCCCGAGGGTCAAACCAGCAGTAAATGATGAAGCCTTTACGCAGGTAATTCGGAGATTGTGCCCAGAAGGACCGGCAACTGTACCAAATATATAGAATACATTGTTGGTATTCATTATCTAGTAATATAATTATATATTTAATCCAGCAGGAAATCAGAATAATATCTGGGAATACGTTAGAAATACCTCTAAATGAATGATGCCATTGATCACCCTCTTTTTATAGACTTATCTGTTTGATTAAAGAACTTGAATCATTTCTCTTATCATTGTGGTATGGCTAAAGGGGCCTCTTTGTCATATTTCTTATCAAGAGACATTTAATAACCAGCCTTTCCCATGCCTTTGGGACAAGTAAGAAGAATACATTGAGGTTTCAGATTACATTCCCATAGTTGCTAATGGATTTCAGAATGTACATACTTCAAAGAGTTAGCTCTTTAATAGGTTTGGTTCACTTTTTATTGTTCCCACACTTCATGATATCTATATTGTTATGGAAAAGTCAGTGAGTGACTTGTGTATACCCTGGTGACTCATTTCATTCTCTTATTCAATTCTACGAGTGTCAGGATATGTTCATGGGCAGAGCCTGTAGAGAACATCAACAAAATTAATTCTAAAGTGAGAACATTGGTTCAATTTGTCCGAATGTCATGGATAAGTCGTCTATCTTATCTTGATTATGGTATTTAATTGTCGAAAAAATTTATTTTATTTGACAGTTATTAAAATACACCACAAATAATAAATATTTTAATTATCTTTAATCATTACACGAAGAGACAATTTAGACATTCTACATGACTTACAGGAACTTTTGACCGATAACAGTAATTACATAGACTCAGTCATTAAACATCTATAACACATTAATATATACAACACACTATTATCTACAATTCCTACACGCTACTCTTTACTTCTTTCCTACATTAGCAGGATGTGTACACTTTAATTTTATTTATTCTTATTTTTTTTGGTTCCCCTTTAACTTTCTTTTTTATTTATTCTTTCTTTTGGTTTTCCCTTTTCCTTTATTTATCTTTCTTCTTCTCCTCTTCTATACTTACATTTTCATTTATATTATTTTCACCACCCTGATGTTTCCATATACAATATCGTTTGTTTCATATAAGATGTGTAATACCAATGAACCTTTTCAAAAATCACCGTATGCTATAGTTCACTCTTTCCGTTTCTTTTTGTGCTTTTGGCTTTTTTGATCACACTTGAATAATGAGTAAATCGCCAGCGTTGCGGAACTCATTTAAATAAATAAATGAATAATCTTTACTCCAAATTAGTTTTTAATCTTTAAGAGAAATATTTATCAAATCATCTGGGACTTAAACAAGGGGCTTTTGAGTATAAAGGAGAGTGCATTCTAGTATGACACATCTTGAGCTTTTTTCATATCGGGCAATCTTATGTAGCATCTAAGTTTCATCTTTAGTCGTGTCCTAGATGGTGTCTTGGCAACAGCATTAATATTTTGTGGATTCAGACAATTTAATGTAGCGTTTGAGCTGTAGACGGTAGCCTGCCACTTAGATGGTGTCTTAGCCACAGCTTTGAATTTTTTTTGTATTTTCAAACATTCTTATGTAGCATGAGTCAAACTTTAGACTGTGACGTTGATGGTGTCTTTGACCTTCTGTGGTATCAGTGATCTCTAAGCCACAGGTGAAATATATAACTATATTTTTAACTATCAATATGTACATGTTACTTTCTCACCCAGAGAGCTTAAAAATTTGCAAACTTCATCAGGCGTGGACTTAGAGTAACAAATGGTATATTAGGATTCTTCCAGGGGCGATGCAGACTATAGAAAAATGAGTTTTTCATAGAAAAAAAATAAATAGCAGAGTCCAGTTGTGACAGTCTCAAGCTTCAAACTGGAGAGTAAGAAAGAAACATTTCAGGATACACTTTGCCCTTATGGTCTTTCAAGAAGAAAATAGTCCATAAATGTTATAATGTCTTTCACTCTTCGTTTTAGAAAGCTGTGCTCAGACAATGAACAATAAATTTGTAATTATTGAAATAAATTTTTCCATCCACCAGAATACATCAGAGCAGCGACTCTAGCAACACCGTCAATCTCAGAACTCCCACTAAGTCGAACTTTTTTGAAATCTACATGACTTTATCTATTTTTTCTTATGATTATATTAAAAAATATATTGCCGAAATTATACATGATACAATATATAAATACACAAAATTGAGTAGATCAAATTTTTGTTTTCTCCTAAATAGGATTGAAATACATCTGAAGAAAATTTTTGAATATGACTTCATGAGTAACAAACTTAGTAGCTGATTTCCTTAGTGCAAATTGGCTAAATTTTAGGGGAAGATGATATAAAGCAAACAACGCAAAGGTTTTATTACTCATTGTTGATCTTTTGAAATAGAGGTGGTTTCCATTAGAAATTTAAAGTTTGGGTTAACCTATGCACAAAATCATCCCATCATTGTCATCACATAGCAACTGTTTAGTTGTTCTACCCATTAAGAAAGAACTGAACAAATTTATATTTAGTAAAGCTGTTATCTATAAGTGAATTGAAATAATAATGGTGTCTTTTTGAAATATAAATCTTGGATTAACATAAGTACTAAGTAATCCAATCCCTTTATTTTCATGAAATCACAGTTGTTTTATTTTTTTTATGTGTGAAGCATGGAATGGCTAATGGACGAATATTGACAGACTTAATATCATTCATGTGGTCAAATAAAACTTGTTTCCCTTAAAAGCAATTTCATCATCTTAGAAAAAAAAAATGGTAAAATTCTGTGCAGGTATTCTTTTGCAATACCAAAAAGTAAGAAGTGGTGACCGGAAGCCAGGAGTAGTCAGCTAGTGGTGCTGTGCACTGTTTTTATATGACAACGGAAGTCAGAAGCTCTAATTTTGAAAATCACAAATACTAAATGTGTTAGGATTGAAAAATATATTCTACACAATTTGTTCTTTGCATTTTTCTGTTTGATCCAATATTAATGAAGATATTGATGAATTTATGTATTGATTTCGATGTAACTTCCCCCATTGCTAGTTGTAAATTTTAATTCTCTTACAGCTTTTATTGTACTTCGAGATGGTTGACTCGCAATTTAGAAAGCCTTTTAAGTTTTTTGAACCATTTTTTATTCAACAACAAACAGGTGGACAGACAGACAATATTTTCAAATTTGATCCCATTATTCTTGGAATGGTCTGAAACATGGATAAAATTTGTCTTTGCCAAATCAAAGGTTTACTGATGAGTGAAAACTAAAAATTGCAAATATCTTGGTTAACATTAGAGTTTCCATTAAAATGAATAGAACATCAATTACATGAAATTATATTTTGAATGAGTTTTGTTATATACATTTTTCAATCTGACACATAACAACAGAGATATTTCAAAATTCTTATCCCCCCTCTAATCTATCCTCCTCTTGGTTTGAATTTAGCCATTAATAAACTTAATCATTCTTTTTACATAAAACCCTTCGAACTTGGTTACGATCTATTATGAATTGTGTGAATTGTGATTACAGTGATAGCAGACAATATTCACACACACACTAATAGTTTCCCATTGAAATGTGAATATTAGATAAGTGGGAGCAGTAAATAATCCAATTATTGCCATCAAATAAGTAATTTTTATAATTTTAAGCATGAAGTGTGGAATCCTTATGACGGATATTGAAAACATTATTATCGTTCTTGGGATCAAATAAATATATCCTGTCAAAATAAAATGATTGTATCACCTTTGTACCAGTAGGAAAAATATGTTTTATAAGTTTTGTTCAGGCTTTCTGCTGGTGTATGATAGAATGTATGCGGTGTTGAACAAAGTCTAAAGTTACTAGAAATTTTGTTACTCGTCTTTATTGGTTGAAATAAATATGGTTTCCCGTGGAAATCAGATTAAGGTTATTCCAATTTCCCTCTCCTATCAATGAGACAATGCATAACAATAAATATCATTGATTTCCTAAATAAATATGAAATACATACAATGTTTTATAAACATACATCAATTTCACAATTAGCTTGGGGCATTTTCATGGAACAGAAATAAATTCTATTTGGCTGCCACAAGTTGGAAGTATTTTTCTTAAGGAATTAAAATTATCTTAGAATTTGATGCATGTAAGTTTTGATGTCTAAGTAAAATATTAAAGACCAAGAGTTAGAAATCAAAAGTTTGAAATTCATTAATCCAATAACTTTTAGGATGTTTAAAATGTAGTCTAAATAAAATTCATTCTTTCCATTTCTCCAAAAAAATCATTGTTAAAGAAGATGTTGGCAAATGTATGTTTTGTCATCGAAATAAACCCCCACTCCAAAGGGGGTATTAAAGTATAAAATAGCCCATGTAACAATATTTGTTCTGCTAGCTAATATGCAAAATATTTTTCTCTTGTATATGTATATTATTAGAACCTACTATATCTTTATTAGTCATTCTTACAGGAGGAACATAAAAAGCTTCCATGATCTAGATACTCATACAAATCATGATTATGAAAAATAGCTTTATTCATAGAGTTAGAAATGTTTAATGAAAAAATAATAATATTAAAATTATTATAAAATTTTAAGGAAATAAAATTGCCCATTCCTGATTCTAAAAGTATAGAACCAATGAAAAAGTTAGACTTTCAGGTATGCAAAATTATTCCGAGCTGTATTTGTGAGGTTGTCAGCATTGTTCTAAAAGTATTGAACCTATGAAAAAGTTAGACTTTCAGGTATGCAAAATTATTCCGAGCTGTATTTGTGAGGTTGTCAGCATTGTTCTAAAAGTATTGAACCTATGAAAAAGTTAGACTTTCAGGTATGCTAAATTATTTCGAGCTGTATTTGTGAGGTTGTCAGCATTGTTCTAAAAGTATTGAACCTATGAAAAAGTTAGACTTTCAGGTATGCAAAATTATTCCGAGCTGTATTTGTGAGGTTGTCAGCATTGTTCTAAAAGTATTGAACCTATGAAAAAGTTAGACTTTCAGGTATGCAAAATTATTCCGAGCTGTATTTGTGAGGTTGTCAGCATTGTTCTAAAAGTATTGAACCTATGAAAAAGTTAGACTTTCAGGTTCTATGCAAAAGTTATTTTCGAGCTATTATTTGTGAGGTTGTCAGCATTGTGCTAAAAGTATTGAACCTATGAAAAAGTTAGACTGTCAGGTATGCAAAATTATTCCGAGCTGTATTTGTGAGGTTGTCAGCATTGAATTATGTTAACCAATTTTACTGTAATATGTTATTAAAGAGTGAACTTTCGGCCAGTTTCCAGCTTTGCTACGGTTCAATAATTAGATTTTTAAGATAATTATCACGCACATTTGTGAGAGATTATTAAGAAATTGCTAAGTTATTTTTGGGGGGTGGGGGAAGAGGGAGTGGCCCAAGTAACGTCTTAAAATGAACTGAAGTTGATTCCGTTCTGTTATCAGCCCAATAATTATCTGGGGTACTTCCATAATGTGTCATTACTACATTTAAAAAATATTGTTAAATAGAAAATAAATAAAAGTAAAGAATAAACCCAGCGGGTTGTCTTTGCTCACCTCCTACAATCCAAAAGATCCATTGATTTATTTTTTTGTTAGCTTACAGTTTGTTAATATTTTCACTAGGATATGTATTCCGATCATAAGCAGTTAAATGTACTTATGGTTTAATTCGTTTTGGAAGAACTAAACCATTCAACAAAATAATTATTTGTAAAGAAGAAATATACTGTCATGTATGAAATGTACTGATCATTTTTGAATTGTGTGCCTCAATTTATGTTTTGAGAGTTTCTCAATTATTGATCATTTTTAATTGGATAATTACCAATATTTTATTGAAGCTATTGGTCAGTCCTATGTCATTAGAGCACTCCGAGTCAGTATACACCAAGACTAAACAAATTATATAAAAAAATAATACTTACTTTCTTCCGTAAGCAGGAGTCCCTTTATGATTCCATCAGGATCTATATTGATGTATAACCTGTTTACAAAATGAATTATAAATCAAAAACTACCGACACAAGTTATTTAAAGAAATTATGAATAGCAAACGCCTAGTCATTATGGCTGCCACAATGGAATGTACAGTCAACCATACTCCGGAGCTGGGAAAAGTGGTGGAGATCATGGTAGCTGTGCATGCATAGAGAAAATTCATATTATTGTCGGATTTTCAAAGAGATCAAAATAAATAAATGGGGAAAAATAAAGAATGAGAGACATTGTTTTATTCATATTGAAAGTTAGTTTCTAATACTCTTGAATGAACAAAGTGATGAATTGTATTAGTTAGTATAACGCTTAGTATAAATAAACAGCATTTATATTAAAACAAAAAAAAGGTTTTTACTGAAAACAAATGTGTTGTTGTTTATTTAAAACAAATATTTTTAGCACATATATAGTTTTTTTTTTGTACATACATTTTACAAATGTTGACTCACCTCAAGCCCTCCCCTCTCCAGCCATTACTGTGCCACCTTTCGGGTGGTCCAAATTTATCAAGTATTTGATATAACAATTTAGGGATCAATGGTTTCATGAATCAGTTTTCTTGAATTTTTGAAATGCTGCTACCAATGATCTAGAAAATTTTGTTACTCATTTAGAAAATATTTTCATGACATGAGTTGCTCAGTGTGGTCTTTCAGGTTTATTTTCTAGTAGGTAGCATTCTTTCAGTCCATTGCTATCCTTCAGAAATTGCATGTCTTACAGGCAATTATTGTGTCAAGAGTCTTTTTTAGTAGATTTCCCTTAAGGAAAAAAGCTATTCAGATTGTACTCGTAATACGAGTTTCAAAAATATATTTTTCTGTAATCGTTGAATAATGGTAACATTACTAAACTGAAATGAGTGAAGAAAGTGAAACATTTTGCAATAGAGTGAAGAAAGTAATCACTTTCTTCACAAGTGAAGAAAGTGAATTGCCTTCTTAATTAGTAATAAGTATAAATTAAAAAATAATTTGAAGTTGGAAATTAAATGCTTTTAAATGTTTCTTAACATTGTAATTATTTATTTTAACAAAATAAATTGAAATGTGAATGAATTATTGGTGGAAATAATCAATATATTTTAAAATTTAAATATAATAATAATTACCTTCCTTGTTTATAACCTGCACTTGTTTATAACTGCACTACTTCACAATCATACCTAGTTGTTTTATAACTATGCTTATAACTTTTCACAACAATGCTTATAACCTACCAACAACATACCATAATCTTCACAATATCCTAATTTTGTTCATATTCTGGTTAGATCTGATCACGTATTACACGATTACAAAAAAAACTTAATATTACACTCGTGACGAAAGTAGAATTTACAACTCTCGTGAAATTAACATACTCGCTTCGCTCGTGTGGGTAAACGTTGTAAAATGATCTACTTTCGTCACTTGTATAATAAATAACTATATCACTTGACCATCAAGCCTACCTAGAAGGTGATGAAAATGAGGCCCATTTAAAATTATATACTTACACATGCATCCGTTACTGCTTTAGCAGTTACAATTTTTTTTTTTTTTTATCCTTCACATATTCAATATTGAAGCATTTAATTGAAAATAAACAAACATGTTTCTTAATGGCAGATATCAGACCAGGAATAAGGGGGGGATTCAACAATTTAACAAGTCTATTATTACGATTCAGACCGAATAATGTTACATAACAAATCTTCTTAAACTATTAATGCTCATTGTCATATAATTTTTGGTCGATACATTTTGTCTATACTCAATTACTAAGTCTTTAGTAAATTGCACACTTCTATTTATCAAATTTTTAATTAGAAATCGAGGTAAATGGTGAGATAATATCACTAGTAGGAGAATGTTATTTTTGCTAGGTTTCATTAAGCACTGCATATATCTATATATTTATAAAATTGTAACCTCTGTCTGTACATTGATTTTTTTCACGAAATTTCACGATAACTTTTCGTTTCACATGTCATAAACACCATAACTGCATTTTGTTTCTTTGGTGTGTGTTTGCTTATTTGTTTGTTTGTTTGTTACCTTTTCACGCTGAAACGGCTGAACCGAATTTTAAGAAACTTGGTATGTATATTACCTACAACTAACCCAACTTAGACTTTAGGCTATAATAATATCCTCTAAGACGAACAGGAGTGGGGGCTATAAGGGAAGCCTGAAATAAAAAATAGCAATAATTCGTTTCCTATTGTTTTTTCGGCAAATATGAACATAACAAAAGTTGTTTATTTTGTTATTTAGAGTAACTTTTGTCATATTCATTTTTGTGTTTTAACATAGTATAAACGAGATATACACTAAAACTTTAGCGGGAGCCAACAATTTTATGGGGACTAACGATTGAACCGAATTTAACAAAACTCGGTATGTCAATTAGCATTATTTCTTCCATGATTATAAACTACATTAAAATTTTTAGGTTAGAACGGGAGTGGGGGTTATAAGGGAGGCCTGAAATAAAAATTCGCAATATTTCATTGTCTATTTGTTTTTCGACAAACATGGACATAACAGAAGTTGTTTACTTTGTTATTTAGATTACCTTTTTTTCTTTTTTGTTTTTGTGTGGAGCAAGTAATTTGCGTAGAAATATTGATATGCTCAACAATTCATTCTAAATTGAACTATGAGGTACCTCACCAGGAAAAATTAATTCAAATCTATGTTAAAATTTTGTCCTTAATAACTGAAATCTATGCATAGTGCACAGGAGACGGGAAATATGACAATATGGAGGACAGTGAAATCTTACATAAAAAAATAATTTTATTATTAACAAAACCACAGAAACGACGGGTATTAACCCCAAATACTGGAACGGGTAAAAGTCAAAATATTGTGCAAAGTAAAGCCTTGCTAAAAAAATACTATCACCATTCTGCTTCAAATGAATTCCCGAGCGAAGCCGGGCATCTGAGCTAGTATATATATATATATATATATATATATATATATATACATACATATATACTAGCTCAGATACCCGGCTTCGCCCGGGAGTTCATTTGAGGCTGGATGGTGATGGTATTTTTTTGGCAAGGCTTTACTTTGCACAATATTTTGACATTTACCCTTCCCAGTGTTTAGGGTTAATACCCGTTGTTTCTGTGGATTTGTTAATAATAAAATTAATTTTTTATGTAAGACTTCACTGTCCTCCATATTGTCATATTTCTCGTTTCCTGTGCATTATGCATAGATTTAAATTATTAAGGACAAAATATTATAATAATATATTATAATTTGAATTCATTTTTCCAGGTTAGATACCTGATAGTTCATATCGAAAAGAATTGTTGAGCAAATTTCTCTAAATAACAAATTAAACAACTTTTGTTATGTGTCTATTTTTGCCGAAACCCCAATAGGAAACGAAATATTACTATTTTTAATTTCAGGCCTCCCTTATAACCCCCACTCCTGGAAAGAGAAAATTAATATAGCCTAAAGTCTAAGTTGGGTTAGTAGTAATATACATACCAAGTTTCATAAAATTCGGTTCAGCTGTTTATGCGTGAAAAGGTAACAAGCAGACACCAAAGAAACAAAATACAGTTATGGTGTCTATGACATGTGAAACAAAAAGTTATCGTGAGATTTCACAAAACAAATCAAAGTACAAACAGAGGTTACAATTTATATATATATATATATATATATATATATATATATATATATATATATATATATATTTATATTTATATTTCAAGAGAGCATAAGTGTCTTTTCTGTGTTGCATTAGAAGAAATACTTGATATTTCCAGCTACCCAGAGATGACTTAATTTAATAATTGTGTTGTTAACTATTTAAGAAATTATTTGTACTTAATATTATTTTTTTGATTTAAGAAATTATATGTACTTAATATTATTTTTGTTTTTTTTCAGGCACTCCTTAAGAGGAATACAGATTTAACTCCTTCTCCTCAAGAGCAAGCTTCAGTATTAAATTTAGTTACCAAAATACAGGCTGTATTTGATAATTTAATTGTTGCACCAGGAAATTTTGATGCGTGTGTAAGTATTTTAAAATTAATTGCGAATGAAGCCTTGTCAGACGTGTGTAATTTCTTTACCTTAATATTTCAGCAAGTCGATGAGTCAAGACAAGTTGGATCCTTTAAAAAAGGGACTATGCTGACTGGAAAAAATGTTGCGGATATAGTTGTTATTCTAAAAACACTTCCTACTAAAGAGTGTGTAGGTGCGCTTGGAAATCGTGTTTTAGAAGACCTCAGAACTGCTAATCCTAAGGAAGGTGAGGAATAATTACATAAATGAAATAATTACATTCATGAAGCTGAAAATGGCCTCAAATTAATGAAAGGTTTTCGACCTGTCATCTATTTATCACATTGCGTGCGATGGTGAAATTATTATTTTTTTCTCAGGAGCGATTTATTTTTTTTACTATTTTAAATCAAAAACATGTTTATTTAACAAATAACCTAGCTTATATGCCTACCAACACATTTTTTAATGGTAATTAACTCATTTAATTAGCTCCTTGCCTGGCAAGGAGCTCGCTACCAGCGGACGTCGCCGGTTAGGCAACCCCCAAAGCACATGATCTGTTTAAAATAACAAGCAATGAAAACGGGTTAAAATAACACAGTTTTCGTTAACAAATAAATTTATTATTTCTATATTGTGTATTGCATTACCTATTACATAATAAACATCAATTGTTCAATTGCATACTATTCTTACAGGTGATAACAGTTTACAGATATACAAATACATATTATACTGTAATAACTTCTCTCCTACCATGGTACAATTTAAAACAGGTCTCAAGACAAAGCCCGGGTTTTTCTGGACATTCGGGCAATAATAAATAGTTTGGTTTCTCACTTTTTTCCCGTCTTCTCCGATGGCCTTACTGCATTGCATACAGTTTTTTGCAACCGCTTATTCCCTTTACCCGTGAATGGGGTAAAACTAGGGAAGTGCAGCCATTTTGTGGGTATTTTCGGGGATAAGGGAATCACAGGAGTTTTGAATGATATTAATTTATCCTCTATTGGTCAGAACCCCTTTTTTCACACTTCGTTTTTCCATTTTTCAAAATTTTGATACCTATAAATAATACAAACCATCATTATTATTATTATTTTAAAAACCCATAAAAATAATATGCTTTATAATGTGTTAAATACTTTAAAAATCACAGTAATAATGCTTACCTTAAAAAAAAGAAGAATTTTCTGATAAAAACTTGAAAAAAATCCACTAAAATCGGAAACGAACTAAACTGTTAGATGCAAGACACTTGTCTGAGGCGAATGAAGGCATCCAGAGTCGGTTTTAACGAGCGTACCCCCTCCAAGTCCAATTGGGAATACCCAGGGCAGCTCCTTGCCAGGGAAGGACGTCGCTACCTGGGTTGGGTCGGCCCTCCTTGCCTGGCAAGGAGCTCGCACGGGATGTGTTAATTTGAAATATTGTTCATGGAATTTACTAACATCATCAAGCTAAAAACATGTCGATAGAAAATTGAAAAGAAAAGAACAATTTGATAACAGATTTATATGCACAGTATTAATAAATAAATAATATAATTATTGGGTATTTGAATTAGTTTGTACCATTTTCTCATAGATGGTGCTACTAATGGAGGTTTCTAATTGATGGCATGATTCCTCCACGTAATCCACACACATTGGGCTTTGTTTTTATCGTAAGTCATTTGGTTTGAAATTAAATAACTAATCGCCTTAATCCCACATGGTAAACCTAGAGTGTCGAGTTTGATTCCCGCCTGGGCAAAGGAATTTATTTAGTCCCACCCTGGCTAGAAAAGGGTGGTAACCTGTAGATAACCCATCCCGATTAGCCTTAGTTGCAAAAAGTGGATGTTATTAATAATTTAATAATAATAAGTAATCGTTTTACTTTATCAAATATGTCTATCATTCCTGATAAAATGTTTTTGTATCAATTTATACCTTTTTGTCCATCAATCCTACCTAGGAGATGACGAAAATGAGGTCTGTTCAAAACTATATAATATACACCCTGCGTGATGGACTTTTTGGTTTGTGTCTTTAAATAATTGTGATTATTTCAAAACTCTTTCTTTTACTATTCGTTAATCATATTGTATTATTACTAATTATAAATTAAATCCTTTAAATTTATTATAATACTGTATTTTCTTTTTCAGTATTGGGGATGTCAGTTAATGAGCAAGGTTTTGATGTGAGTAGTAGTGAAGCTACAGTGAGAGTACTTGTTACGACAGTTCATCAAAATTTAAGAAAATTAGATCCCGAGTTACATATGGACTATAAAATATTACAAAGGCATTTAGCTGCTATTAGGCATAGGTAATCACATTGTTCTTATTTTTCTATGAATATTTTTTATTTTACTGTAGTATTAGGGATTGTTAACTAAATTTTATTTAGCTATAGTGGTTACCAGGTTTTGAGGTTAGACTTCCACCTGTTCTTTTTATACTCATTTAGCATCCCCGAGGAATTAAATAACTACTTAAATAAAATATTATAATATAGTTTTTTTGGCATTTAATGCCATCATAGCAGGGAGCGTATCAAGCTGACCACTTGATATCCTAATTTAGCTGTATAGCAGGTCGATTTCCAGTTCATTATGATGTGTAGTGTGGTCAGTTACCATTGCTTCATCCCAATTTATTTTTACATTATCATTTTATAACAATTTTGGAGTATTAGAACAATAATGACCTTTCTGTCTGTCTACCTGATGCCATTATGCCTTTTTTCTGTATTCAGACACAACCATAATGGTTTTTCATGAGTTCTTGAGCCAATGATTTTATCTTAAATTTTCATAATAGTTTGTGAAATAACTGTAATCATTTTTAGGGTCTGTACAGAACTCCAAATGCCAAATTGTGGGTAAAATATAGTAGTACAGAAACTTTGGTCTGTATCACCTATAATATATTGTTGCGAAAATTAAATACTTGGAAGAATTGGACAGAGATGTCCACATGTTTGGGGAGTGTGGAGATCAAAGAGGTGCCGCTAATGGTCTAGCCCGTACTAGACCAGACGTCGACGGCCCAGACAATGATGTATGCCGACGACCTATATAAAGAACCAGCCAGCCACGAGCTAGTGAGTTTTATTCTCACCTGTCTTGATGTTCACATCAGTGCTACAGTGCGCCTTAGTGCAGTGCGGTAAAGTGTTTTTTTGTGAAGAACAGTGTTGTGCCGTGACTGTAAGTAACAGTTTAGTGCCATGTTTAAGACAGTGCAGTGCCGTCTTTTTGTGAATTTCATTGACCGTGAGTGAATTATTGGACTGTGACTCATTGAAGAACAGTGACGCTATCAGTGCATACTGTGAGTAGCAATTAACCAAGTGTATTGTGCATTGTTAAATAAATTGTGAGTGTTTAATTTTCCAATCCAAAGAACTCTTATTAAAAACGTTTATTACTGGTTTTGGTAATAAAACGTAACAATATTATTTTATTGCTGATTGATATCAACATTTTTGGCATTTTCCTATCTTCACCTTTATTAGAGATAATGTTTTAAAAATTGTATTGGTAGTATCATGATTCTATTGAGCTAAAACTACTGTAGTTCCCTACTTTTTTTTTTATTTAGTTATTGGTGATTGGAGGAAAAAACACTTTTTATTTGTTGATGTATTTCACTACATTTTTGTGTATATATTTTTCTTTTTACCTTCAGGTGAGCGCAGGAATGAAATTCTTTACTATTTAAAAAAAAAACAGTGCTTTTTGTTGAAATAAATATTCAAACCTTTAAATGAGTTATTGCAATTTATAATCTTTTGAAGTCCTTGCCCAAACTACAGTAGACCTGTGAGGTCCCCACACTCATTCAAGTAATTTTGAAAACACACCCACTTTAGGTTAAACTTTAATATCAAATAAGATGTAACCTACTTTTTTCTACTTTAGAAGAGGGAAGTATTTTTAATTGCTCATTAAGATTATTAGTGGATATTGGTGGTTATGTATGTCTCTATTGAACCTGAGTGGTCCAGGCTGAATGATGCTACATTTGTCTGCTTCAAACTCACTATATTTATTGATCTTTTATAAAATTCATATTTCTTTTTTTTGTTGTTAGCTTTTGGTAATATAACAATATGATAAGAAGTTGGTCCAATTTTGTTCAACTTGCTTTTACTGTTGTTTTTTAAATGAGGTGTCAGTAGTAAAAAATTTAAATACTTTTACATGTTAGGAAAATAGATCCACCATCTTGAGTAATTTTGTACTTAATACTTGGTCTATTATTTATTTATTTAATATCTATGAGGTTTCATCTCAGAAAAAAACTCTTAGGGGTGGGGGAAATACAACTGAAGTGAAGTGTCATTACTTTTTTTTTGTGATATATGTTAATAGGAAATTAAAAATGTATGCACAATTCAGACTGTATCAAATACTCTCTGTGTTCTTCTTTTATTATTTCAATTGATACATTTAAGTTATTCATGCCTATTATTATGTCATCAGTCCATGTGTTCTTACGATAGTAGCCATTACTATGGCAGACTTACATACTTTTTTAGCTCAGTAGCTAGTAATGTTTTCTTAATTTTTCGGTATAACTCTTTAGAATATTATTATTGAGAACTACAGTACCAAAAGAGACTCTCAGCAGTCTTAATGACCCTACCAATAATGATAATTTCCAGTTCATTATGATGTGTAGTGTGGTCAGTTACCATTGCTTCATCCCAATTTATTTTCATATTATCATTTTATAACAATTTTTGAGTATTAGAACAATAATGACCTTTCTATCTGTCTACCTGATGGTATTATGCCTTTTTTCTGTATTCAGACACAACCATAATGTGTTGGATAAGTCTTGTTGCATTCTCTACGTTCGTCTGGCATACGTAGTAAGGTCCAAAAGTTTACGGCCTGGGATAGAAGGAAAGGTGAAAGAAAAAAACTGGTTTTACTGTTTTTCAATATATTCTCCTCTAAGTTCAATACACTTATTACAACGCTTTGGCAACATTTCTATACCATGAAAAAAATAATTTTCTTCTTTGTTAAAAAAATGTTCTTCCACTGCTGCTTGGAGCTCTTCGTTGGTGTTAAATCGCCCTTCCACGAAGGTCAGATTTTAATTTTGAGAAAAGGTAGAAACCACTAGGTGCCAAGTCTGGGCTGTAGGGTGGGTGAGAGATTTCTTGGAATCCACATCCTTCACAGCGGCCTTGGAAATCAATGCTGTGTGGACAGGGGAATTGTCGTGAAGGAGGCCTCGCCTTGTTCTCTTTAATGGCGTCTCGTAACCGGTGAAGTAGGTCTGCATAATACACACCATTCATTGTGGTATTCCTTTCTTTAAAATCTATCAATAGTATTCCTTTACAGTCCAAAAAATTGTGGCCATTATCTTTTTTGTTGACTGCGTGACTTTTGCCTTTAAAGGAGGCGCTTCTCCTGGTCTTCTCCATTCCATGGACTCTCTTTTGCTGAGTGGGTCATAATATAGAACCATTGTCTCATCCCCAGTTACAATTGAGTCCAAAAAATTCTTTGGGCCGGCAGTATACTCGCGTAAAAATTCATTGCAGCAGTGAACTCGTTCCTGTTTTTGATGAGCTGAAAGAATTTTTGGAATCCATCTTGCACTAACCTTGTTCATATGCAAATGTTCTTTGATGATCCTCAAAACACTTGTTTTTGAAAGCCCCAACCTCGCTGCTATTTCCTTGGTTTTCAGTCGTCGGTCAGACAGCAATTCAGATTCCACAAGTTGGATTGTTTCAGAAGTGACAGCTTCCAGTGGGCGACTGGGACGTGGGTCATCTTCTAGACTTTCTCTCCCTAACATAATTTTGCCCATTCTTTCACTGTGGAATACGAGGGGGAGGACTGCCTGTATAAACAATCCAAGCGCTCTTTAATTTTCGCAGGAGTAAGACCCTCTTTACAAAAGAATTTAATTACCGCACTGTACTCAAGTTTAAACATTGTAAAAATGGGGAGTAAGGCTTTAAGGCTGGACACTGACTGACAAGACTGAAGAATTGCGGGCGGTGGGTATGGAGTGAGCTGGCATAGGCATGCAGGTCCCGGCACGTTTGAAGGAGAGCAAGCAGGACAGGCCGGAAACTTATGGACCTTACTGTGCACTCTTGTCGTTGTGAATAAGAAATCTGTTTAATATGATAGCAATCACTTGGTCATAGATAGCGGTAATGAAACTTATTATTATGTACTCTCATGATATACTTTGTTTTTATTTCAGCCGATGGTTTGAAGAGAATGCTCAGCATTCGTCTGTTAAAGTACTTATCAGACTCCTTAGAGATCTTAGAAATAGATTCGAAGGTTTTGAACCTCTAAATCCGTGGATGATTGACCTCTTAGTGAGTATTTTCTTATTAATTTGACATTAAACTTTTTTTTATTTTCATTATTTAGTATTTTTATATGATCTCAGTGCTACAAGTTAGCTCTTACAAACATAACAGCTTAAATTGAGTTAACGTAATGGGTATTTTGTGAGTTTTTTTTTTCTGAACCTTTAAGAACAGTGAACAGTTTTGGAAGTTTTGCAGCTCATGTAAATAGATCATTACATTTTGTAATTATAGTATTTGAAATTAATTGAAATGTATTTATATCCATTAAATGTTAACATAACATATTAGGATACATCACATATTTTGTTTTCCATAAAAAAATTACTAATATAATGCCAATTAATTTTTTTTTTTTAACTTGCATTTATAATTAAATAGTGCATTCATTATAAAATTAGCTCAAATTTCATGAATACATTTTATAAAATCTATTATAATAACCTAATAATTATATTCAAATTTAATTTTGTTAACAATTTTAATACCACTTTAAATTTATATCAAACATTTTAAAATTTATTTATATGCAAATTTATTAAAATATTACATGCAATGTATTTGATCATAATTTAATTTTGACTGATTTTTATAACAAACATTTTATTGTTTTATTCAATAATGGTACATTTTTGAAAGTATTCATGTGTGTATAAAACATCCTTCAGACATGAAGTTCTTTAATGTATTTTTAAACAAGGAATATTTTTTAATAGATTTATGAAGCACTTTCGGGCAAAGTTAAAGTCTTTTACCTCCTGAAAATGGTTCTCTTTTGTTGAAATATTTATGGGGTTGAAATATTCATCTGCGTGACATTCTAGCACGTTGGGAAATCTCCTTATTTCACATTACTGACTTTTTGAAGTTATTAAATCATATAATAAATCAGATTGGATAAGAATTATTATTTCTATACAAATTTTTGGTATGCACATTCCCAACTTACTTTTTGTAAACTCGTATTTGTAAGATCTACATTATATTTCCTTTGTTATAGGCACATAGTTCTATTATGAACAATCCAAGTAGGCAAGCACTCCCTGTTAATATTGCTTTTAGAAGAGTTCTTCAGCTGTTGGCCTCAGGACTTTTTCTACCTGGATCATCAAGTAAGAATGTTTTAATAATACAATATTAACTAAGACTCTATAAAATTGAAGATTCAAGATGTCTCACAAGGAGTTGCCCCCTTAACTATTTTATTATGTGGATTACAGAATTGATTCCAATGAATTTGTCTCTATCCCCCCCCCCTGAGGATCTCTTAATTTTGGTCAATGCTGACTAGAAACATGATTTCTTGTCTTTTAACATTCTTATTTCAAGTGGGAACCCATTATTTTATTTGATGTTCTGAATCTACACATGATTTCATGTAGAACATCCCCCTCACTTGAAATTTTATGTTAAGCTAAACATACTTACCTCACCAAAACAATGCTTTTAGTAATAGCCGCTGTGGTAACACTCAGTGGAAGTTAGAAGAAATGAAGATTTCGGCAAACAAGGTTCCAAGTTTGCCAAAGATGAACTCTGATATAAAATGAAATAAATACATTTATTTATAAATTTATTCAATGGTAATAAAGGATGTTTGGGTATCGGCTATACAAATTATCAATCCTTCTGATAGAGGAGTTTATTTACTTTTTATGCTGACATTTTCTGGCACCATTGGTTCCCTTCTTCAGAGCTACAATGAAAGAAAAACAACACATGTAAGAACTTAGTAAAAAATAGTGAAACAGAATTTTTAGCAATAGTCATTAATATAAACAATTTTTAAATTATAACATGTGACAATAACATTGTTTTTCATTCAGTGTAGCTCTGAAGAAGATAACTAGTGGTGCCCAATGCTGTCAGCATAAAATATAAATTAACTCCTCTATCTGATTGATTGAGAATATGTATAGCTGATACCGAACACCCTTTACAATCATTCAATAACCAACGGCTAATCAATAGCTAATAGTTAGATGTATTCAAAATCAAATAATCCACTAAATATTAATAAATATATTTAAACCAAGAGAGATTCTGCTTTTGAGGTTGTACTCATGACGGAATTTTCGAAATTTCTCTTCAAATGTCCATGGATCCTACCTAGTAGATGACGAAAATGAAGTCCGTTCAAAACTGTATATATATCTATCTATGTATTTGTCTGGTACCGCTCTAGCGATCGCAATTTTTGTTTGATCGGTACTAAACTCGATATTTAGTTGTTTTTTTGTAAAAAAAAAGATCAAGTTCGTTAACGTCTGAAATCGGACCAGTGGGAGGGGGGGTTTAGAGGGGAGGATTTTCGAAAATTCGAAATATCTCCGTTACTATAAGTCGGATCGAAAAATTGTAAAAAATCAATCTTATTGCAAATTAAATTTACTATAAATATTGTTATATACATTTATTCTCTATCTTGAATATTAACCGAGATATTTGCATTTTTATGAAGTCTGTGGTCAGGTATAGTTCGGATTAGGTCGGCCATTTCCGCCAGTACTCGGCTCAGGTGGAAGCTTCTTCTAACCTTACCTGTCGTTTCTAACCTTACCTTACCTTCGTTACTTTGTGAGATTTATGCAAATATGTTCTGTTCATCCGCCCCCCTTCTTTAGTTCTTGGACTACTAAAATTTGAGTTATTAAAATATAAATTATTCTTACAATTCAGAAGCCGTTTCAGTTGGGAATTTATTTTAATTAACTGAATGATTTCTCATTACCGTTTGTATTTAATCATGGTGGTATTGTGTTACCAGTATGCAGATTTCTCTATTGTAAAACTTCACATGGGAAATCTGCTTAGTTTACGCAGCCCCTGCGTGACAGACTTTTAAAGTTTATAAAATAGGGACAGCATATGTCTAACTAAAACTATATTATAAAGTTGTTCTTTTTTTTTTTTTTTTAATTTTTCTTTAAAAGGGTTGTTTTCTAATGTAGACCATGCTTGTGATGGTGGAATGGCTCAGATGACTGCAGCTGATTAGATCTCTCACTGATGGAGATCTTGCTTCTAGGAAAGCTGATAACTGACAAAGCTAACCGTTTCATTTAATCCCCTTTATATAGCTTCAGCTCAAGCATACTTCGTACTGGCCAGTCGATATATATTCTAAAAACGACTCTTAAATGGAATTTTATTATTGCAATTCATCTGAAAGATTGTTTAGAGCATCGATTTCATGAGATGTTATTATTATAAAAATATAATTACGTTAACTACCAAAATGCCAGACCATATGGGAACTTAACCTGAAATTGGATATAACTCTAAGTCTCAGATAAAAAACTCTGCTTTTAACAACTTATAAGTAATATTCTAATTGAGCCTTTAAAATATAAAGTTATTTATGAATGGAATACATCCATGTAATGCAATCTCAGATTCATTACAGTGTACTAACTCAACCCCTAAATCTATGATTTTTAATATTATTATTTTTACTTGGTTTTCTGTTAGGTAGACCCTTCACTGGAACCCCAAACTAATAGTTTTCTGAGGGTATTACATGAAAATAAAAATTAAAGCATATGAAATAGTACGTTTGTTTCGCATATATATGAATACTATTGTCATACCTGTTGTAGATGCCATAAGTACTGGCTGATTATCGAGAATACTTTGCAAGTACTTATGGCACCATCCTCAAGTCTGTAGTTAGTTGTACTGGGAAGTCCCTTGAAATAATAGCTAACCAAAGGACTACATAAATATAGGAAATTTGAATGGATTAACTATCCTGGAATGGACAACTAATGACAAGGTATGACAATAGTAAAAAAAACAACAGAAATTTAGGGATTTCTACAATAATTGATTTAGTGCTAAAACTTCATTTTAGGAACTATTAAGTGTTTCAATTAACATAAAATTTCAAGTGAGAGGTCTATTCTTTAAAATATTTCAATAGATTCAGTATATGAAATAAAAATGGAAGTTCTTTTTTGAAATAAGGAAATTAAAATTGAAAGATCATATTTCTAGTCAACATAGATTAAACTTAACTTTGGATTTGAGACCACTGGGGAAAAAATCAGAGAGGAAGCCATTGAAATCAATTCTCTACCCGAAATAATAAAAACTTGAGAGGGGTAGGGCATCTTGTGCTACACCCCATAAATAGGAAAGTGGAAAATATATATGTATGTAAATTTTATCATTGATTTTATTAATTTTAAAATATATAATATTTACCCCTACAGACCAATTTTAATACCATTAATGTGTTGTTGCTGAATTTTATAAACATGCTGAATGCACTATTTATATGCTAAAATATAATTGCTTGTATCATTTTTATGTAGTTAATTGCTCAACAATTATTTCAAGGACTTTTTTGTTTTGAAATTTTTGTGTTACATTCATAGAATTAAGTGACTGTACATTTCCAATCTGGCTTTTTTATTTACCATTTTCATCTTTTAACAAAATTATAAGTTAAAATTTATTCAATGGCATATATATTTCAACAATTAATTAATCTATCTTGGAGATTTCTTTTTCTGTATGATGTGTAGAAATTTTTGATATATAAAAAGAGATGTGAAGTTATAAAGAAATGTTGCCCTGGTTATTGTTCTTCATAAAATTTTATGCAGACACTATATGACTTCCTTGTGCTCCTTTTACATTAAGTATACAAAAATGTTGGTGTACCTCATTTAAAATGATTTCATTCGAATGTTTTATATGATACCTCAGTTTCAATGTATTCATTCAAAAAAATGCCATATCATTTATAGATCTTTTTATGATAAACAAAATAAATACAGGTTTGATACAAATCTCTTGTATCCCTAATAGGTAAGAAGATAATTCAAATAAAAGGTTAGATCCGACAGGTATGACAACACATAAGGAGATATTGGAATTTTGTTTCTCCCTCCCTCCTATAAATTGATCAAAAGGGAAGATGTACTTTCTAGATGGCACAACAGTCCTAAATATAAAATTTCAGCATTCTAGTGTTAGCTCTTTTTTATTTATGTGTTAAACGCAATTGGAAATTCTCAGGGTTGCAGGTTCACTCAGACAGTGGTATTTTGTTTATTATATTTTTAATGTCAATCCTTCTCAAAGTTTTATATTAATGAAAATAAACAGTATATATTATAATATATTGAAATTACAGTTGTAACTAACTTTGTTAATTTCTGTTATTTTTTATATTCTTTTAGGTATAGCTGACCCATTTGAAACAAATAATATCAGGATACACACTGTAATGTCGTTAGAGCAACAAGATGTCGTATGCCTTACAGCTCAGACTCTAATACGTGTGCTCGCAGTCGCTGGATATAAACCTATTTTGGACGGAGATTCTTGTGAGTTCCTTGTTTCTGTATTAAGTATAATTAAACTACTGAGAGAAATGGTATGATGGATATGGGAAGCTAATGAAATTAACATCTTACGATTCTTTTAAATTTTTTTTAAGAAAGAAATTATAGTCAAACCATAATTTCTGTGCTATAAACCCCATATCTGTCCAATGTTCTGCAAAATGTTATATACTTACAATTTTAGTTTACATACACACACCACACTACTAAATACTTCTCTTCAATAATTATATTCATTCAGTAAGATCATTAAGATCAAGTGCTAAAGAAAAAGTTTTTAAGGCATATATCTTTTATATAAATAATGTGAGATAGTGCTGAAATACTTGCTGTATCTAATGTAATTATTTTGTATCCGTGTGAGGAAATACTATTGTCATGATTAACAAGGGCTTCTGGGTAGATACCGATACCAAGGTGTACCTGATTGTATATTTTGTATCAATGTTTTGTTAGTCATGTTGCTAGCTTCTTCAAGGTACTGAACGGAGAACTGAACGGACTTACCAAGTTTTCTATCCCACTTTTGAAAAAGTTTGTGTCACGTGTTGAAAGAAATTCAGAAAATGCATTTTTAATGTCTAAATCATCTGTAAAAAATTTTCCTCACAAAAAGTTGTCCAAACTCCGAAAAAAGTGGTAGTCTGTAGGAGATAGATCAGGGGAATATGGGGGGTGTGGTAGGACTTCATAGCCCAACTCCTTTAATTTGTTCACTGTCTGTATTGAAACATGTGGTCGGGCATTGTCATGAAGCAGAATCGGTCCTTTCCTGTTTACCAATGCCGGCTGTTGCTTGGTCAGATTTTGATGCATTTGCTCAATTTCTTGGCAGTATAATGTGGAACCAATTGTTTTGCCCTTTGGTAGAAAAGAATAATGAATGACCCCGGCCATAGACCACCATACTGTATCCATTAACTTCTTCGGATGGAGATTCTGTTTTGGCATTTGCCCAGGAGGCTGATCGGCATCTAACCATTGACCTGATCGGCGTCGATTGTCATACATGATCCACTTTTCGTCACATGTTATTACGCGTCCGAGGAATGGTTCGTTTCTTTGACGAGCAAGCAAAGAAACACACGTCTCTTGGCATTTTAACTGCTGACGTTCGTTGAGCTCGTGCGGGACCCAGGAATCGAGCTTTTTCACCTTTCCAATCGTTTTTAAATGCCTGGAGACCGTCATATGACTTGTGCCTAGCTCTGACGCAAGTTCTCTGACTGTTTTATGAGGGTCTTCTTCAACAGTTTTTTTTAAGATCTTCGTCCTCCACTGATGAGTGAGGTCGTCCACGGGACTGATTTTCTAAAGTCGTATCTCCTGAAGAAAATTTTGAAAACCAACGACGAATAGTTCTTTCATTAGCACTTCCTTCACCAAACGCATGATTAATATTCCTTGCTGACTGGGCCGCGGAATGACCAAGTTTATACTCGTAAAAGAAAATTATCCGGAAATCGCGGTTTCCATGTTCCCGATTGATATTAAACTAAAATATGTAACCTACTTGGGACAAAAACAAACATAGGTTGCGACTAGAGGATTAACAAATGTTTATTATAGATGGTAAATATTTTGTTTGGAATCAACACACAACGTTTTAATCCTTTATATAGATTAGGGTTTAAAAAATCGGACACTTCATGTGTTACAACCCAATATTTATACTTGTCTAGTCAGATATTGGGATTGGAGTTGTTGCGATCTAGCTGTGACAATAGGCAGTGGAAGCTGTAAAAGATGATATTCTCTCAAATAAATCACTAACAAAGAATTTAGGAAGGGTTCACCAACAATCGACTCTTGATTCAAAATTTAAATATATATAAATTTATTTATAATTAAAAATGCACCAATAATAAATATAAATTGAAATGAGAAAAGCACCTTATAGCGATATAAAGGAGGGTCACTTATATCTACTTAAACTAAATTAAAATAGAAGAACTTAGCTGCTTTATAGAATTCTCTAAGATCAGACTCTGCCGAGAGAGGTCGTGCAGGCAATAAGCAGGCTGACTAGGTGTGAGCTGAAGGCTGAGCGAAATGTCACAGGACAAGGGTCTCCTGTCAAGAGGATCTACGACTGTTTTAATCCCTTTGCAACATCGCCTTTTTAGAGGCCCAATGTTGAACATTGCCCCCCCCCCCTCCCCACCAACCAAATATTCTCAAAAATCGACTTTAAGAGCTGCGAATGTTATTATTATAATCAATCGGTGTTATCTACTAAAATACCAGAGAACATGGTGACTTAACTCCAAATTGGATAAAACTCTTATTAGCAGATTTCCCTTAAGGGAAATCAGCTATTGAGATCTTTTACTGGTAAAAACTAGACATTTAAGTACTCATAAATAATAATCTTAATGAGCTGTGCGCTGGCATTATTCAAAATATAAAATACTAGCTAAGGTACCCAGTTTTGCATGGGATTATATCATAAAATTATTCCTGTTACACTATAATGATTATAAAATAATTACTGTTAAACTAAAATACTTTTTCCTCGCTTCAAATCCTACCAGTATTAAAATCCAAGAGTTTTACACATACACTCAGAATAATGGAGTAATCTTAATCATCAGGGAAAGCTAATAGCTTAAACAACTCAGTGAAATATAAGGTTCTCAGTGAGAGGACAGAAAGGAAGTCTCCCACCTCTTCTCCCTCACTCACTGTTGCCAAAAACACCCCATTTTTTTGAGATATCAGTTCTGTGTACATTAAATTATGTTAATAATTCTTATTACATTTCTTCATAATACAAAAGTGTCTGTTGAATTAATTTCCCTATTTTAATTCAATAATGTATTAAATAACTTTAAGGAGAAACTGACATTTCTGTTTAATTAATGTTTGGGCAAGGGGGGGGGCTTGACAATATACTTAGGACTTCATTCAAACTGTAGCCCTTATGTGGCAGACTTCTTTTCTTTTCAGTATTTAGTCCCATTGAAGAAGTAACTGAAACAGTAAAACAATTTCTTGAATTGGTAAAGAAGGTTTCACCAAAATACATTTAGTCCCTAAAAAGTATATTTTATTTTTTCTATAACTTCTTTGAATATGCATAGGAAAGTGCAAAAACAAACTCTCAAATTAATGTTTAATTGAGAGAAATATTGTACATTTTTTTTCTTTTTAGCTTTAATTTCTGAAACAACGCAGTGGAATGGTGTTGTTATATCACCCCTCGACAAAGCTTACGAGAAGCCGCCTGAAACGAAAGCCGGTGAAGGTGAAGACATGGAATCAGAAGCGACTGAAGACATGGAAACGGCCGAACCCTGAATTGGCTTTCTTTTCTAGCCAATATAAATTTAAATTTTTTTATTTGTAAATTTTCAAATTTCCACTTATTTTTAAGTGGAGCTAGAACTTATTTGTGACTCCAGTGTTTTTTAAAGTTTCATTGTAATTTTATATTTTCGAGTTCCATGTGAACAAACAGTCTTTTCAAATTCAATGTATTTGTGTGAATGTAAATAGAATTTACTTTTAGGCCAATTTTGATATTCAAAACGTTGGTACTATTCAAGACTTCTGAATATTTCCTTTAATTGTTAATAAAAAAAAAAAAAAAAAAATCACTTAACTGTTCTAATATTAACATTCATTGGTTTCTATTAATTTATAATATAAATATTTGTTAAATTCAAATGAATTTTTATATGCCTATGATTCTATTAGCTATGAATGCTTATTTTCTCTGTAAAACAGAAAAAATAGCTATTCATCAGTAGAGGTTCTTGAACTATTTTTTAGAATAAGAGCCTAAATACTTAGCATTATTCTTTGCTCAAAGTGACCCAGGGTAAACCTCACAGCCAAATTCACCAGCCAAGGTGGGCTATTAAGGAAAATTCCTTAATTGTATAGTTCCAGTTAATGAGGAGCCATCACACATTATTTCAACTGGCTTTTATATATATATATATATATATATATATTTAAAGTGAACAGAAAAATTCATTTGAGAAAAAGCATATACAATTGATGCATATAAATCATTACTTGTTTTGGTGAATATTTAATTTATAATGCTTTGAAAATTAATTAATATGGTCATGAAAAGTGCAGGATTTGACAAACATTTTGGTAAGTAAAATTTGGAAAAAAATGAGAAGAGTTTTTGGACTATTAGATAAAATGATAAAAGAATGATGTGTAAAATCGGCCTGCTAATGCTTAATTTATTGTGCTAACTAGGTTTCAATGAAAACTGTATCAATAAATGACATTTAGGGCCTTTTCACTATCATTCTAGCCAACTATTTCCCTGCCGATGGTCTGTTGTCATTAGCTGTGACTATTATTATGTGACTGGGAGGCGGTGGTGATGTAGCGGGTAGAGCACTTTCTGGAGGATTTCTAGAGGTGCCTAGATCAAAGTAACGCACGCTAGATTTAATTTAGATTTTACAGCTAACAAGCTTTGAGGTCAGTTTTATATTATATAAATTCCTCTGGTGCCCACTCGACATAGTGAGGCAATTGAGTAGCAACATTAAGAAAGCAGTAGTGAGCTTTGGTTTTTAAAGCATATATATGCGAACAGCATCTTGGAGTGAATGAACTATAGCCTCCAATCTGATGTTTGGAATACCAGAATATAAGAATGTATCCAAACACCTTGCAGTTTTTTTTTAACCATATACTTCACGAATAAAACCAAATCCATGGTATGTAAATCCAGTGCAACCCTATTTCAAAATTCTTATTTTTATTAGATACAGCATTTTAAAACTAAAATCTATGGATTATAATATAATGTTATTTAGTTTGATAACTAATTAACATTCTATTCTTGGTAATAATATTTTTGTTCTCTTATGTGATAAAGTAATTTAAGCTCAGGAAGTTTTTTCAGAGAGTTCCTATAACGTCCCCAAATTGACTTTCAAAACTGTAGAAAACATTTCTATACAACGGGGACAAGATTATCATTGTGGAGCAATGAAATGATAACAGATGTAATAAAACTGTGGTAGCATTCACATAGTGCTACTTCAGCTGTAATAGCAGTTGTATTTCGGTGATAGAAGTAATTAGTTGATTTGAGACAGAAAACTCACTGTCTTATTTTATATTAATATCTAGATGTTAAAATGTGAATTAACATACAGGCTCAAGTGCGTTTATTCCACTGTATTCATCATTTGGACGTATTAGCTGAATTTATTATGGTTGAGTGTATACCCTTGGAGAGCACTCATAAGGGCGAGGAATATTTAGATCTATATAAGGATTTCAAACAAAACCATACTAACATTAAAAACTCCAAGCTTTAAATAACAAAGTGTGATATATTAGAGAAATAAATAGTAGGGCACTTTATATTTCTTCAATTAACCAAGATACTCTATTCCTGAAATCTGTAAAATAGAAAAAAAAGTTTCAGGAATAGCTATATAATATCACACATTTGCAAACCTTTAAAACATTGTTTAATGTAGTCATGCATAGGCTGCATATTTTAAACACATTAAATGGCTACAAAATATTCCATACTGAGGATCAATATTCCATTCTGTTTCGCAGAATTTTTATGAGCTCTTGCTGCCAGACTCTGGTTTTTAGTATTTTTGAGTATCAATAAAATCGTTCGTCTAGAGCTTTTAAATAACATTGTCATCTAAAGTAAATTCCCAACATTGTGGCAAGGGTCACAAGTAATCCAAATAATGGAAACCATCAGAATACTACCAGTTACAGACCTATTTCTTTGATGATTTGGCAAAACATTTGAAATAATAGCAATTACCACCTTAATTGGATTCTGGAAATTGGAAATCATTAAGTCCTTTCTCAATATACCTGCAACATATTCTTAAGGTATTTAGAGAAGCTATTTATTACTAGTTGTGTTCTTTGATTTAAAAAATACATTCAATAAATTTGAGGAATATGTTGTATCATTTGATTAAGGTGGTAATAGGTATTTTATATTTGTCTTTTTTTTAAATTATATTTTATATTCAAAATAAAATTTTGTTTATTAAAACCTTCTTCAGAAACTCAAATTTTTCCTAAGGAAGTGTATATATTCCACTGATATTTATATCAAAAATAAAATAGGCATTTAATTGTTTATATGTTGCCAAAATTGAAGTATATTGGTGATATTGCATTTAGAAATTATGCGAAATTGGGTGAAGGTGCTACATAACTTTGCAAGCATCTTTAAATTAACCAGAAGTCAAATTATATAAAAGGCTTATCATATATGTTATAAAAGTTTCAACATCAGTAGTCATGTTTTTACTTAAACTTTAATATATATCTGCAATTATTTTAATAAATTTATTTATTTAATTGTATTATTAAAAAAATACATTTTTCATTAGTCATATTTAAGAACTTTACCTTATTTAATAAGATAAATTTCTTACATATTACTATTGAAAAGGTGAAGCATGATACCTGCCGGGTTGCAATTAAAAAATAGTTTGAAATGACAAAGTCTTTTTAGATTTATTAATGCCTAGTAAACCTTAAGTCCCGAGTTTCATTCTCGCCTGGGCAATAGGAATTTATTTAGTGACGGAATTCATTAAATAAAATTCTTAGTTAATTTAATTAGAAAAGGGTGGTAACCTGCAGATAACCCGTCCCAATAAGCCTTAGTTGCAAACTCTTGACATTAATATAAACAAAATTACCAGGGTGCAATTAAGAATTTTATTTAATGAATTCCGTCATTAAATAATATCCTTTACCAAGGTGGAAATCGAACTTGCCACTCGTTTAGTTTATTTTACTATATTACTACTGTTTTATGTAGTAATAAAGTAAAATAAAACTTAAAAATTGACAATTTTTCTTTTATAAGCAAAGGTTTATATCCATTATTTGAATTCAAGTTTTTAAAAACTGCTTACTGATGTTGTGCATATATATTTGATGCAGCCTATCATGAGAATGCTGTAACTGCTCAATGTTATGTGTAATTTGTGAATTGAAGTTTATTATTTTTAATGAAATAACTTTTACAATAACAACTTATGCCTATTTCATTATTATGCACTTAATTATCACATTATTGGCCTTTTAAATAAGGTTGTAATGGCCTATTTCTTGCTGGGACCAATCCTACTGAAATTATCACTTTTCAGGTCATTAACATTCATTGTAGGATATGAGTTTTTTATTTTGCAATACTGCTATAAGGCAAAACTTCTCAAGCAGGTCATTTTCTGTGTTAATTGATAATTAAATGTGCTCATGTTGAATCACTGTTATTGTAAATATCAACATCTTTTATTAAAAGGTCTGTAGCGTTTCTTTAAAAATGTAGTCAAAATAAAATAAAAACAGATATATTGAGTGTTTTGTACTTCAACTTTCTTTTTATTAACTCCCCCAACCCATGCCTATTTCAAAATCATGTATCTAAAGGTTTTATTTTGTCACTTTATCCATGGCAGGGAACACCCTAGATAACTGAAACAATTAGGATCGAGAATTATGCAGAAATACTCTATATTGCTGAGACTCATTAAAATTGTATTTATTAATACCCACTTTGTGCTACTAAGGGTACTTGTGTTTTTTTTTAGCCAGGGTGGTACAAAGGATTTTATATAATGAGTGTCTGATTAAATACATTTTTATTGGCCAGGTGAGAATCGAACTCAACATCTTAGCTCATATGGCTAACCTGTGCTCTGTCACTGTGCCTATGTTCAAGCAGTCTATAACTTTTATTTGTAACCAATCTTGTCATTGAGATTTTATTCATTTTTTTTTTTATATTTTGTTCTCACAAAACGTGTCTAATTATCCTATTTGGTTTCTATTCTGAGGGGTCATACTAAAATTAAAATTTACATTTTAGAGTTTTTCTTCCAATGAAAGTTATTTATCATGAAGATTTAGTTTACTAATGAAAATATAAATTTAAGTTAAACTTAACGGTGTTCCAAAAGCATTTATGTTTCAATATGCTGCCTGGACTGTGCAGTGCGGACCTTGTGGAATGGAGAAAAAGAGGCTGTCCAGTCAAAGATTGGAGAAAGTTCAGGCCTGATGCCACCATTAAGAACTCTAGTTGTGCTTCTCCTAAAACTATTGGTCCCTTGTGTTCCTCCTAGAACTATCAGCTGCATTGGAGAGCAAATCAGCCACGGGAGGAGATGAGCTTGAGGACGGACGACACTGATAATAGGGCAGTTGCAGGCTTTTGTGGAGGCAAAGGTGATTGTAGCGCCCGTGACACTTCTGGAAGGGACTGTGTCACCGGGCATCTGTGGCCTTCCTTGTCGCGTGCATTTTGGTGTTATTGTTAGCTGAGTTCCTAGCAGAGAAGCCAATGCTCCTAGCATAACGAAGACGGGGAACACCACCTTGATTACTCTAGGTTTGTGACAATGAACGAGGAAAAGAGAATTAAGGTTGTAGAAAATAGAAGGAGACAGGCAGATTTGAACCCCCCACCCCGTATTTGACAACCTTAGGTGGAGGGTACATCGGCGGGAGGGGGAATGCAATGAAAATTGTGACAATGTACATTATTTAGAATAGCTATGTGAAATTCGGGCAGAGAGAACTGGGTGTTTAAGATCGCGAAGGCTCTGGGAGACCTTACGGACATCGATGACCGTTTTAAGGAGATAATTTCTGTAGATTACCAGTAGGTAAATTGGAGATGGAAGTATCGAATTCGAATGTCCATAAACATTAGTTGCGACTTGTCTCCGTTAGTCACCTTTCTGTATGTGTGCCGCATGAACTTAGTGATAAAAATTAAATGGACCGTATATCCACATACGATTTATAGCCCGAACGCCACGAAAACGGTCTTTTTTGGAAACGTTCGGTAAATGGATTGTTTACAATAATGTTGAGCGAAAATGATCGTGTGGTGACTCGCCATCAACCACTTCAAAAACAAATACCATGCCCAAAAACTAATGCTCTGTTGCTAGTGGGATTCGAAGGGTGTTGGGTCCCATGACTTGCCCCACAATGATAAAAACTTTAATTGTCTAGAGGACTGCAGGGTCAGTTCTCGGTAATGAGTCCAGGACGTTATAGGAAAATGGATTTATGAAACTTCCCAAACGATGGGAAGTGGTTTAATACTATTTAAAGTCACAATAATTGGTTTTTAAGAACAAAAACTGTAATATACATGTGCTGAAACAATAGGCTTAACTAGAAGAGAAACGATACCTAGAAAAAAAATAAACTACTAGATAATTTTATAAAAATATACATGCCTCATACAAATTTCTCCAACCTTACCTGAATGTTAAGTTTGGACTTTTAGATATTTAGTCAATTCATGTACTATCACATGAATCAGTACTTACTATATTTCACTTCTCACAACATGATATTTCTTATTCTGTGTATACTTTTTGGCAACGTGCAGTTTATTGAATTAAGGAATGCATCTATTGAGTTGAAGAATGCTACTGCCGAAAACGAGACTTTAACTGATTTTTTAACAATGAGTGCTTGTAGAGAAAATCCGGAAGACTCCGATCGAAGCGAAGAATATGACCTTGTAGAAATATCTTTGGATGGGCGGTTGGCCTTAGCCTGCCACTACTGGTAATTTGAATACATTTTATTGTGCTGATTTCATTTGATTTCTGTGTAAATCATGTTTTATACCTCTTTGCAGTGATGAACCTGACGATTTTGCTCCAAAAAATTGGTATAAACAGGGCCGATTCAAGGACAACAATATGTCTGAGGTTGAATTAGGGATGGAAGATGTACTTGAGCAAAACCGTGTTTACATGAAACCAGATCATACTCTTGTTATAAGTAAAATAGAAAGAAATGATACGGGATTTTATTATTGCATTGGTATTGAAGAAAAGGACGAAGAGAAGAAATTCAACTACTTAGTTGACGGTTTGTTAACTTCGTTCAGTTATGGATAATTATTTGGTGCTGGACTCACTGAATAATATCCTTAGTTACCATTGGTTAGAAATTACTGGCACCTAACCTGTAGATAACCTTTTGGTGTGGGTAATGTGTAGAATAATTAGAGAGAAGTAAACAAAACAATTTAATAAATGAATAAAGAATTTACAATGTTTTTGGGGCACTTTTGTCATTCTTCTAACATCGATGAACAGGTTATGCACGCAGTGTTGCCACTAGCCCGCACTAGGGTGCGCAGCAGGGGAGGGGGCGGTGACAGCTAGCCCCAAGTTTATATAACTGTTGCATCACCCCCCCCCCCCAACGACTTGGTCGCAGAAGCGCACTGGAACAATGCGCTAATAACTTAGTAACACAAAGTGGACGTCGGGCCCCGGTTAGCCATGTGAGATAAAGCGTTGGTCTTTACCTCCCATGACATGCTTGATTTCCACCTTGGCAATAGGAAACACGAACTCATTAAACATAACACAAACAAAATATACTTTACTGTAGGTGATTTGTAGGCTTAACATGCTTTTTGAAATAGCCCCCACAGACCACTAGAGGACAATGATAGCGGAACCTCGCATTTCCATTGTCCACTTCAATTTTCGCAAGTTTAGGAAAGCCGAAAATTCCTCATATGTCTTCTAATATATGTCTCCTGTTGAGCCATCCAAAGTGACAAACTGTTTCGCTCAGGGCTTTGCCACCTGTCCTGTAAGGAAGGAATTCAGACACTTGCTTCTATTAACGACAACTACTTCTCAGATGAGGGTATAAACCATTTAACATAGCTTATTATCTGAGCACCTGGCAACATAATCCCTCAACCACTAAGTTCTTTGTTTTCTCATGCTTCCAGTCCCACATGTATATTTAACTTTATCCCCCAGCTTAATAATGTCAAGAATACCTAATACCACGGCAGGAATTCCAATATCCGAAAACACCGAAGCCGAGTAAATTCGTACCTTAATGAGAAAAACGTCCTTATGGCACAAACCTCTCCGCCAAACTCATGAACACTACCCTAAGCTTTGGAAAATGGCAAAACAGGTTTACAAGAAAAAATTCATTCATGGCCTCTGGAGTAGTTTACTACTCAAAAACGGTACCCCGGGTAAGCCACTTCGGTGGCAGGTGGTGGCCAGAGCAGGAGCTTCCTTCTGTCTGCTGGTCGTTGGCGTAGTGGTCGTGTGTTGGACGCACGGAGACGAAAGGCCAGGTAAACTGGTGCTTGTTGTCTGTGTGCTGAAGCTAGAGAAATATGTTCGTCCCTCCCCGGGGGTGGTGCTTGCATACTTGCTGACAAACGAGAAGAGGCGTATTTTGGGGACATGCAAGGGCACCTTCCCATCAGTGGGCTGGAGGTAGGAATCGAGAGGGGAAGTCGGTTAAGGCCTCACGGCTAGGTACTACTTTCACTGGTTTCACCCTTCTGCAGCGAACACAATGTCACAGCCTCACCGCAAACTAGAATTGCGGTCCTCCCGAAGACAGCAGCGCCTCCACCATTGAAAGCAGTGCCACCTCCTTCGACGAATACACACTCTGGAACACCAGGACCCCAGTATAGAAGACAGAAAAAAAGGCGACAGCTCTCGCTTTCAAGAACTCCGCAGTAATGGTGCTGCACCTTACAGCCCCCAGCGTAGAACAACAATGGAGATCTCTTCACTCGCAACCGGCCTCTACCAGAACGACTTCCCCTACGGGAACCGGCAGAACCTCCCGTCGCGAGCATCCCTGGACCAGAGGACAGTGACCTACCGCTGCATCTCTTCGGACAGTGTCGCTACCATTATTTAAAATAGAATATCAATTGTAAATAATTATAATTGTAAAATTATATGTCAATGACCGGATGTTGTGCAGATCTGGGGAGGCCCGAGGAAGTTATTGGTTGAATCTCTCAGCCAATCAACACACACGCCTTCTCTGACCATTCCCCGCTACCTGTTCTAGCGCCCGCTGCGGAGGTTTTGGGAGCAGGTGCAGTATCTCTAGGACCTGCATGGATCGCTTGGTCTGGAACTGCTCTCTTTTCTTTGGTTCCCAGCATCTCGGACTGCCCGGCCCTCTCTTGTTACCCTGTCTCGCCGAGGACTGCCCGGTCACATATTACTTTTATCCAAACTACCCTCCTCTACCTAAGAAAATCAAACCCATTCAGAATAAATACCACTCCTCCATACTCCTTCAACCAAATCCTCCCGCCGTATGTTCCTTATTTACAAAGAAGTCTGTGCCCAGCCTAGCTTATAGCTCCACCCTCTTTTGATGCCTGACCACAGCCACTCTCCACACCTCAGTCCTTCAGTAGCTCTGAAGACAGAAACAGAAACTTTTGAAAGCAATTAGCACTGAATAATTCCTGTGAAAAAGAAAGCCCTTTGTTTTTATCTACTTGTATCTGATGTCCTTCTCTTCCAATGTATCAAGGTGTTTTAAAACAAATTACTATATTTTATTTTTTTATTGTTTAATTTACAGTGGTCAATCACACTGCCCATGTTACAAAGGGGAATAACAAAGATTGGGAAAGATTTGTAAATAACTCCTATGCAGAAATGTCCAATATGTTTCTTACGTCAAATCGTTCTGACTACACAGAACTGAGGAACATGGGAATCAGTATGCAGATACATGGTAAAATGTTGCCTTGGGGTATCTGTAATGGTTGTAGAAAGATAAGAACTAGAACATCTGACTGCAGGTTGAAACCATCTTTTATAAAAGTGAGTTATAAAGGATTATATATTTCCTTTTGGGGCTTGATTTGCATCCAGTAGTGTATGGGTATGTCCTCACAACATTTCTCCAATGTTACAACTGTCTTCATCAGTTGTTAGTGGTTGGCATGTTGGCGCCACTTCTGGCAGCTCAGACCAATGATGGAAATTCTAAAATATTTAGAGCTATGAGAAGGCACCTTATGTTGAAGTCAGTTGTTTTTATACTGGCACTTACACATTTACATACAGTTAACTAAAAGAAAGAAAATTCTTCCCTCTACTTTCATTCCTATTTGAAAAGACATGAAGTGACAATTCTTCATCTTGATTACTTAACCTTGCCTATTTTTTTTTTTTCAGGATACAGGAACTTCAGAAATATATTTCAATGAAAGTTTAGTTGAAAGGAATTATTCAAACAGTGAGCAAAATATTACAACTAACATCGGATTAAGTGACGAAGAAGTATTTTTAATTAAGTCTTTTGAAATGTCTTGTTTCTCTTTAGATTTTGAAAAAATGTTTCCTAATATATCAAAGGATCTACAACAATTGGGCATATTTATGATAACAGAATCATGTTATGCTCCTTGTAGATTTCAGTTTAAGTCATCTTTTCTTCCACGTTATAAAAATACACTTTTCTTAAAGGAAGGAGACCATTTTACATTTACCTGCCCTGAGTAAATACCTTTACAGAATAATACACATTATAATTTCAGTATTTTTTTTAATTTTAAAGAAGGTCTGATTGAGTAAGTCTGCCAATGTTTTGATCTTTTGTAGATTGTTCAATCAATAATCTTCAACTCTAACACAAATAAATTAAAATCTTATCAGGCAGGCTTATTTGGTACTTGTGATATCAGGTATTAACACTGCCATTTTCCTCCTCATTTTGTGATGGCTCAAAAAATATTCCCATGCTTCTTATGAATTACTTTTAATAAATTCAAATTGGAGGGGAATGAAAAACATAAACTTCTTGAAATTCCCCAGGTCTGTGAATCACAGAAAAAAAATTGCGATTCAAGAAGTGCTATCACAGACAATTTTTCATAACTGTTTTTAGCAGGTTTCCATTATGGGGAATTAATTATGAAAATGAGAGGAAAAAAGAAAGATCAAGTTCATTAAGGGGTGAAATTGGACCAGGAGGAGGGGAGAGGGTTAGAGGAAGAAAAACTAAACTTCTAAATATACCTCTTATTATGATTTGGATCAAAAATTGTTACACAATCAACCTTACTGGAAAATTTTTCCTACAATTGTTGTTCTATACATTTTTCACTAACATAAATATTAAACAAAATATTTGCCTATTTTTAGTTTCAGTCTTCTGTAAACCCTCAATCCTGCTTATGTGATGTCACTTCGAGCACCTGAGTGACTGAACATATCATGTCCAGATTAAATTTCAAGTCCTGCTTTCTTATTGCAGGAAAAATGGTAAATAGATCCCGCATGTGGGAAATTACATAAGCAACACCTGTGTGATGGGCTTTCAGTATCTCTAACTTTTTTTAACTCACTGCCTCCTTCAAGGTATTGGTACTTGAGTGTCTATTCTATTACTTCATTTTAAATTGAAAAAATCCAGAGTTTGCTAATCTATAAAGCAACTTTTTTTCCCGCCAGTTTCTGCGGGGAAAAACACACTAGCAAAGAGGATTACAAAGATATGCAATGTTTTTTTTCCTTACCTTTTGCAAGAAGTTAAAAGAAACATAAACTTATTTGAGACCCATCCCTCATTAGCATTTGGAGGCTAAATAGTGTTAAGCGTTATACGGTTTGTGTATACAAACTAGAATATTTGTAAATCTCCATTTTTTTGTGAATGATATAAGGATAGAGAAGGGAGAATTTACCACAAATACCTCATTAATGGGATGTTGTAGAATATATTTTCCTGAAACATTCTTCAGACAAATAAGTAATAACATTTATCTTATTGTAAAGATATAGTCTACCATCGTTCCTAAAAGGAGTAGTTGAAGTTATAATAGGTCACTGCAAATAATTTTATTCTTTTTAAATTTCATTTATGTTTACATTTATGTAGTAAGAAGAACTATAAAATTTAATATGGGGGTAAAATATTAAAAAAAAAAAAAAAATGAACCCAAGCCAGGAATGAGCTTCTCCAACTCAGCTGTAACACCAAGGATGTATTCATACCATGAATTTAATGATTGCCATTTTAATGGCATATTTTAATATGAAGGGTGCTATCTTTTATCATCTTATATGACCTCTTATATGTCATTTTATGGCCTAGGATTAATTCTATAAGCTCAGGTTAGTTATGTGAGAGAAGGTGTTCGATTTAACTCACTTGGTATACCTAGAGCTCATTTAAAAAAATCCTTAGTCCACCTTCACTAGAAAAATGTGGTAACCTGTCCCAATTAGGAGTAGTAGCATAAATTGGACGTTAATATGAAACAATTTCAATATTTATGAAAATTAAAATAATTTATTCATTACAATTCAATCTAAAAAAAAAATAATTCCAGGTCAGATTCAGCCAGCCCTGTAACATGGAATAAGGATGGGGTACCACTTGAACCTCTTTCCAGAATTGAAAATGTGTTTCTCGATTCCTTTAATAAATTACACATCACATCTGCTACAGAAGATGAATCAGCTAATTATACCTGTTACGTTGGAAATGTTAGGATGCAAGAAATTATTATCGTTGTTGAGGTGCAGTCTATTGTCGAAAACAAAGGTGCTTTATTTAACATTTTCTTCAAGGAACCCAGAGCTGTCTCAAAGTTTATTCAGCATTATTTTCCTTAAATCATTTATTTTTAAAAACTCAAACTATAGGAATACTTTAATAATTCACATTACTGTAGATAATGTACAATGGTTTTTAACATAAACATAAGTGAGTAGACAAACAAGTTCACTCATAATTATTGAGATATTTTGAATTTTTGAGTCCACCCCCTCTAAACCCCCACTATTCTAGGACCGATTTCCACGAATATAAATTATGATCTATAGTGTTGACTGAAATATCGAGTATAGTATAAATAAAATAAACATTTTCAAGCAAAGAACAAAAAGTCTTAATTGATGATGTTATGAAATATTGTATTCGCATTTTCTCACAAATTAAAAGTTTAATGAAAATCATATTTGGTATTTAACCTTGAAACATGAGAAGGAGTGGGGCTTACTGATGGTCGAAAACTAAAACACGGAAATATCTCAGTTAATATTCAGTATAGAGAAAATGTTTACATCACTACATTTATAGAATATTACATTTGCAATAAGATTGATTCTATATAATTCTTGATCCACCACATAATAACGAAGATATTCAGAATTCCTAAAAAAAAATTGTGTCATGAGTACAACCTGAATAGCTGATTTCCCTCAAGGGAAATCTGCTAAAATGAAGTAGTTTTCTCAGAGCTAATAATGCCTTTTCTACTTAAGTATTCTTCAAATTTGCATACAGTTTATGTACATAATTTAAAATTTGTAATGCTTCCTCTCAGAGCCATACTTAAAATGTGCTGTTCCAAGCCTCATCTGCTCAATCTTTCTATTACTACCCTGAGAAAAGTTGGTTCTTCTAAGAATTTTAAATTTCTCTGCTCCAAAGAAGTTTTGAGTGACCTCTCTTTCAAACTAACCCTCTTAGGTATCACTTCAACACTCTTTTTGACTATCGTCCCTTCTCCTAGTGAAAAATAGATACATTTTTCTAGTCCCCGTTATAACGTTTTTAGGATTGACTGTGGACAAAAGCCTAAACTGGTAATATTGAAGAATTAAGTAAGAAACTAAAATGGAAACTCTATTACTAATATATTATGGCTATTTCCGTAGTCGGTTAACTTATGGCGTTATGCATTGGTGTAACTCAAAAAATGATATTTTAATATTTAAAACTGCTATTTGTAAATATATATGTATATACATACCTGAAATATAACTATCTAATACAATAATAAAATACCTCATTTTGATATAACTGATATTTTTTTTTTTTAGAGTTTAGAAAACATTGGCTGTACCTTGGATGTATATTTTTATTATGCTTCTTAATATATATTGGTGGCATTATTCTTACATGGAACAGAAGACATATGTTTGTAACAGTTGAGTTCTCAGATTATGAAAGGATCAATTCTGGAGATATTAATACAACCGACGAATCAAATTAATTTTTAATTTAAATGCTGGATTATGTTTTTGACATCACTGTTCCTGATATTGTACAATAAATCTTAGAGAAATACTCTTTCGATCGTTTTTAAATTGCTACCATTAATAAGAACAAACCTTTTATTTTATTGGGTGAATTAAACTGCGACCTTATGAGTGGGAGAAATAAAAAAAGTGATTTGAATAATGAGATTCCAGCAGAACTTGTCACGAACTATGACATTGTCATGACGGAGTTGTATTACAAAATAATCATTTACTCCATTTTCTAGGTGATCTCATGAGCACAACTTGATAATACCTGTTTCACTCAAGGGGGAATATGCTAAAAACAAAGTAACTTCCAAAAGTGATGTTCTATAATCCGTACCATGTGTAACCTTATGGATGTCACTAGTTTTGAAAGATCCTGATTTTAATTATTTAAATTTGAGAACGATAATCGACTTCTTCCTGTTTCCTGATTACAAATCTCCAACATCTGACGTCAAACTTCAATAAAACCACTATTTCAAGGACATCACTACCCAAGCAAATTAGTGTCTAATCAAAACTTAACTCTTTTCTTTTTTTCTCGACTTGTATATAAGCAAGTTATTGAATAATAGAGCAAAAATCCTACAGAAAATTTGCACAATATTTGTCAACACTTATGTAATAAGGAAGCATGTATACCCACTAATATCACTTTGATTCAGGTTCAAATCTTGGATTGAAAAACTATATAACTATAACTATATCTATATCTATTTAGCTGAGTGATTAATTTGTGACATTTCTTGTCCATCTAAACTAACTTATAGAAAAATATATATATGAACATTGTGACACATGATTATGTGAAAGTCATTTTATTTAGCTGGAAATGAATGACAGAGAATCAATCACCCTTTTGAAACAGTGCGCATTGATACTTCAATTATGGTACTCCTTTTCATAATTGCTTCCAAAGTGATTGAATACCACTTCCCAACCTCTGCAACTTTTTGGTGAGGCTTACTAACAACATAGACATCGGGAACAAATAATTGACATTTTGGAGAAGATTTTGCCTGAAACCAACACAGAAATGGCCACCAACTCAATAATCGGATTTTTTTTTTTAGTTTTCCTTTGTATGTTCAGTGGGGCTTTATTTCCTGAATGTACCATACAAAGTATACAACATACATTAAATTACAAAGTTTTATGTTAACTACAAAAATTATATAATGATAAAATTAATATTATAATCAAAACAAAATTAGCTTATAACAAAATAAAACAAATAAATAAAAATAAAGAGAAGCCCAAGGAATTAATAATTTACTTAAAATTAGTAATAGAAAAATACATTAAAATAATCAGTTAAAATAGTAATAAATTGAATTGGGTGATTCACCATTGCATTGAATGAATTTATAGCATTATGAGAAAACAAAAACACAATATTATTTATTTAATTAATGTATTACATTATTTATTGTGTCTATTGTCTTTAGTGTGGATTTTAAGTAATTCTTGAGTAATAAGGTGTCTCGGTCTATTGGTCCTTTCTTGCTTTTGTTTATAATTTCTTGTTATATAGCTAGTTGAAGTGGTTTCGCTTGAGAGCAAATGTTCAATACAGTAAAATGTCAGTACAGTAAAATATTAAATGCTTAATTCAGTGAATGTGCAACAGTCTGTTTCATATTATTGTCACAGGGACATGTACCTATGTTTATAATATTAAATCTGTATGAGTACGTTTTTGTAATTCTGTGCCTAGTGAGGATTAGTATAGAGTAGTCAATTATTGTTTTTACACATTTAAATAATCCTCGAATCTTGGAATGAAGCTTCTAGAGTGCAAACCTTTGTCTGTTCTGTCCCATCTTTCTTGCCAACATTTAATCGTCATATTCTTATTAATGGTAGTAATTAGTTTGCAAGAGTATGTAATCTACATTTTAAATGTATCTCCAGCCTTGCTTTTGGTCAAGGAGGAACGTTAGCTCAGTAGTATTCCTAATAACAATGAACAGTTTATGTGTCCTCAAACATTTGATAAAATTATAGAGGCAGAACCAACCCACTACTTGTTACACTATTTAAAAAATATTAGGGGCTCAGGTTAGGCATGCGAGTTAAAGTGTTGACCTTAATCTCACATGGTAAACCTAGAGTGGCGAGTTCGATTCTCGCCTGGGCAAAGGAAATTATTTAGTGACGAAATTCATTAAATAACATCCTAAAATCCCACCCTGGCTAGAAAAGGGTGTAACCTGTAGATAACCCGTCCCAATTAGCCTAAGTTGCAAAAAGTGGACGTTAATAAATAATAATAATAAAAAATATTAAGTGGAGGAAGACAACAGTGCCTCACCTTCCACAAACACAGGGAAATAAAATGCAATGTTCTTCCTTCTAATGATGTAATATATTTAAGATACAGATAAAATATAAATGACTTTTAAAAATTATCAAAATATTTCATTAGAAATTATTCTTAAGTAAAAATGTTTCCAAAAAGATAAAATTTCATAATTACATTCAAAGACAAGTAAAAATAAACAAATGAGGAAGCTATAATACAATCACAAATAAAACTTAAATGTACAATTGACTAGTAATAATGACTAGTTAAATATCAAATATAATTAGGTTCATTACATACAGGGATTCAAACTATGAGAGAAATCAATATTATGGCAGGCAGAATGCAAATTTTGGTCTCTCAAAACTGGCACTCGGAAGAGCCGGCCCTGAGGCATACAAACACAAACTTTATACTGTGTTGTCAAAGTTGATACTGATCGGGTATGAACAACGGGTATTTTTCCAACATTTATGTTAATGCCATGTTTCCCATCGAGGACTACACTTCCATTAATACTTTTTAGAAGAAGTTCCTGGTCTGCTGACCATTGAATTTCCTTACCGTCCATCAAAGTCCCTTCACTCCCACTGAGTTTAGTATATAAATCTGACTTAAGAGTGAGAGCCTCATTCTTTTCACTTGTTATACGATTAGTATTCGTTATACTAGCTTCTATATTTCTCGACTGTTTAGTCAGTTTAAAACTCGGTGACTTTGTAGTAAAAGAATTGCCAACAATAAAGTCTTTTACCCCTCGAATATGAGTCCCATTCTTTTCCACTTTAAACGAATGTTGTACAATTCCTTTATTGTCTTCAACTTCCAATAAAACTGGACCATTATTTATCCCCTTAATTTCGAATGGTGTATTTCCAAAACCATTTATTTTCCCATCAGGCTTAAACAACTTACCAAAGAATGATTCGCCGTAGAATTTAATAATCTTCTGATCTGGTATTAGTTCTAAACTTTCCATTCCTTGGCCAAGGTGTAGAACACGAAAAACTACCACTGTCAGGATCATGTTGGCCCATGCTAAAACGCATACAAAAACTATTAATCCCCAAAAAGCATAGGTTTTCACTCCAGAAGAACTAGGTTTTGCAGATGCATTCTCAGGAAGGTGAATCCTGCAAGAAAATATCAATCATAGTAAGGACATTCATGTCAATTTAGATTCTAAGAAATTAAAGGATAAAATGTGAAAGGAATTACCTGCTGTTATGTTTTGTCATTTTTTTAAAAATAGGGCCAACAGAACTTCTATTTGTATTGTTTGGACAGTCTTCCACCATTCTAAATATAGAAACTTACAGTAATAAATAAATTATATAAGAATATAGCTTAAATGTCAACTCTAAAATTACTAGAAGCTAATTAAAGCAGAAATTTTATTTAAAAAATCATTTCAGAGAGCATCTAAAAATGTCAAACACTTTTTTGAATGTGACGGGTATTGATTCCATAGAGGTTCAAAAATATAGATATTCTTAAAATAGCTGAAAGCATTACAGTTACATTGTATGACTAAAATTTTTATTAAACTGAGTAGTCATTGATTTGAAAAATCATTTTGTTCTTAAAATTTTCATCGTGCAGTGGTTGTAAAAACTAAGCATATCTCCCAAACGTAGAAATAACACACAGATAACGTGATATACACATTCTATTCTCTGTTTCCATCCACCGAGCACTCCGGCACTTCAGACCCCTTCTTGAAGGACGTAACTTTGCTATCCTCACTGACCACAATCCTCTAGTTCACATGTTCCGACAGCGCCCGGAAACCGCTACGCCCATGCGTATCAGGCTCGTTAATTTCATCAGCCAATTTACGGCGGACATCCGACATGTGGCAGGGAGGGACAACATGGTGGCAGATACCCTTTCAAGGATGGAAGAGATATCACTCCCCGACGATATGGAGACGATTGAAATGGAGGAAAAAGCTGACTCCAGCATCCCTGAATTGCTTCGCAACCCGGCACTAACCCTCAAATGGATGGACACGCCACAGTGCACGAAGCCCCTGCTCTGCGAGACTACCACATCCAGAGTTCGCCCCTATCTGCCCGCATCCTTGAGACACGCCATCTTTAAGAAGCTCCACGATCTCAGCCTCCCAGGAATACGTGGATCACGACGACTCCTTACCCAACGCTTCTTCTGGCCTAGTATGCAGGTAGACATCGCCTCCTGGGCACGCGGCTGTGCGGCCTGCCAACGCAGCAAAGTATACCGCCACACGGTTACTCCACCAAGCTCCTTTATTCCAGTCGGCCGCTTCGAGCATATCCACGTTGATATTATCGGACCTCTTCAGTCGTCTGCTGGCAAATGTTATTGCCTAACTATGATCGATAGGTTCGTCCGGTGGCCTGAAGCTGATCCACTCGCAGACATTAGCGCCGAGACCATCGTCAGGGTTTTGCACAGCACTTGGATTTGTCGTTTTGGTGTCCCGACAAGAATAACTACAGACCAAGGCCGCCAGTTCGAAAGCGATCTCTTTTGAAATCTGACCCAAATTCTGGGTGTTAAACGCTGTAGGACGACATTGTGTACCCATATCGAGGAGTGGCTACAATGTAGAAGGCACCTAGCCGCGAGGCCTTAATCCTTCTACACCAATCCAACAACCTCATGGTGACTGAGGACTCGCTACGATGGTCAGAAGCGAGTCCTATGGAAGGGACAGTCTCCTACTACCCAGCTCCCACACGAGAGAAGAACTCCCACACATGTACCAGTTTACCTGGCCTGTATGTCCTCGTGCTTTGAACACACGACCACTACGTCTATGACCGGCAGTGAAGGCAAGCCTCCACTCCGGACACCTCCCAGCCCTTAGTTCACATTGAGTAAGCCGCTAGAACTTACCCCATTAAGGCAGGAGTGATCCCCTGCCCGGAACACCAAAGCCGACTAAGGACCTACTGTTCCTACGGTTCCCCTACCCAGCAGCTACACAGCGGAGGCTTACTGCTGCCACTGGGAAGAGCCGGCCCCGTCCCGGAGTTTGTACTGTAGGACGACAAACAACCATCCGCCGAGTAATGGGTGCGTTGAAAGGTGGCACAGAATGCTCAAGACAGCCTTAACAGCTCATCTCATCGGCTCAACCAAATGGACCGATGCGCTGCCTAGAGTCCTTCTCGCTTTGAGAGCAGCTGTACGGGAAGACAATAACAGCAGTGCTGCAGATTGTGTGTTCGGACAGCCCCTCCGTTTGCCAGGCGAGTTACTCACAACCACCCTCCGGCCTGAAGACACTGACGAGTTCCTCCGGATACTGAGAGACAGCATGACAGACATACGTCCAGCACCTCATCAATCCAACAATAAACCAATTGTTGTCCCGAACGATCTAAAGAACTGCAAGTACGTTTTCTTGAGGGACGATGCAGTTCGTCAACCATTGATGCCGCCATACTCTGGACCACACCTAGTCATAAATAGACAGTTGAAGACATTCACCATCCAGCTTCCCTCCGGACCGAAGATTGTCTCTACCGACCGCCTGAAACCGTCAAGGACCCAGCTTAACTAACCCTAGTTCGACCACCAGCGCAGACACCTTTTACTTTGCCATCGAGAGCACCACAGACATGCGAACAACCATCCAGCAACGACTCAGCCACCCGAGCGGAATCATCCCTTCGGACTCGCTAGGGCCGACTTGTCCGTCTTCCGTGACTGAGCCGTTGGGGGGAGTGTTGTAGCAGCTGTTTAGTGTCACAAGTGCAGCCTTCCCTAACGGTTATTTACCCACCACGAGTAGTCAGTGTTGACAAAAAAAATAAAATAATTAATTAGGATAAATCTACCGGGCTACACTGCGGTAACCAGACAATAGACTACCCTTTTTCAGTGTGTATTCAACCTCTTTCTTGTGCACTACTCTCCGCTAATGAACATTATTAACAGTCTTTAATTTGATTTTTTTCATCGTTTTTTATTAGAAGAGTTTTTATATTTATTATTTAATTTATCTTTATTTATGCAATATAGTGCGTTATTTTAATTTTAGAGCAATTATTATTTTTTTATACCTCGTGCTCTAAAGACCTTCCTTTATTTTGGTCCAATATTGATCTTTTAATTTTGCATGAATTGTTAATATTTCGTGATGGTGAAATTACGTGTTAATTCGATATAAGTATATTAATCTCATTTTTGCGATAATTAGGTAGCATAGTTGGATATTGAAAAAGTTTCAAAACTCACATCACGTTCACAATTTGCTAAAATCGGGGTTTTTGACAAATTTTAGTTGTTTGTCACTTGACTCTATAATCAATGTTGTTTTACCCCATCTGAGAAATACTTTATTGTAGGAAAACCCCCTGGTGACTAAAACCTCTTCAGTTGCAAAGTTGAGGTGATTACCCGTAGTGTACGCCTGCATTGGTAGATGCTTTTGAAATATACACATACTACACGAGATTTGGAGCGCGGTGTGAGTGAACGTCCTATCGAAAACAGCTATGTTGAAATGTAACACAGAATTAAAAACTATTTTTATGAACAGGAATGAAATAAGGGCTCTTACCAACAGTGGCGGCTTGCGTATAGGCACTGTGGAACTGCAGCACCCCCAATTTCCACTTGATATTATCTATAACATTTAATATAATGAGCCTTTATTCTTTAATTCTTTCTTTATACTTGTATATTATATAATCCTTAAGCTTAATGCAGTAACCATCCCCCAGTTTATGGAAAAAGATACAAAAATCTTTGTATGGAACTGTACGCTTCACAGTTCCAGCTGCGAGGTGTTTGGCTGTTGTGCGCATGCCCTCAGAGGAAGCTCCACAATGGTTAGAGAGCATTGTCTTTCCCACAGTGCCGACCGAATAGATTAAGCTTGAACTGTAACAATTTAGGTTAAAGTAAGTAAAAAATGTTTGATTTTGTTCTTTTAGGATTTTATCGAGTTTCTGAATAAATTTTCTTTTGATACATGTTTGTTTCCTTTTACACAATTTTAAAACAAAGACTAAAAATTTTCTGGAGCAGCACCCCCGCTAATTTTAGCTACGAGCCGCCACTGCTTACCAAGTAATAGTTTCGGATATCTCTGTTGGTCTGGCAGAAGAGTTATGGTAAAAACCTTTCAAGTACAGCCGGAGGATCATAAGTAATTACAGCAGAAACTAGTGTCATGCTGCTTCTTATTTAACTCAATTATCTGTTCTAATTTGAACTGTTCAGTGTGGCAGTTGACATATATTCAATGAAAGGTAACATGTAATCTTTTACGCAGATGCTTGAGGATTTTACATGCTTAGCAGGGAAGAGTATAAAACATGCTCGCGGTGTCTCCTTTAGGTGCTGGTTAGAATTCTAAGTATATTTGGCATAATATAGTTATATTTGTATAGGAAGGTAAACATTGGGTTTTTACTAACAGTGTATCTTGGCTTAGGGTATTAACCCTCTCTAAGCCTAAGGAGTATTTGGCATCTAAGAGAGAATGTGTATTAGCAGTAATTGGAGGATGTATATATAAATAAATACTAGTGACTCCTTGACCTTAATTCAAAATCTTTGGACATCATTATTCATCTTTTTGTGAACACAAAACTCATTAAATTATCCTAAGCGTAAATTCAACTAACAACATTGTAGCAATGTGTCATCTATACTTCACACACTAAGGTGAAATTTTACCTCTATGGAATATTTTGCAGTCTCATTGCATGACTCGTGAAGGAAGTTTTTTGACCGGTTATAAGCGTTCCTTGTTGAATAGGTGATATTTATTTGTTTCATCATGGGCTCGGAGAGATATAGCTTTTCATTAACTACTTTCAGGTATTTCATTTTATTCTATAAGATCCTTAAATAAAATCTTTTATTTAATTTACTGCATTTTAAGAGTTATTCACAATTATTGAATTTATTTGTGTGGATACCTGTTACGCTAGTTAAAAAAAAATTTGTGAGTTAAATAATTTATTATGGATGATTATAATAATGCGTTTAATTTTTGTGAAGCCCCTCAGGGAAGTTAGTCCAGATTGAATATGCACTTGCTGCTGTAGCTGCTGGAGCCCCATCAATAGGAATTAGAGGTCTGAGCTCGAGATATAAGTAATTCTTCTTCTGTTCCATTACATTTAGTAAACTAAGGTTATTACTTTTGTTCTCAGCTTCTAATGGTGTAGTTCTGGCTACGGAGAATAAGTACAAATCGATTTTGTATGAAGAACATACTATTCATAAAGTTGAAATGGTCACTAAACATATTGGTATGGTATACAGTGGTAAGTATAATAATGGGTAGTGCTATTACAATTCATATCACAAAAAGCTTTTAATATTTGTATATCGGTTTCTATTTTTGTTTTACAGGTATGGGGCCTGACTATCGATTACTTGTAAAAAGAGCGCGGAAAATGGCACAGCAATATCAGTTAATTTATGGGGAACCCATACCAACAGCTCAACTTGTACAGAGAGTTGCTATGGTCATGCAAGAGTACACACAGTCTGGGTAAGTCTAGCTTTCGTGACTATGAATATTGAGAGCGTAGTTTCATTTTTTTACTTACCTTTCAGAAGATGTATTTACCTTTGACTAATCAATTATGTAGTGTTCGCTCTTCTACCCCCGGATCACTTTTTATTCTTGAAAATACAATTATATTACTAACTCTTGTATTCCCATAAATTATTCCAGTATCTTAGTTTGTATAATGTTATTTGGGAGGGACAGTCCTGCAGTTAAAGCCCTATACTAGAGGTCCTGCAGTAAATTTTATTGAGCTTTTAGGTTAGACTTTTATTTGGTCTCCTGGTGTCCACTCAGCATTGTGGGGCTATTGAGTAGCCACTTGAATAAGGAAGTAGTAATCTTTGGTCTGTAATGCCCCTACAATATGTCAAGTGTAACAACTTATCCTTCCACCTCCAATGCTGAAGTTTGTTCAGCAATGCTTTAAATAAAGTTAAGGGAGTTAAAATGTGTTTTAGATAAAAATAAATAAAATATTTATCTGCTGTTACTATATAGCATCTTTCAAAAACTGAGCAGGAATTAAATTTGGTACTCATATATTATACCCAACACAAGCTAGTTACATTGTAGAGTGCGCCGCTGTTTTAGGCCTGAAGTACTCCAATTGCTCCCCGACAAAGAGGTTATAATTATATTATAATCATATTATAATTCCTCGCACCAGCAGTAAATGAACCTTAAACCAGTAGAAAATGGAATTTTGCTTCCTTCAAACCAATTCCCAATCCGAAGGCCTAATCGCGCACCACACTCTCTTCTATTACACTTCCAAAACATCCTTTTCCCACAATAAAGTTTCATATTATGGGATTTAGAACACTTGCGACTCTCCAAAAATATTTCTCTCCTGGAAATATTTCACTGCCTCTTCTTCACTTTTTGGCAAATCCCAAATAAGCATTTTTAAAGTAATAAACAAGAAATATTAACGCACAATAAATAAACAGCAAACGCAACAAAACCAAAAGATAATCTCCTTTGTCGGCAATCGTAGTACTTCAGGCCTAAAACAGTGGCGCACTCCACAATGTAACTAGCATGTGTTGGGTATAATACACAAGTAACTTAAATTTGTTTCCTGTACTTATATGCACCTTGTAAACAGCTCCTCTGAATATTTTGATTCTAAAGTATAAATAAATGAGTGTGAAAGCTATAGTAGGGCTTCCAGCCACTAAAACATTTTCTTGCTTTGCTCTCCCAATAGTTTTTGAAGCTTCAGATTAATTTGTTCTTCAGGGAAGGTCCTCTTCAATTCCTTCTGTCCTTAGTTTTCAAAGATATTAAGCAATGTGCCTGATATGATTTTGAATTCATTGTGGTGGTTGGGATCACATTTATTATTAACCAAATAGATTTATAAATATTAATACCTCAGGTTAGCGTTAAAGCGTTGGTCTTAATCTCATATGGTAAACCTAGAGTGGTGAGTTAGGTTCCCGCCTGGGCAATAGGAATTTATTTAGTGACAAACTCATTAAATAAAATCCTTAGTCCTAGAAATAGTTGGTAACCTATAGATAGCCCATCTCTTATAGCCTCAGTTGCACAAAGCGGACATTAATAAATGACTCCAAATATAAATACAAGGCAATCCCTACTTGAGAAGGCATTTAACAATTGGGCCTCATATCAGTGGGAAGAAGAAGGTTCTGTACACTTTAAGATGAACTAAATCTTAACTTATACAATTTTCTTTATCTTACATGATGCTGCCACTAAAATAATGAAAATTAACATGACATCTTCAAATAAATTTTGTACCAGTTAATGCCTGCAATGACTCGGCACTCTGGTTTTTTAAATTTCTCTTATATTTGGTTGCTTTTAAAGCTACTACTCAGTCAAGGCATTGTTAAATTATATATATATATATATATATATATATATAAATATATAAAATAATAGGTTAACAAGCGAAGGTTCTTTTGAATAAATTTAAGATAACATGCTGTGTCACTTAGGATAGTATTTTCTGTTTGTTCATTGAAGCTCTTTTCATTGGTTGAAGACCTCCAGAAATAAGTAAATAACGAGTTGTGATTAAAATGATGGGTTCAATGTTGAAACTAATGGTTTCAATGGATTAAGTTATTTTGTTGACATATTTTTTCCATGTCAGGAACAACACAGAGCATACTTATATAATCTTCTTTCATTTAAAAATGCCTTTCTAGTACTCTTAAAAAAATTAATGAATTATTTTTGTTAAGATAGTTTTCTTATGAAATTATCGTCAATTTTATGTTACAACAGCTAATAGGCATGGAGACAAATTATTTACATGTTGTAACTGTTTTCTAGGCATGGTGGCCCAAAGGGTTTTTGTTAGTGGGTTTATTAAAAAGTGAATTCCTATGTCCATATGGGAATTGGACCCATGACTCTAGATTAAGTAGATGACTATAAAGCTGGTTCTTACCAGCCCTGGGAGTAATATCTTTAAATTTGTTTGGATGAATTTTAGTTTTTGTTTCATTTTAAAAATGATGTCCATATTTAAAGGTTGTCTTATTTCAAACGAGCATCTTTTTATTTGGGCTTATTTTTATTTGTTGAGTATACAGTAATTAGTAATGCCAATTGATTCTTCTGGGGTGACATTTGGCTGTTCTAATATATCTCTGTTTCTAAATCCAAGATCGTCAATGCATTGACGCTTGATGCCACTTCTTGTTCAAAACCTAGAGCTATACACATCCTATCTATTTATCACATATTTTGTTGAGACAATAATTAGCTAGGTAATGTCTAAATAAATCTAGTGAACCTAGGAGTATGATTCCAATTGTTTAGTGACAAACTCACTTGGATATAAAGTGTGTTAACCTGTAAATAACCAATCCTCATTAGCCGAAGTTGTATAAAGTGAATGTTAAATGACATATTTTTGCTTTTCTATGTTTTTGCCTTGTCGAGTGTTTGTTTCAAATTGTTCAGTTGAATCCAATACAAGGCCTCCCAATTTATGTAATCAGTAGCCATATCGGTTTTTCTTTTGAATCTACTAACTGATGAACAGTGTACTTTTTGAGATACTGTCCATTCTTTGTGTAGAATCTTATTTGATACTGCCATTATCACAATTTGTCTCTTTAGTTAATGCTAAAGCTCCTTTCTGTTTAATAATAATCTGTTATTAATTTTAATTGTTGAATTTTTTGTCACCTTAAATTCTATAACTTATTAATTTGTTTTGTTTTATTACAGTGGTGTGAGGCCGTTTGGAGTTTCACTTCTTATAGCAGGTTGGGACGGAGACAAGCCCTCGCTCTTCCAGTGTGATCCATCGGGAGCTTTTTTCGCTTGGAAAGCTACTGCGATGGGCAAAAACTTTGTCACTGGAAAAACATTTTTGGAGAAACGGTATTTATGTTGCTATTTAATTTTTTAAAATTTAAATTTATTGGTATTAGAATAATGTAACATGTAAGATGTATACTGAAGTATTAGCAATGGCCAACAATTAGGTTATGCTTATGTAGCAATCTGGCTGTGCCAATAGACAGTGGAAGCTGTAAAAATAAAAATTCCCACAACCATATCACTTAAAAGAATTAAACGGAAGAATTAAAAGGAAACGTTTCACCAATAATCTACTCTTGATGAAATTTAAATAAATATAAAGTCATTTATAATCAAACATTCACCAATTATAAATATAAAATTGAAAATGAGATAGGCACCTTTTAAGCAGTATAATGGGGACACTTATGTCTCATTAAACTAAATTACAAAGAAAGAACTTTGCTGATTGCTAGAAGTTTCTCTAAGAACAGGCTCATCTGTGTGAGAGGGGCTGAGAGGATTCGTGGGATATCACTAACCAGGGCCTCTCCTCCAGATCTGGCTGTCCTAATCCCTTTGCGAGATCGCCCTTTTATAGCTTGAGCCCACGATGAACTTTGCTCTGTCTGATCAAATATGCTCAAAAAGGTTACTAAATGTAATTTAATTATTGTAATTCATCTTGGGTATTGTTCAGTGTATCGACTTTAAGAGCAATGAATGTAATTATAAAAATCAATTCCAAATTTGATAAAACTATCAATTACAGGTACAATACTCTATATTTAAATACTCAAAAATAATAATTTAACTGAGCTTTGAGCTGGCATTATTCAAAATATAAAATATATGGTCATTTATGACTCGTACATGTAATCCAATCTCAGATTCATTACACTTGCAATAAAGTTTTCCTGTTGTAATAAATGCTGGTGAGTGTCATTGACACTGTCTGATACAAGAGTAACGCCGTCTAAGGTTTTTATCCAGAATCACATCTTTGGACTTGTTAAAAGTCATACTCTTGAATAGTAGGACTCTTTATAGGTTTGGAGTAGGACTCTCTACTAAAGAAATAGCTTTATTCTACGATTGTTCTGTGCCAACTTTCTCTATCAGTAGGAATGGTAATAAGATTAGCTGATTTTTCTTAATGGAAATCAGCTGTTGAGGTTGTACTCATCACAGGATTTTCAAAAAAATTACTCAAATGCCCATCAACCTACCTAGGAGATGATGAAAATGTTTAAAATTGTATACATATGTATATATTTGTGTGTGTGTGTACAATTTTTGTTTGTCAATTTAGTTCTTAAGGTGGACTGGAGACAGTAAACATTATGCATTTTGTGTTTAATAACTGCCTTTATCGATCCTATATTATTCTGTCATTCCTTTTCCACAAATTATTTCTTTACTTATGGTACCCTCTTACTGTTACAGGTATAGTGAGACTCTGGAATTAGATGATGCAGTTCATACTGCAATTCTTACGCTGAAGGAAAATTTTGAAGGTCAGATGACTTCTGACAACATTGAAGTTGGTGTTTGCGATGCTCAAGGCTTTAGAGTATTAGATCCAACAACCGTCAAAGATTATTTGGCTAATATTCCATAATAATAATATTCTTATATTTTATTTTTCATACGTTTAAAATGCCTGTTTCCTTAATATACATTAAATACAACTATGATTTTTTAACGGAAATCTTTTATTTAATATATTTGTTAATTTCCTTCTTTATGTTTAAACTTATTAACCTTCATTTTTTTAAAATTGGAAAATTTCCCCACAAGGGAAATCTGCTACTTTTTCACAGATAAGGTAAATATTCCTGCAAAGAACTTGGTATTTAAGTGCAAAACTAAAGAACAAGCTTGCTTTTGGCTGAAATCAGACCTGAGGGACCAGGATTTTAAAGAGGGTAAAAACAGAAATTTGAAGCATCTCTTTTATTTTGTGTCAGAAAGTATACAATTGTTGGTCTCTTATTTTCTAACTATAAATTAATTGAATTTTTTTTCCCCATTTACTTTCACTAAAAATACTTATCCAAATGCTCTCTTAGACTCTGTTGATATGCCTGAAGAAGCTAACCGCATGACTACAGAAATTTTAGTACCAAATACCAAGGCACACTCAATTAATACTAGAAGACATTGATAATCGCCTCATATCCAACTTAAATTTCAAGTCGTTTTAAATAGGGTTTTCATTACTAGAGAAGTGGATAATCAAATTTCAGATGACATCATGAGTGTGTCATTCTAGAAAGTAGGAAATCTGCTTAGTTCACATTGCACGTGTGTAATCACCATTTTTATTTTATTGAACTTTATTTCTCATCCCCAAGGTTTTGTGTTACGAAAGAAAATTATAATAATTTATGGTTTGTATTCCTGTTCTTTACTTGTAAAGCTATGATATGGAATGGGTTCCTGTTTATCCATCCTTTTTAGTACCAATACCCTGCAGGTTAAGCGGGAAGTCAGTCAGTCCAGATGGTACGAGATGTATATTATTTCAACTTTATATAGTGGGGAGTAATTAGAATACAACTGAAAACCTATCCTATAATATATAAGTTTAATATAATGTGGTTATACCAGCGTGTGAGAAATCTGCATAGTTTACACAGCCCTTGCAGAAAGAAAATTGAAGTTGTGTTTACATTGGCTTCTTATTAGAGGATCAATAGAAAATCGAATTTGAAATGACAACATTCCAGCATGTGGGAAATCGACTTTGTTTACATAGCCCTTGCGGGATGGAATTTTTAATAATCAAAGTAACTGAAGCAAAGTTATTACTTAAAATAGTCACCATTGTTGTTCTATTTGGGGTAGCATTGGAGGGGGATCACATCTTTAATACTTAAACAAACTAAGCACCCATGCGCACACACATGCCCTCAAAATTCCTTTAAGTGCACATTACTTATGTGCAAACCTATCTTGTCCCTAACCGGATTCAGCAACTGGCCTGGTGTTGAGTAATTCTTGTGTCTGCATCATGGTTGCAAAAAGATCCATTTCCCATTACGTGACTACTCTTTTCAAAAAACGTGTCGTAGGGTTGTTGAGCAGTTATTGACTTTATGTCTACCTGACGTTAGATAATTCAAATTCCAAATATATATTTTCTATCACATTATTACCAGTTCAATAATTGTATTAATTCTAAGAACATTCTAAATAAATAACACGTTTTTTAAAATATATTTGAATTCTTTCTCTATTAATCTTCAATTACTAAAGATTGTCATGCTTTATTTGACCTTAATCGATAAGGCTGCCTAACTAATTATCATGGATGATATTTGACATACTTTTCAAAAGTAATTTTTTAACACACATATAAAACTCTCTCTCTCTCTCTGAGATAAGGAGAAGAAGGTTAATGTTTGATAGGCAGTAAGACCACAGAGAAGTTCAACTGACGCACTTAGTGTTAAGAGTTTCATTAAGATGCCTTTGTTTTTAGAAGTCATTTACGTGCTATTTCATTGGACGTCGAAGGTATATGTATTTCACCAGAAGAAGAGTGGAAACAAATTTGGAAATATAGCTCCAGGGAAAACTTGTCCTTGAAGTATAACAGTCTAAAGAAAATTTAGGGGTAGTATTGAACAAAGCACTGAGCTGGAATTCCCATATAGACACTGTTGTAGGTAGGATATTGCCAATTGTAGGGAAAATGACAAAGGTGGCAAGAGATCAGTGGGGATTAAACTCAGAAGTCTTGAAGGTATTATATAACAGTGCAATCCTCACTATGATGAAATAGGCTTGCCCAGTGTGGGCTGAGGGACTGGCAAAGAAAATCAATAGGATCAAGCTAAGAAGAGTTCAACGCCTGATTGCTCTTAGAACAATTAAAGCTTACTCGACGGTGTCATATGAGGGGGCTTATATCTTGGCCAATGTGATTCTGATTCATCTGGATATAGAGGAGACAGCCAATATATATCTTCTGAAAAGTGGTAGGTGGGTGTACTAGAATACATATCCCCAATTGCCATTGGACCTCCTTTCCGAGGAATGGAGTCACCTATGCAATGAGACTATAATAAAGGAAGTTGAAGGAGTGGATAATTGTAGCACAGCCATCTAAACGTTAGTAAAGACATCAAACATGCCGGCTGTGCATTTGTCGTTTTTCAGAACAAAGAGATAATTGCTTCTATAAAATATTGGTTGAATTCTGAAAATTACAATAACTAGGCAGAAGCTCTAGCAATTCTAAAAGCTTTGGATTGGGTTTAAGGAAATGCACAAGGAGTTTTGTGGCAGTGGCTTGGAATTGTGTGCGTATTGGAAACAATTGTCACTTAAAAATAATTGAATCCATTAGAAGAATACTGTGTGGAATCAATAATGTGGAGGTGGTATTCTGTTGGGTAAAAGGTCACATTGGAATTGTGGGAAACAAAGAAACAGATTTGTTGGCAATGGAAGCTAGTGAGAGAACAGCTAAAATTTCCGTTGTGAAGTCCTCAGGAAGCTGCCAATAAGGACACATTGGGACGATGGGAAAGGGAATGGAAGGACTTTACAAATGCATCATTAACAAGGAAGTTTATTCCCAGCATTGGTATAATGCTGAAGATTGACCTCCAACATCATTTCAAACTAATGCAATTCATGACTGGGCATGGTAAGATGCTCAGCTACCTTTGCAGATTTCACATTTTGGAGGACGACGCTTGCCCTTGCGATAATGCCTCATCACAGACAATGGAACACCTGGTCTTTGAATGCTCTCATCTGGAGAATATCATGAGTCCCATCATCCGAAGAGCTATTGGGCCACTAAGCTGCCACTTGAGTTGCATGAACTCTCTCATGAAGAGGTGTTTTGTGAATTTATTGACTATTAAAAGCATAAATTTTGACATATTATGAGAAAAAAAAATCTTTACAGCGTCATTTATCTGATGTTTTTGTTAGGTATTTGTATATTGTGATAAGATTATTAGTGAATTGTACATGTTAAGTAACACTTGAGGAGCATATGCAATTCAAGAAATAAATTTCCTTCTCGTAGGGTTACTACAATAAGGAAAAAAAACATGAGATTTTTTGTGGTTTCTACTACTCTTTTCTCTCTGATGATGTGGAGTCTTACTTTCATTAATAATATCAATTACATGGAGGAACAACACAACTTGGCAATAAAAACTAGCTATAATAAATTATTTTATTTACATTTAATAAATTTCACAAGAAAGCATTAAAAAAAAGTAAAAATGTTTAAAAACAAGAAAACCTCTGATTGAATTTGACAATTAATGTTAAACTGTATGATCAAAGCACTGACACATTCATTAAGTGCTTAAAATGCATTTATATCATACTGAACATCTGATATGGTTAACGCTTGTTGTATTTAGAATATTTCTCTATTTTTCTATTTTCTGACAAATTATTTATTATATCCATGGTTGGAAAAAAGGGGCAAACCTCCATTAGGTTTAAGCCTTTGTTTCGAGGGCACAGCCTCATCTGTAGAGGAATTTGTAGAAATAGCAAATCAATTACTTTTTTAAAAAATAATTAGATAATGAGAAGCAAGAAAACTTGTGTGGAGTAACAAAATTTTGAATTAAAAGAAAAATGGAGAAATAACAATAAAGGAATGAGAGTGAATAAAGAATACAGACACCCATATTGTTACACGAAGGTATCACTTTGAGATTGTGGCTCCCTGCTCTCCCTTCTAACAATATTGAGATGCATTGTGTTTATTATTTTATTATACTCTTTTACTCTCATTCTTTTAGATACAACCTTTCTATTTTTCGTTTTCTTTTAATTCTAAATTTTGTTACTCCATACAATTTCAAAATGTTTTCAAGTTTTTTATTATCTAACTTTTTTTTTTTTTAAAGTAATTGTACAATTTCTACAACTTTCGGTCATTTTAGCTCTGAAAATGGTACTAAAAGTATAGTGCTGTATATCTCTGGAATATGCTGGATGGTAGAGGAACAAATGTATAAGGATCAATAAGAAGGCCAAGTCCTCTGCTGGTTTTTAAAGAAAGTGCACTCTGCATAATATTAAACACCAGTAGAGGACTTGGCCTTCTTATTGATCCTTATAGTGCTGTATGATCGATGTTGCAGGATCCAGCGAATATGTAAAAGAAAGATGTAGTCTTCCTGCATTAAATGTTTTTATTTGATGACTGGTGGTTTCATCACATCAGTCATAACAGATAGTTCTGTAGTCCTCTCCTATACTAAAGACATGAAGGTGATGCCGGTCATCAAATAACAACAATTAATGCAGTATTTTAAAAGTATCCAAAACTGTTAGCAAAAAAATTCCACTCATCTTCTGATTGTTTGAGTACTTCAGTAGCTGATACAAAGCTACCCCTACATCATTTAAAACCAGCGGTTACCTAACTTGCCACATATTTTTCTATATTTTGTGTGTCAGTACTTTAATAGAGCACTGGTGAAAGCCAGTTCTGTAATAATGAGATAAACCTAGTGGAGGCATTGGCCCTTTTTCTCAAGCTCGGATATACAAATCGACCTCCACCAGCCAGGAGATTCAATTTGTAATATTTATTATTTTCAGTGGATGCTAATTATTCAAGAATACTGTTTTCCTTCTTATTGTATTTCTGCTTTGAAATAAATTAAGTTTACAAAAATATACACACTAAAATACAGTTTCAATCACCCTACTGTACTCTCTTATAAATATATAACTGTATAAATTATCTATATACACATTTATAAATAACTATAAATAATTTAAAATTTAATGTTTTGTACACTTTCAACATGGTTTCATCATGGTGAAGACATAGCTTAATACTATATATATAGGTAAATTCATCTGACCTATTTCAGTAACTAACACTATACTGGGATGATGGTTACTTTTTTCTTTTTGGTTTTACAAGTAATAACTATTTCCTTAACTACAATTGTTAATAGTACTCTAGTATACATGGATTTAAATGTTTTAAGTATTTGAATACTCTTTAGTGCAACGTTATTGCTGCTTGAAATTCAAATCAAACTCAAGTTTAAATTATTAAAAAAAAAATTAACTTTTGTTTGCGTTTGAACTAAGAAATCAAGAATCAGTCTAAATTTTATAATCAGTCTAGGTTTATTAACGTTATTGTGTATACTTAAATATTTTATCAGTATCGATAATCTAATGAGTTTTTCTATGGGTTTCATTTTGACTTCACAGTTACTTCTTCTTTTTTTTTTTTTTTTGGCCAAACAAAGCTATAAATTATAGTTCCCCTGTTTTTAAAATTAAAACAGAGATTTTATACCTCTATATTAATAAAATAAGATCAATTGTATGAGCAGTTTCCATGTATTTTTCAAACAACCTCTTGCATTATTCTCTAATTTTTGAGCCTTGAGTTTCATTTGAGGCACTAATAATTAATCTCTGTCAATTTAAACTTTGTAACTAATTCATAATAACATGAATGCAGAAAAAGGTTGCTTAATTTGAAATATACATTTTTATTATTGATTTTTCTTCAGTACATTATTATATCAAACATAATTACTCTATACTTATTCGATCCATACATTTGCTCGTATGTTGATTTCAAATGAAAGACATTTTGTTTCAAACATATTTATACCATCGAGCATTTGAACCCTCTTGAGCTTTTGAGCTCATTTCATCGTTGTTCAATTACTTTCATGAATACTGAGGCAAAAAATCTATAAGGAACTTATAGCCCTGTGTCCATAGCTGAAGTTATAATCCTTGGACGATTCCTTTATGCCATAATAAGAGTATATTGAGTTCATCTATTATATGTTGTTTACGCTAATTATTTGGTTTATCCAGCCAATGAAAGATGAGACTTTAACGTAGACGCCTGGCACATCCACTCTTCCACATCCGAATCCCCAAGAGACAAGACCTGCCAGCTCATAGAAGCCATCGTCCTGGCAAACTAAAGGTCCGCCACCATCTCCCTGAAACATTAATAAAAATTATATTAACCAACATTCCTAAATTTAGCCGGGGGCCTGGAGGGTTTGTGGACAGTTCACACTGTCAGCCTGCTTGTGGACGGGATCTAAGAGATTTATAATTATTAGTCACCCCGAAGGGCTGTCAGACATATATACTCCTGCTGATCCATAAGCACTGCAACACTAGCAAACTCTTAAACTAATGTACTCCCTTGGTGGGGTTAGTGGCAGTTGTTAAAAACAAAATTAATTCAATATGAAGAAATATAACCTACCTGGCAAGCATCATTGCCTTTTTCACCACCGGCACAAAAACTACTAGCTGGCAAGATAAATATCTTTTCCGTCACTGCATTGATTTTCCTTATGCACTCCATGTCACTGACAATTGGAATCTCTGCTTCCCTTACTCTTAATGGTATTGGTCCAGCTAAAAAAAAATACAATATTGAAATATTAACTAAATGAGAAATCTGTTTGACTTATAATAGGAATCTTATCTCAAAATAGACCTCGTATTGGACACAAATTAAACATGTGATAGAATGCTTAATATCACAATATATTTTAATTAATATTAAATATTTTATTTATTCATTAATCTTTAACTGTGTTAAACTTTATTCTCATTATGGGGGTTATTGTTATTGTTATTTATTAACATCCGCTTTTGCTACTAAGGCTGATTGGGATAGGTTATTTACAGGTTACCACCCTTTTCTAGTGGGACTTAACATTTTATTTAATGAGTTCATCTTTAAATAAATTCATTATAAATTAAAGAACTGGGTTGTTGAGATATTTTCATGATAACATTACTGATAAGGTTTGCCTTAGTAAGTGTTGCTATTAATATAAAAAGAACACAACAAATATTTTGGTTGGCTTATAAAACAGAGCAACTGGAATGAATAGGGTGGCATCATTCTTGTTGATTCCCAATGTTTAACCTGTAAGTCTATACTGGGAAGGGGAGGGGTGATTGCCTCCCCCTATAATATGATGTACTAAAATATAGTTGTGTTCAAATGACATAATAACTTTTTAGATAATAAATTCGTTTACTTGAAAAGATACTCTTTCCTTTTATATAAAATATGAATTACATTGACTTTTTTAACTGATCTATCAGCCCTCACCCAATCAAAACAGAAACTACACCAGTGCTCTAATATTTACTATATTTTCCAGATTTGTTAAATAACTAATTTTTCTTGTTTTTATTTATTTATTTCTGCCCGATTTGAGTTTCCTAATTTATATATGTTGATCATGCTAAAAGCTTTTCTTCAAAAGAAAAATGATTGCATTTTTGTTATTTTGCTTATTATATTTTTTTCATTATTGGTTCTTTATATTTAACACAATTTATTTAAGCAGCTGTTTGTATATTTTACAAAGAATCAGATTAGCCAGATTGTCTAAGGCATTGGGTCTAATACACTTGGTAAACCTGGAGTCATGGGTTCAATTCCCGTATGGGCAATAGGAATAGTGATGACTTCACTAAATAAAATCCTTAACCCCACCCTACCTAGAAAAGAGTGGTAACTTGTAGATAACCTGCTCCAATTAGTCATAGTAGCATAAAGAAGGTTTAATAAATAACAACACTTGGAGTCAATTATACTTAATAATAGGTTTTAAAATAAGTTTGTAGCGTTTATCAATATTTCAATTTACAAAATTGTCCTCTCTGTATTTACAAAATCATGTTTACTTGGTCAATAATGTTCACATATTCTGAAAAAGGATTAGTTAAGGTGCTTTTATGTTTCAACTGAAATTCCTTATCTTTAAGTGGTATGCTTGCTTAAAATGGAAGAGAGAAAAAAGTTCATTTTTGTCATTTAATGATTCTTATTTCCGAAAAGGAAAATTCGTTGCACAGATGGTTTTGCTGGGATGTGATCCCACCCATCCTATTCACTAGACCTAGCATCAATAGATTTTCACTTATTTCGGGCCCTTCAAAACTCTCTTAACGAGAAACACTAATTCGTTCGAGGACTGCAAAACACACATAGAGGAGTTCATTGTGGGAAAATCTGAGGAGTTCTGGGAGGACAGAATTAAAAAAATTACCTGAAAGATGGCAACATGTAATAGATTAAAATAGTTCACATATAATTGATTAAAAATATTTATAAGAAACTAAAGTTTTTATTGAAATCACCTGTAAAAAACACTACAAACTTATTTTACAACCCATTATATTCAATTAAAAAAAAAACTTTCATGGATTATTTACATTTTAACTAATTGTTATTTTCCCCTCAATATTTACTTCTGTAATGATTAAAGCAGGGAGAGTAATTAAATGAATAAAGCTTGCTTACATTCTCCCATGTATCCGTAGCCGGTAACTGTACAGCGCTTTCCTGCTGCTTGGCTGACTCCCCTTGCAGGTAGACAAACTAAGCATACACCATCCCTTAGCTCGGCCTGCCCATGGAGTTTCAGCAGAGCTATGTCGTTATCCAAGGTCTGCGAGTTATGGTTATGATGAATATAGGTTGTAGCAACTCTCAAAGTTTGAGCACCGGGTGAGCCATATTTCCTTGTCAAATCATGGTCTCCTACCCTTACGTAAATGGCATCTCCAGACCGTACAATGCTGAAAAGATTAAGAGTTAGTCAGGCATTAAGATCTATGGTATCCATCCGGAAGAATGTTTCTTCCTTATAAAAAATGCAAGTTGAAAAGTAAGTTGTTGATAATTGTTACTTATTAAAAAAAGTCCTTCATTATAGGCTGCATAATCTAAGCAGATTTCCCACATTCTAGTATGATATAGTAGTGATCTCATCTCACCACTTATTTGGACTAAAAACCAGATAGTTCGAATAACTCGTTTAATTCTTGAGGTACAAAAAATGCATAGAACCTAAGGTTCTAACCCTTTATTTGAATTACCAGTATAGGACAACAATCGTAGAACATCAATAGTTTAACAAAATTAGTTCTATAACATTTTACAATCCGTCTTATATTAACAGAGATATTTTGAATTTTTAATGTCCTCCCCCTCTAAAGCCCCACTATTCCAGCTTCGAATTCAGCCAATAACAAATGTGATCTTTAGTGTTGACTGAAACGGTTAAATATCGTGTATGGTATAACACTATAAACATTTATAGATAATTAATTTTGCATTAAAATTGGTTTTATACAATTTTTCACAATCCCCTTCTATCTAATCCCCCCCTCCTACTGGTCGGATTTCAGCCATCTGATGATCTTTAATTTTACATTAATCGTTCAAATATCGAGTTTGGTAACTCAAGGGAAATTTGCTAAAATGAATGAAAGAAAGATTTACATTAAAGCTAAAACTAACCTCCACAGTACAACATATTATGTAGATTTGAACCCTGGCGGTGGTGAGGGAGAATACATGGTCTTCATATCGAAATCCTATTTCATGCTTGTATGTGCAATTATTAGCCAGTCTTCACTACTTTATTAAGCTATTTAATTGGCTTAAAATATTGGATGGGAATCTGGGGAGTGGACGATGTTTGCTGTAATTTGTTAATTATACCACTTAAGAAAATTTGGTATGCTACACTGGAAATATAAACTCCTGCCTATCTGGTGTAGTGAGCTATAACTGCCTTTAACTGATGTTTGTTGATTATAAAGTTATTTTAAAAAATCGTATTAATGTAGATTGCATTTTTTTATACAAACTACTGTTGAAGCATTGGTTATGGGTTAGAAAAAGAGGCCAAAATAGATGCATATGGCATTGGATTGCATGAAAGCAGATGAGCAGATTTTATTAATCTTGAGAAGGAGTTAAGTGGTATATTTTTGAAAAAAAGATAATTTGGCATTTGGCTTATATATATAGAATTGTTATATTGTTCCTTTTTTGGTTCTGTTAATTGGAGAATATCCAAAAGATCATGTTATATATAAAGAAACATTTATTTCTTGTGCATTTATCTAGATATACATGAAAAGGGCTTAGCTACACTGGCTAGGGATAAGACAATGACATAGGGAATTTAACTTGATTTTAGAGTTACATCAATTATCCTTAATTAAATAAATTGTCTTTAGTAATACAATATACCAAAATTTGATTTAGCCACCACATGACATCCTAGTACTCCTATTAAATTAAATAAACAAAATGTTTGTTGCATGTCATTTTAAATTAAAAAGTGAAGGAAATCAAAAATTCAAATTAACTCTGCTACTATGCATCAGATCGAAAAATATATACTTTTGTTGCAAATTTCATGTTCTAGAAATATAGTTCTACGGTAATTGCATTTTTTAAAAACTTTCTGCTTTTTATAAACCCCCACATTTAGACATTGTACTTTAACAATAAGCGAATTTATCATGAAACTTCTTATTCCAAGATTAAATACCAAATATTGTTTTCAATGTGACCTTTATTATGTGAGATAGGTTTTGTGATGATGTCATCAATTAAGATTTTATTTATGGATTCAAGAAAGTTTATTTGATCTATAGCACACTTGATATTTAAACATTTCATTCAACACTAAATATCATATTCATTAATGAGCAAAATTGAACCTGGCATGGGGGGAAGGTTTAGGTGAGATAATTCAACAATTCAAATTATCTCCGTTATATGTGTTAGGTAGAAAAAAATTATAGGATGAATCTTGTTAAACTATTGACACTTTGCAATTGTTGCTTGATACAGTTTTTTGTTAATCAAATATTATGCAAGTTATTTGTACAGCCTTGTTTTCTGTTTTCAGTCAACCTTCACTTCTACTCATCGGATTTTTAGCAGATTTCCCTAAAGGAAAATGAGCTATTGAGGTTACACTTATGATGCAAACTTTTGATAAAAAATCCTGAAATGTACATCGATCCTACCTAGGATATGACAAAAATGAGGTCCGTTCAAAATCATATATATATACATATATTTGTCTGTTACCGCTCTAGCAGTTGCAATGTTTGGTTAATCGTTACCATCTTGATATATAAGTGTTTTATGGAAAACTAAAGAGCATGTTTATTATTGGCTAAAATCAGACTGGAGGGGGGGAGTTGAGGGGTGAGGAATTTCCAAAATTTGAAATATCTTCGTTGTTACATGTTGGATCGAAGTGTATAGAAAAAACGTTTTTGGAAATTTAATTGCCTATTAATGATGTTATAACCATATTTTCTCTGTCATGAATATTAGCCAAGACATTTGGATGTATTAGTTTTAAGTCTTCAATAAGCCCCCACTCCTACTCGTGTCATATTAGCAATAAGCTGTTATTTCATGAACAACTTTATTCTAAGCTTAAATACCAAATATTGTTATCAAGAGACCTTTTTTCTGCAAGATGCATGCAAATTCGTTACATGATGTCATAAATTAAGAGTTTTGAAGATGTTTTCTTGATCTATATCATACTCGATATTTATTTATGTCAGGCAACACTAAAGATCATATTTATAGTCGGGCCTGTAATATTTAGGGTTACAAGGGGGAGGGGAATTCGAAAATTCAAAACACTGTCATTATGAGTCGGATCGTAAAATGTTATAGGACCAAGGTTGTTAAACTATTGATGTTCTACAATTGTTGTGTTATTCATTTTTTCTAACTCAAGTATTCAGCGAGTTATTCGTAATGTTTTTTTTTTTTCAGCCTTCCCCTGCCCATGCCCCTCCTATCCATCTGTCTTTTACATAGATATGTGTCCACTAGTGTGTTATACCAGCACGTGGAAAATATGCTTAGTTTATGCAGTCCCTGCGTAACGGGCTTTTTTATTTAGAAATGGAGAATATATGGTGAGATGAGATCAGTGATGTGCCATACGAGTATGAGGAAAATCTTTTTAGTTTATGCTGCCCTTGCACTGACAAACTTCTATATACGTATATATATATATATATATATATATATATATATATATATATATATATATATATATAAAATAAATTCTGTTTATTTTTTTAACAAAAGAAATACTTACTTTGTGACACAGTGAGCTGCAGTGAGTACCCATTGTGTGCCAATGAGTGCACCTCCACAGAGGTATTGATTCAGCGAATTGATAAGTGCTACTTGCCAGCACCATTCGCTGGGCCCAGCATCTTCTCCACCCACGACCCGGGCTCCCCTGTCAGTCCCTTTCACTCCGCACACATATTTAGAATAAACTGGAGGCCTTGTTGTTGTAGAAACTGCATTTACACCTGCAAATGTAACAGTACAGAATGATAGGCTATAGGAGCCATATTATAATTCACAGTTTGGAATTTATAGTCTGAATCTCTTTCAAATAATATACATATTTTTTAGGGGATAGGATACTTGCTTTTCATTGTATCTATATGAATTACATATTCATTTAATACATGGTCCATTGGCTGAATTAAATTTTTTTTTTTATGTAGGTAGCTAATTATTCAAATTAAAATATTAACAAAATGAAAAAAAATACAAAATTGTTTTTAAACAATTCTTCAAATCGGCTTAGAGTTGCTGAGGTGAATTTTCTTTGTCTCCAAATAAAATACATTGAAAGTTTTAAATCAATCCAATGAATAAATTGTCAATAATAATAACAAAGGATACCAATATAAGCCATCAAAATTGATAGTATGTATAAATTGCATAAAATTTTTATAATTTTTTTTCCGGACTTAAAGGCCATATTCTTCCTTTTAAAGAGTCATTTTTTATTATTATGGTATATCTGTTGCAGTCAAATATTGCACAGTCGTATAGCATATGTATTATATATATAAATATATACCATCATCACAAAACATAATGTTTCATTCTCTTATTCAATAGACTGCTGCTTTCACATACTCAGATGCCTTATCAAAGCTTACTTCTTAGCAGATTTCCCCTAAGGGAAATCAGCTATTGAGAACATACTCATGACGGGAGTTTCGAAAAATTTATATATATATATATATATATATATATATATATATATATATATATATAATTTTCAGTAGCTCTATGGCTACCTTCCTGAAGCTGTACATCGCCACAATTGCCATTCCAGATGGCTAGCAGTCTGTGCTTTTAATAATCATGCTTTTTTTTTCTTTTCCTAAGACACAGCACAACTCTTTAAAACAAACAAAGGAAATTAAAAAAAAAGAGCTGGTGTATATAAACACCATGGCTACAATGAGAGACCCATTTTGCTGTACCAGTAATACTATTTTGAATATGAAACTAAGGATAGGTCCCAGATGTCATATTTTAGCAGATTTTCCTTTAAGGGAAATCAGCTATTGAGGTCTTAATCCTGATGCGATTTTTGAAAAATTTCTTCAAATGTCCATCGATTTTACCCAGGAGATGACGAAAATGAGGTTCATTCAATATATATATATATATATATATATATATATATATATATATATATATATATATATAAACACACACATTAAACATAGTGTTTTCCCAATGACTATAAACCTACTCTTTAATTCTTGCCTTGAATCAGGAGTGTTTCCACGAATAGTAAGTAGCAGAAGTGGTTTTGCTAATTAAATTAATTTCATTAATATAATATGGTAACACATGGAGAAGAATGGGTTAATGTCTGATAGGCAGTAAGACCACAGAGAAGTTCAACTGACGCACTTAGTGTTACGAGTTTCATAGGGGGAATTCCAAATATTCTTAATATTTCTGTTATTATGCATCATATTGAAAAATTGTAGAGAATCAATCTTATTGAAAATGTAATGTTCTATAAATGTTGTTCTGAACATTAACTACCTTGATTATTAACAGAGATATTTGTGTTTTTTTAGTTTTTGACCTCCACTCCTTCTCATGTCATACTAACTATAAGCTTTTATATTATGAAACACATTATTTGAAATCTAAATACCAAATATTGTTATCATTGAAATTTTACGTTTTGAGATAAACGCAAATACATGACGCATTTGGGATCTATTTAGTTAAAGCAGCCCCTGCGTGATAGACTTTTTAAGTAAATCAAAGACTTTTTCACAACATAATTGTTCTTCTGCCTTCCACTAATGAAGCCATGTCTAGATTACTGAAGGAATCATGGAGGGGCTGTTAAATTCTCCCGACAAGAAACCATTCACATTACCCAAGAAGACAAAATTTACATTTGATTTGCAGAAAGTATTTTCTAATATCTTTTTAATGGAATATTACTTGGTGTGGTATATGGATGCGTTGGCCTATATGAAGAGGGTGAAGATGAAATTGTATCATTCCTATTTGCGGCTGGTTCTTCTCTTATAAGTGACTTAGGAGCACAACACTGATTACCGGCTTTCTTACACTTGAATAAGTCAGTCATTTCAGCATTTCCTGAAATCCAAAATATTAAAAAATATATATCACAAATAGTAAAACTCCTTGTTTACTGGGTTTATTTTTTTTCTATTCATAATTTTATATTGGGATATAGAAAATTACTTACGGAAGCATGTGAACGACAAGTAAGAAACAATACATGAACCTGGACAGTCTGGTCTATTGTCAGGTGGAGTAGGTTTTGGTGTTGTTGTAGGCTTCGGCTTCTTTGTTGTGGGAGCTTGCCTTGTATTATCACAGCAAATTGAACCTAGATACGATAATTAATTTTAATGAAAAAGCTAAAAAGACACTGAAATAGATTTAAATATGTAAAATATGTTAATTAATTAAAAGCGTCAATGTTCAAACCCATTTGCAATAAAACTTATTAGATGAGAAAAAAATCGGAGGTGACACCACATGACTTCCTTGTACTCCTATTAAATTAAATAAGATAGATCTTTGATTGCACTTTAACTGATAAACTATATCTCCTCTCCAAAGCATTGCATCAAAAAATGTTATAGGGTATAATTTATGTTTCATTTTATGATTAACAAAAATGGTTCTATACAAATTTGTTGCATCTCTAATAGGTATGGAGAAATTTGAAATTTTTAATATCTGTACCTGTAAGAGGTGCACCGTTTGGTCGTATCGAGCAATGCAAGATATGTAAAGACATCATGCCGAAATGAGTCAAAATGGGTTCAGGGAAGGTCAAATCAGATAATTCAGTTGAAATCAGAATGTTTACAATTACAATACTTTGCTTCGTACAAGGATTTTTTTTTTTTTTTAAAAAAAAGCTTTGAGATGAATTTTTGGTCACAATAAAAGACTGTTAACAATGTCTGGAAATTTGACCAATGAACAAAGAAATTCAAAGTGTGTCATTTGTTGAGAATGAGGGTTTAGCCCCTGAGTGACCTTAGCTAATGAATAAAATATTCTGTAGTTGAACCACTTTCTTCAGAATATTCTGTTGTCTTTCACTCACAAAGCTCAAGTTCAATAACTATCTAGGACATTTTTTCTCATTAAGGACTAATTTTTTTAAAAGTAACATATAGTTTATACTTGGGATCCAGGCAGATTTTTTTTTTTTTAAACCGTGGCAAATATATATTTCACCTTCAATCATTAAAGAAAACCTAAAAATAAATTACAAATCAAAAATATAAAGATGCAATAAAACACAAATATAAAAATGCAAGGCAAAAGTATAAGGATAATTGTACTCTTAATTTACTTCAAACCAAATAAATTTTACACATCAGAATGCAACATTCAAGCAAATTCTAGGTGACAGGAGGTGAATGATGATCAGGATTACAGTAAAAGGGCTTACTCTTTGCCATTTTTATTTTGTCACTACACATTCAAAGAATATGCTCCAAAAAAATTAATGGACTTTGAAAAAATATATTATAAAAACAATGTGGAAACCAAATTAAAATAATCACTTGGGTTCCTTTCGTATTGGTTATTATTACTCATATTAAATTTAAATGTTAAGTACCTAATACAGAGTATTGACAGTTTTATCTCTAAATCAATTCGAATGCATGTATTTATAGATTTCATGCATACAATTTTTTGTAATTTTACCCTTTTACTTGTAATACATTTTTTTTAAACTAGGCCAGACCTTATTGGTTTTTTATATATGTTGACTATTTTAATCTGGTTTTCACAATGTTTTCATAATATATTGTCTTAAGTTAATTTGTATTGATTTCAATGTTTTGGTAGTGTTTGATGGCAGAGCACTGAAGATGTGTGTTCTCAAAGCACTCGATCAAAATAAATCAATTTGAAGGATTAAGACCTTTTACTGTGATCCTGATAACATTATTTATTGTTTCTAGTACTGACAAAAAAAAAAAAAGAAGAATATATCAAATATAGATTACTGAGTTAAAAACATTTTTTTAAAACATACTTTGAGATTTTTAGATAGTCACTACTTTTTTGTTAATATTTTATTTAAAACAATGACTTTTCAACATCAAAGCATTATCATGAGTGCTTCTTTAGCTCAGAAAGGTGAAGTGGTTGATTTATAGGATTACTGAAGTTGAGGCTTTCAACTTGAAATCTATTGTTTGATGGTTAACAAGAAAGTTGAGGAGGATTATTTGCAAACTAAGATGAAACACATTTTTAATCCTGACTACTCTCTGTCCCACCTATTTCTCTAACAAAATAAAAATATTTCACTACAGCATGGTAGTTCGAGGCAGCTAAGAGAAATAATTTTTTTTTTTTAAAACTCAAGTTTAACTCCTTATTAATTGTCTGAAGATGAAAGCCATTGTTCTCTCAATGGTTTAAGGTATAGATGGTGAAGGAGGTTTTAATTAATTTTTACTTCCTTGTATGAATTAAAGAGAGTAAGGAAATTATGAAAATTCGTGGTTTCAGTTTGACCCTCCCTGAGTCTATTTCAATTAATTTCAGTGTGGCGTATGCATGTATCTCACATAACTCAAAAACATCTTGCATCAGAATATAGATATTTCATATTTTGGGTTGTTATACACCTCCCCTTTTTATCAAAATTGGCTAAGGGGGAGGGGGGGTCTAGCTAGGATGACTTATCTACAGGTTATTACCCTTTTCTTGCCAAGGTGGGACTAAGGATTTTGTTTAATGCGTTTGTCACTAAATAAATTCCTATTGCCCAGGCGGGAATCAAACTCGCCACTCTAGTTTTACCATGTGAGATTAAGGCCAATGCTTTAACTCACATGGCTAACCTGAGCTCCATGTAAATAATTAATGTATGCATAATTAATAGGCTTTTTTGAATAATATTGAAATTATACGTACCTCTCTGGCAAGTAGATGTGTGAGGTATGAGAACGGATGGCCTTTCGCAAAAAGCTGCCATTATATTGAGGAGACAAAATCCCGGGCATCGTGGGAGTGGCTTAGATGTTGTATGCCTGGTCGTTGGTGCAGGAGTGGTTGTTGTTGATGAAGGTGGAGGAGGGTTGCGTTGAGGAGGACCAGCCTGGGGTCCCGAAGCTGAATTTGTTATGCAGCACGATTCTTCTCCAGGGCACGTAGCTTCTGAGTCTATGTCGTCGCAAAACAATGCAAAGAGTGCATTCACACATTCACCGTTGCATTTGTTTCCTGCAGACTATTAGCTCCAAATTAATAAAGTACACTTGTTTACGTGTTATCTTAGAGAATTAAAAGTTTTAAAAGCTAAAGGAAGGTTTAAATGTTTAAGAAAGTAATATAATGGTAATCTGTTCTCATTCATGGCTAATTGGAGTACTAAGACTTATAAAAAATTGTTTCGAATGTAACAAGGCATAGAAAAAGTCCACCACACAAGGGCTGCATTAACTAAGCAGATTTCCCATATGCATCACATATTTGCATTTACCTCAAAACGTAAAAGTTCAATGAGAACAATACTTGGAATTTAGTTTTCAAATAAAGTGCTTCATAATATAGCAGTGTATTGATAACGCGACATGAGTAGGAGTAGGGGCTTACAAATAAGTTTTTACAATAAGTTGAAGGATAACAACTATAAAATGCAAATATCTTGGTTAATAATCAAGATAATGAAAAAATGTAAAGAACAACATTTCTAGAACATTAAATTTGAAATAAAATTGGTTCTATACACTTTTTCGATCCGAGGCATAATAAAGGAGGTATTAAGATTTTTCGAAATCCCCCCTCCCACTGGTCGGATTTCAGCCATTAATGAACTTGATCTATACTCTTACATAAAATGCTTAAATATAGAGTTTGGTAACGATCAAACAAAAATTTGCTAAAACCACAGTAAACAAAAGACATAATAGTTCATGAAATTATATTCATTGTATATATAATTATTCAAACTGTCTAAAAACTTCATAGAAATAACTTCAAAAATAAAAATTGAAATCCGATCTATAATATTATTAAAAAATGAAAAAAAAAAAATTATTGTTTTCCTCTTACTCAGAAAAAGGGAGCCAAGTTTATTGTTTTCCTGATTCTGTATGCAAGGCACCTCATCTTCACTTTCTCTGAAATGAGGAACACATAATTGTTCCTCATTTCTTTTCAAAAGTAAATTTATTCACTATACCCTTTTGAGGCTACTGTTTTCACTACTTTCCTTAGCAAGGCTGGCTAACTCTTACTATTATTTAGTGGAAAGTGTTTATTACTTCGTATTTAAATATCCATTCATATCAGTAATTCACATTAATGACATAAAGTAAATATCTTAATCATACGTGGGTTTTAATTGTCTTAAAATAGATATATGTTTAGGCTTTGCTTAAGATAATTAATATTTTTTAGAAATGTTTAGTTAAAGATACAATACCCTAATATTCAATTACAATGAATCAACTAATGAAGATAAGATTGTCCACATTATATGCTTGAATTCAATTGAAATCATGATATATATATATATATATATATATATATATATGTATGTATTTATATCATTGTTTTGATTGAATTAACTCTTGGGCAAGCACGGAACCTCACAGGTCCGTTTTGTTTATATAAAATGAAGAACACTCTTTACTGTTAACAAAAAAATAGGATAAATAGATGTTACTTTTCTGTTTAAATTAGGAATTCAAACCCTTAAAATGAGTTCCTACAATTTTTAAACCGTTGATATGCGTGCCTAAACTGTAGCAGACCTGTGAAGTCGCTGCGCTCAGTCAAGTTATTTTCAAACCGCACCTACTTGAGTGTTAAAGCAAATAATTGACCAAAGATTTTAATTATTTAATTTAATAGGTGAGCAAGGAATTAATTTTGGGCGGCCCAGGCAATTAAAGATTAACTTATTATTATTATTGATTTAAAATGCCTCAAATATTTCAAAAAAAGAGATTGCCACTTTAAGAAGAAGTGAGGTGAATGCAGTGACTGTGGTATAATTTCTATTATCAGATTAAATAATTTTTTAAAAGTTAAATGAAAAATAAGTTACACAGCAATGCCAGGAAGAAATTTAGCTCCTGACCAGTTGACAGAGTCTAGGACTTTTACTTTCTATTTTGTATTAAATGTTCCTACTTCTACATATATGTAATTGTCTCAATATTTAACTGTTTCAATCAACACTAGAGGCCATATTGGCTAATGGCTGAATGCTGAGAATAGGGGAGAGGGTCAGATGAGTGGATTAGGAAATCAATACATTTTCGTTATTATAAGTTGGATCAAAAAATGTTAAGGAACCAATCTTGTTAAACTATCGATACACTAAAATTGTAGTCCTACACATTTTTTTGTAACTCAAATATTAAGCGAGTTATTCATACTAAGTTATTCGTACTCATAGGATTTTTACTTAGAAATAGAGAACATATGGTAAGATAAGATCACTAATGTATCATTCCAGAACATGGGAATTCTGGTTAGTTTACACATACCCTCTGTGAAGGGCATTTTTAAAAAAACTGTAATTCCTTTCACCAGTCTAAAATATAAATATAAAAACCTTGATTGGCTATTGTTGACAAGTTTTCACATCTGTTAAAGCTGACAATTTTGAAAGATTTTTATATTGACTTAGGAGAGTAATTTTAAACTTAGTATTGTAAATAATGCACTAATTCCTCAAAAATTTCAAATTAGGTATCTAGGACTCACATTGAACAAGCGACTAACTTGGAAACCTCACATCACATTAAAAAAAAAAAAGAATGGAATAGTTGGTCCAGACTTCTACTAAGACTACTTGACAACAGATCTAAACTATCACTGCATAACAAACAGTTGCTTTGCACAACAGTACTCAGACCAATATGGACTTACGTACTTGAACTTTGGGGTTCCACTAAACCATCAATTTCCTCCAAAATCCAAACCCTCCAATCCAGAATACTCTGCGAAATTTCAGATTCCCCATTTTACATATCCGATTTTACTCTCTATAATGACCTCAACATTCCTTTTGTTCAAACACTTGTCCACTCTTTCCTTCTTGCATATCCTAATCCTTTAGTCGAATCACTCTCATCTAGCCATAGTCCAGAAAACCCAAGAAGCATAAGTGGCCAAGAGATATCCTTATGTAATGAAAAGTTTTAATCCAATATGGTATAATCCAATGTTCATTCCCAATGTTGGTATTGTCAATGGACAACTTTCCACATGAAGCCAAAATCAAGTCAATTGTTATTATTATCATACATGTAATTTGCTTGTAATATTTAAATATTGTTACAAATAAATAAGATAAAAAAACAAACAAAGTATTGTAAATGCCCAGGAGGGTGAACCATTTGTGAAGAGCTTGGGCGAGACCTGAAGATCTTTTTCTTTTTTAATTCCTTAAAGTAACAATTTTGCTATAACAATAATCAAATTAAAATAGGCCCCTACCTACCTGGAGAGAAGGTGGTCTTGCGGTGGTAGCTGGCTGTGGTGGGGGTGTAGTTGTGGTTGTGGTAGTGGTAACACTGGTGTTATTCCTCTGGGGTGCTGGTGGACGGGCTTGGGGGTGGGAATCCCTCGTTACGCAGCACCTCAGTCCCTCCTTGCAAAGCGAAACTCCTTCTTCGGACAGTACTGCCTCACAATAATCTGCAATTCTTTCCGCCACGCACACTCCTGGACATGTTTTATCTGAACACAAAATAGATTATATTAAACAAAATAATTTCAATGGAATACCTTCCTTCAAAATTTGTGATCGTGTGATTGTATGTAAAACTAAAGATCAAGTTTGTTTATGGCTCAAATTGGACTAGTGACCTCTAAACCCACCTGTTAGAGGGGGGGATCAAAATCATCAACAATGAATAATCATGATCACAAGTACGTACCCCAGGGGCTGCGTTAACTAAGCAGATTTCCCTAGTAAGTCAGGTATATACATTTATCTCTAAATGTAAAAGTTCAATGAGAACAATATTTGTTATTTATGCTTCAAATAAAGTGCTTCATAATATTGTTATTAATATGACATGAGTACTGAAGACCAAAAAAGAATGCAAATATCTTAGTTAATAATCAAGATAGCGAAAAAATGCACATAACAACATTTATAGAACATTACATTTGCAATAAGATTAGTTCTATATAGTTTTTCAATTCAAAATTATCATTGAAACAAGTCTACAGGAAAGGGAATGGATTCTGAAATATAAAAAAAATAATATTTAAAACAAAATAACTAAAAAGTATTCTTGAGTGAATCCAAAAAATGTTAACTTCAAAGAACATCAACATTACAAAAAAAGTTTTTGAAGTAATTACGCACTAATTATTTATAAAGGGAATATATTTTCCCACCTGTATAGTTTCATGCGAAGAAAAAAAAAACGGTGCGGTATCTTCCAGGGAAGAATCATTGGGGCCCACATTTCTTTGATAAAACATTAAATGGTACAATCTTCAACCACTTCTTAAATGAAGAGGTTTTAATTAAATAGAGGACATACCCCCGACGCAAAGAAATGAAATGTGGCTGCAGCTTGACAGATCTCCTTCCCACTTCTCAATCACTAATCAATCAACAATAAGAGAAATGTTTCCCCAAAGCAGCATATGTCGCAGCTTGCACATTGAGTAGCCACCCAGGTCACTCGATCTGGCAGAAGTGAACTATTATCTATGGGTGAGGTTCAAAGACATCTCTACCAGAATAGATTGGACAATATTGAAGAAATGAAAAATAAAATCAGATTCACAGTAAATTCTATTTTAGTAGCAGAAATAAACAGTGCCAAAAGGGATATCAAATAACGTCTTTTGAAGTGAATAAATGAGAAAGGACGCATTATCGAACATTTTTAAATGTAGCTGTAAGTATTATAGTACAATGGAAAAACTGGCTTCCGTTTTTTTACATGAAAGTATGAAGGTGGAAAAATGTATTTCTTCTACAAATAACTACTACGTAATTAGTATAAAATAAATTAATTCTAAGAACATTTTTTGAAGAAAACATTTTTAGGATTCATTCAAGAATAATTTTGGATTAATTAATTTTAAATTTTTATTTTTATTTTCAGAATCCATTCCTTTCTCCGTAGACATGTTTCAAAGATAATTTTGTTGACTACAACTTTTATGTCGCAATATTTTTCAATAAAATGTGCCGTTTCTGAAATAAAGATTTCTGCATTTTATGGCTAAAGGATACATCAAATCGAAAAATTCACTGATATAAATTCCTTTTAGAATTTGTTTTTCTACAAAAATCCACCTTAGGGCATTCCATTGGAAATTTCAAAGTTATGGTCGTTAAAGAAGTACTGGAGAAGGTTAGGGGGTTGAATATGGACTAAAAGGATTCTTCAGGGGCCCTAATTATTGCATACCAAGTCTCAGCCTTTATTAAAATAATTGGATATTTTAAGGGGGGGTGGCACGGGAACTTGGGACACCCTGTATTTATATATATATATATATATATATATATATATATATATATATATATATATTTTTTATCTGAAGCCCTCGTACTACTTTTGGCCTGGTCGGTCTCTGAACTAACGTGAACCACATAGAATGGGTTAAGAGCACATGGGAGAAATGAGTCAGCAAAAGTTATGGCCAAGTCAGTTCTGCTACCTCCAGGTAGATTTCTACCTATTGTATGTGACAAAGCAGTTCAAAATGCATATTAAAACAATGCTTAAAGAGGAGAGCTAAAGAGAATGGCAGCTTGGGTAGAATAGTATAAATAAAGGACAACATGTATACATTCCCAACATACTCAAGGGCTCCACAAAAATAACACATCCTATTGAACACAAATTTTAACCAGGCATGGCAAAAACAAGTCATATTTACGTAGATTCAGAATTCAGGACCGGGAGCAGGTTTGCCATGTGAGTTGAGATCTTGGTCTTAATCTCACTTGGAAACCAAGAATTGTGGGTTTGATTCTCACCTGGCCAGTAGTAATTTATTTAGTAACAAACTCATTTTATTTAATCGCTAGTTCCACCCTGACTGAAAAATGATGGAAACATGTACATATAGCCCACCCCAATTAGCCTTAGTAGCACAAAGTGGAGTTGGTGACAAAATCGAAAAACCTTTAGAAATTACTATGACTAGAATAAAAGTTTAACATGATAATGTTAAAAGTTATGTTACATTGGTTCCAATGTTAAGTGTCAGGCAATTTTAGAAGTTACAAGTTACTCACTTGTTTCTGTTTTTTGCATCGTACTAGCAGCAGCTTCAGGTTTATTTGTCTTTGTTGGTTCAGGAGGCTGAAAAGACAAAACAAACAAAGAATTAATTTAATTTTAAGCCACACTAATTAATTAACAAGGAGTGGATAGATAAAAGAAAGACCAGATAATTAGGGTTTGGAGTAAAAACTATGAAGGTTGGAGCTCTCAACTAAGTAAGTTACTGCTAAAGGAAAATGCTTGAGAGACAGGCGAGAGACAGAGACAGAGAAGATAGAGATCTTAGACCTAAAAGCAATTTCCTTGATTCTGCATAATCAATTGAATTTGATGGAATTTTCTCTGAGTGTCATATAGAGGGACACAAGAATTAGTTAGAAAGGGATCATCTTAGAGTATGAATAATGCAATGACATGTGACAAGACCTGGTTGTTCTCTTACGGTTCACCAAGTCTACTCGTAAAAAAAACGTTTAGGTTCTTTGGTGATGAGAATACACATATGGCTGTCAGAAAAGTCCCTTAAGGGAAATCAGCTATTGAGATTGTACTCAGGAGATGACGGAAATCTGGTCTTTTCAAAGCTCCATACACACACACACACACACACACACACACACCCACAGTTGTCAAGCTTCATCACAATTTTTGATTGATCGTTACCAAACTCCATATTTAAACATTTTATTTTAAAAAGTCCTTCACCCAGGGGCTTCGTAAAGTAAGCAGATTTCCCACGTGGGCCACGTGTTTGCATTTATCTCAAAAAGTAAATGTCCAATGAAACCAATATTTGGTATTTATGCTTCAAATAATGTGATTCATAATATAACAGCTTATTGTTAATATGACAGGAGTAGGAGCGAGGTTTACTCAAGGCCGAAAACTATAAAATGCAAATATTTCGGTTAATAATCCACATAGTGAAAATAAGTACATCATAATATTTATAGAACACTAGCTCAGATACCCGGCTCGCCCGGGAATTATTTGAGGCTGAATGGTGATGGTATTTTTTAGCAGGCTTTACATTGCACAATATTTTGACATTTACCCGTCCCAGTGTTTAGGATTGATACCCGTCGTTGCCGTGGATTTGCTAATAATAGAATATTTGTTTGATAAGGCTTCACTGTCTTCGATATTTTTATATTTCCCGTCTCTTATACATGTAAATATGGTGAATTTTTATTTCAGGCCTCCCTTATAACCCCCCTCCCGTTCGAACCTAAAAATTTTAATATAACTTATAATCATGGAAGAATTAATGCTAATTGACATACCGAGCTTTGGTAAGTTCGGTTCAGCCGTTAGTGCCCAATAAAATTGTTGGCTCCCGCTAAAGTTTTAACGTATAACTCATTTATACTTAGGTATACGACAAAAGTATATATAACAAAAGTTACTCCAAATAACAAAATAAACAACTTTTGTTATGTTTATATTTGCGGAAAAACCAATAGGAAACGAAATATCACTATTTTTAATTTCAGGCCTCCCTTATAACCCCCACTCCTGCCCGTCCCTAGAAATGTTGGTATGGCTTATTACAATGAAGGCGTTAGTGCTAATGCACATACCGAGTTTTATTTAGTTCGGTTGAGTCTTTTTTGGCAAATAATATTGTTGACTCCCGCTATAATTTTTAGCGTATAACGCATTTAAACTTCGGTATACGACAAAAGTGTATATAACAAAAGTTACTCTAAATAACAAAATAAACAACTTTTGTTATGTGCATATTTGCCGAAAACCCATAGGAAACGAAATATCGTTAATTTTAAATTTCATGCTTCCCTTATAATCCCCACTCCTGTTCGTCTCAGAGAATGTTAATATAGCCTAAAGTCCAAGTTGGGCTAGTAGTAATATACATACCAAGTTTCATAAAATTCGTTTGAGGTGTTCATGCGTGAAAAGGTAACAAACAAACATACACGAAAGAAACAAAATGCAGATATGGTGTCTATGACATGTGAAACGAAAAGTTATCGTAAAATTTCGCGAAAAAAATCAATGTACAGACAGAGGTTACATTTATATATATATATATAGATATATAGATTACATTTGCAATAAGATTGGTTCTATACATTTTTTTTAATGAGATTTTCGAAATTCCTCCCCTCTAAACCCCTCCCCCTCACACTTGTCGGATTTTAACCATTAACGTACTCGATTTTTCTTAATACATAAAAACAAAAATTGTGACCACTAGAGTGGTAAGATATATATATTAAATTTTGAACGGACCTCATTTTCGTCATCTCGTCAATAGAACCCATGGACATTTGAAGTATACATTTGTCTGTTACCGCTCTAGCGATCGCGATTTTTGTTTTATCTTTACCAAACTTGATATATAATCGTTCAACGGATCAAGTTCGTTAACGGATGAAATCGGATCAGGGTGAGGGGGGGGGGTTTAGAGAGAAGGATTTTCGGAAATTCAAAATATCTCCTTTACTAAACTTCGGATCGAAAAATTGTATAAAAACCAATCTTATTGCCCATTAAATGTACTATAATTATTGTTATATACATTTATTCTCTATCATGAATATTAACCGAGATATTTGCAATTTTCAGTTTTCAGCGTTCAGCAAATCCCCACTTCTACTCATGTTACGTAAACAATACTCTACAAATATGTTATTCAAGAGACCTTTATTACATAAGATGCATGCAAATATGTCGTGGTGCCCCCCCCCCCCCCGCCCCGTCTTAAGGTCTTGGATTACTAAAATTTGATTAATTGAGATAACAATTATTCTGACTCATTATTAATTACAGTACTAGATATAGTAAATAGTTCTCAATAAAATTAATATGTTATATTCTGATATATTTCAGTAATTGTTTTAGCAGATTTCCCTTAAGGGAAATCAGCTATTGAGGTTGTACTCATGACGGAATTTTTGAAATTTTTCTTCAAATGTCCATCGATCCTACCTAGTAGATGACGAAAATGAGGTCCGTTCAAAACTGTATATATATATATATATATATATATATATATATATATATATATATATATATATTATATATCGATCTATCTATCTATCTCTATATATTTGTCTGTTACCGCTCTAGCGGTCGCTATTTTTGTTTGATAGTTAACATACTCGATATTTTGGCGTTTTATGTAAAAACATAGATCAAGTTCTATTCTGGCTGAAATCGGACAAGTGGGAGGGGGGGTTTAGAGGGGGGATATTTGAAAAATCGAAATATCTCCATTATTGTTCGTCGGATCGAAAAAATGTATAGAATCAATCTTATTGCAAATTAAATTTACTATAAATATTGTTATATACATTTATTCCCTATCTTGAATATTAACCGAGATATTTGCATTTTTATTAAATTTGGGCCGATAACGGATTTTTGAATTTCCCGCCATAAGCTAGTTCGGCCCTTTGCCGTAACTGTTCGGCTCTCGTATGGAGATTTCTCTATTGTATAACTTCACATGGGAAATCTGCTTAGTTTACGTAGCCCCTGCGTGACGGACTGATTTTTTTCTTTCCGGTGTAAGCCTGGCCGATCTGTTTGTTTACACTTCAAACGCTTCCAGTCGGCAGGTTTTTTAAAATGGTTGAAACATTTCTTAGTTCCGTTTGTATTTATTCACGGTGTTGTGTTAGCAGTATGTATATTTATCTATTACTAAACTTCACAAGGGAAATCTACTTAGTTTACGCAGCCCCTGCGTGACGGACTTTTTTTGTGCAGAGTATTGTCTCCTACCACTGCAGCAATCGCAGTACCATAGTTTGTTCTAGATGCAATATATGCGTGATATAGGAATGATTCCATGGAGGATTGAAGGTCAGGGTGAGGAAGTAGCCCGTTTGTTGAGCTGGTAGGGTATCTCGTTGCGCCGTCAAATCACGGATCTCGGTGGGTCAGGACAAAGGTCCGTCACGCAGGGGCTGCGTAAACTAAGCAGAGTTCCCACGTGAAGTTTTACAATAACTTAAACCTATTCACGAGGGTATATATATATATATATATATATATATTTTTATTTATTTCCTTCCTGAAGTAACCCTACAGGAAGGGAGTTTCTTATCCACACGTCCCTTACAGTAATTAGTACATAACGTGTTCTTGATACAAAACATTTTTTTTTTTTTTTTAACTATAATAACATAAAATATTTATACAATAAAATTATATACATCAAAGAAAAGAAAAAAAAAGAAAAGAAAAACTAAAACAAAATTTGGATTCAATGCTGAATAATTAATTTAACTGTATTTCAGTTTCAAATAGTTTAAGAAGTCATACATTTCTTCAGCAAACTTTTTTAATGGTTTATTATGTTTATAAAATAATAGTTTTTCCTCAACAGGCAAATTTTCTTGTCGGCATTTTAATTGGGATTTAAAGTCTTCTCTTTGGTCCGTTAGTAGTCTGCAGTCATAGAGCAAGTGTCTGTATGTCTGTTCAGTAGTTAAGTCGCAGTAACAGTTTGGTTGATCTGTTAGGCCAAAACGATTAAAGTAAGAATTTGTTGTTCCGTGTCCAGTTAATAATTGTGTCATGTATTAGTCTGTTGATGTTAATTTTTATCCTATATACTCTTTAATGTCTGGAATAAATATTTTAAATGTTGTCCTTTCGTAGTCGTATTCCATTTCTGTTGTCATTTATTAATTGTGACAGCAAGTAATTGTGTTTTTAAGTGTGATTTTGTTATTTTGTTGTAGCATTCTGGAATTTTGGTATCTTTTGACGCTGATTTTGCAGATAAATCAGCGAGATCGTTTCCTAAAATTCCCGAATGCCCTTTGATCCAGCAAAAGTGTATGTGTATATTATTTTGTTTAAGTCTTGTAAGTAACTGTCTGATTTTTTTCTGGCAAAGGGTCATGAATTGTATGAATGAATATATATATATAATTTTGAACGGACCCCATTTTCGTCATCTCCTGGGTAGGATCGATGGACATTTGAGGAAATTTTTCAAAACTCGCGTCATGAGTATGACCTCAATAGCTGATTTCCCTTGAGGGAAATCTGCTAAAACTCGGTATGTGGATTAGCATTAATTCTTCCATGATTATAAGCTATATTAAAATGTTTAGGTTAGAACGGGAGTGGGGGTTATAAGGGAGGCCTGAAATAAAAATTCGCGATATTTCATTTTTTATTTGTTATAAGGCGAACGTGCTCATAACAAAAGTTGTTTACTTTGTTATTTAGAGTAACTTTTGTTTTATACGTTTTTTCGGTAACAACGTATGAAGAAAGTAATTTGCGTAGAAATATTGATATGCTTAGCAAGGTATTTAAGTAAAGCAATATTAATAACACCCAAGCGAGAGCGGAAGTTGTCGGTAGGCTAACACAAATAATTGTATTAAGTAATTCTCCTGTGAAATGTTATATTTTTTTTCTACTTGCATTTACTATTTATGTATGTATTGTAAAGCTCGGATTGGTTTTTGACAGGAAATATGTACACTATAAATGAATTTGATTATAATAAATGCTATCCATGCTTAAGATTGGAGATATTCATGGTGTGTCAAACAGTGGAGAGAGATTGATTAGAGACTAATTTTCATTTATTCTTCAAAACTCTAATTTCTATTCTATAAGTCCCTACCAGACCCTTACGGGAAACCATTAGCCCAGACAGGAAGTGTAGTTATACACATTGTAGCCTTGCCAAATAAAAAATACCATCAACATTCAGACTGAAAATGATTCCCTCTAGGCATATATATATAAATAAAATAAAAACTTATTAAGAGTCTCTCCCTTATTAAGAGAACCATTTAATTACATTAGATATTGAAAGAGTTATAAACAGCACATCTACAAAGTAGAATTTAGAAGAATTAGCTCTCTTGGCGGAGGCGAGGAGTAACTATACCTAAAAATGCCATTTTATAAGATCAAGGTTATATCTTAAGTCCGCTTATTTGATACTAATAATCAAAAATTGATAGTTAGCAGGACAAATTACACATTCAATCCAGAGAAGCTAGCCAAGACACCGTTAATCACTTCATTCTTAAATGACTTGTTTTAGAAGAAATCATTTCCAGACAAGTCTTAACATTCCACAGCACTCCATGGATAATCTTTTTGACCTTAACGACACAAATAAGTTAAACTGCATGTATGCTTTTCTACTAAGAAGTCTTTACATCAGAAGGAAAATAATACAACAAATATAATTATTAAAATAAAGTAAATTTTTTTTTTTTTTGTAATTATTGTATATAGTACTTTAAACTTAATTCTTTGTTATGATCAAAAAAAAAGAAAAGAAAAAAAGAAAAAGAGAATAGAAAAATGTAATCATAAAAATATGGCTGAACCCGTGCTATAAAATTTAAAAAGCAATAAAAATATTCACGCATTCATAAATTTATATACGAGCACCTTGGAAATTTTCTTTGTTTACGCAGTCCCTACTTTTACGAGCTATAAATTATTTATGACCCTTTTCAGAGTCATGAACGTTATTATTCCGTTTACGAAAATATTCCTCGCCTTCCTTAGGGTGTGTGCATAGTTTTGAACGGACCTATTTTCGTCATCTCGTGAATAGAATCCATGGACATTTGAAGAAACGTTTCGAAAATCGAATCATGAGTACAACATCAATAACTGACGTCCCTAGTGGGAAATTTGCTGAAAAGAGTCCTCCTATATGTGGCATACAGGACTTTGCCATCGAGGCCAATTTAGTCGGGAACAAGAAAGAAACCTTCGTGTGGTATAACCATCAAATCAATAGTAGTTGGGCTGAACCTGGAAGTACAGTTATGCGATAACTGTAGATAACTGTCGGACTGTACTCATTGCGATTATCCAATGCTATTGGAATGGAATTGAGAGAACTGTGCCGCCTCCCCCCTCCCCCGGGAGGGAGGAAGTAACGCCTTTGAAAATTAAATATCAAGTTCGTTAATGACTGAAATCCATCTATTAGGGGGGGGGGTGGTTCGAAAATTGAAAATATCTCCGTTATTTTGCGTCAGATCGTTAAATTGTGTACAACCTTGTATATTGAATATTAAACGAGAGATTTCCATGTTTCACTTAGATATATATATATATATATATATATATATATACTAGCTCAGATACCCGGCTTCGCCCGGGAATTCATTTGAGGCTGGATGGTGATGGTATTTTTTTGGCAAGGCTTTACTTTGCACAATATTTTGACATTTAACCTTCCCAGTGTTTAGGGTTAATACCCGTCGTTTCTGTAGATTTGTTAATAATAAAATTAATTTTTTATGTAAGACTTCACTGTCCTCCATATTGTCATATTTCCCGTTTCCTGTGCATTCTGCATAGATTTAAATTATTAAGGATAATTTATAACAAAATGTTATAATAATATATTATAATTTGAATTAATTTTTCCAGGTGACAGGTACCTGGTAGTTCACATTGAAAAGAATTGTTGATTAAATTTCTCTAAATAACAAAATAAACAACTTTTGTTATGTGCATATTTGCAGGAAATATCAGCAGGAAACGAAATATCACTATTTTTAATTTCAGGCCTCCCTTATAACCCCCACTCCTGCCCGTCCCTAGAAATGTTAGTATGGCTTATTATAATGAAGGTGTTAGTGCTAATTCACATACCGAGTTTGGTTTAGTTCGGCTGAGTTTTTCGTGCCAAATAAAATTCTTGACTTCCGCAGTAGCTTTTAACGTATAACTCATTTAAACTTAGGTATACGAAAAAAGTTTATATAACAAAAGTTACTCTAAATAACAAAATAAACAACTTTTGTTATGTTCATATTTGCCGAAAAACCAATAGGAAACGAAATATCGCTATTTTTAATTTCAGGCTTCCCATATAACCCCCACTCCTGTTCATCACAGAGAATATTAACATAGCCTAAAGTCTAAGTTGGGTTAGTAGTAATATGCATACTAAATTTCATAAAATTCGGTTCAGCCGTTAATGCGTGAAAAGGTAACAAACAAACAAACAAACAAATAAACAAACAGACACCAAAGAAACAAAATGCACTTATGGTGTCTATGACATGTGAAACGAAAAGCCGTCGTGAAATTTCGCGAAAAAAATCAATGTACAGACAGTGGTTACAATTTATATATATATATATATATATATATATATATATATAGATATATATATATATGTGTGTGTGTGTGTGTGTGTGTGTGTGTGTGTGTGTGCGTTATTGCTCTATCAATTTTCGTCTTACCATTACCAAATTCCATATATAAGCATTTTAACTGTAAGCTATTACATCATGAGCTTTTCATTCCAAAGGTTACCAAATATGGTTTTCATTGAACTTTTACTTTGTGAGATACTCATACATACAAATACGTTATGGGATGACTTCATCAATTAAGATAAGTCATTCTTTAATCGAAAATGTTTAATGTATACTACACTCGATATATAACTTCAGATCATGTTTGTTATTGGCGGAGCCGGAGATGGAATAGTCGGGTTTAGAGGAAAGGGAATCCGAAAATTCCAAATATCTCCGTTATTATAAGTCTTATCCCAAAATATTATAGAATTAATATTGTTAAACTACTTATGTTCTTCAATTGACCTTCAATGTTTTTTTTTTTGTTATCTTCAAACTTGTCACACTTTGAAGGATAATGTACCTGATCATAAATTATTTCGTGTATGACAAATATTTTGCTGTTTTATTTAATAACAGGACATTTTTGATAATATCCATCATGTGTGTACAACATCCTTCAGGCATGAAGTTTGTTAAATTTATTTTTGAACTAAGAATATCCTTTAATAAGAGTTTTACTCCGGGTAATGATAATGGCTTGAAACGTATTCCTGTAGCTTGTTTTAATAAAGCGGAATAAGCCAATGAAGTCGTACTCATGACGTGATTTTCGAAAAATGTCCTCAAATATTCATCGATCCTACCCAGTAGATGACGAAAATGAGGTCCGTTCAAAATATATACTCTCTCACACACACACACACACACACAAATTTGTATATTACCGCTAGCGGTCGAAATTTTTGTTTTATCGTTAATAAACTCGATATATAAGTATTTCATGGTAAATTAAAGATCTAGATCAGGGCTTCTTAAACTTTTGTAATTTACGACCGCATTTATGATTGCGAGTTTCTTGACGACCCCATACAAATATAAAAGAAAAATAAATTAATATTTTTTGATGCTTTATTTATTAGGTAACAATATACATATACATATGAAAATATATAAGTTTAGAATTCGTTTTGAAACATACAAAAATCTAAAATTAAAAATTGCACAAAAAATTATAAAATTGTATTTATTATAGTTTCAAAAATAAAAGTGGATTCTGACCGTCTTAATTCTCTCGAATATAGCCTATATACATCCGGAAGGAGGAAATCGCCTCGTCCTTCCAAAGGAAAGATAACCTTCTCTTTGTAAAAGAAGCATCGTCGAATCGATGAATAAGTTGTAATTGTAGATAAAGCATATTCGTCTAATCGACGAATAAGTTGTAACTGAAGATAAAACATAAATTGTATTTTTATCTCTCGCGACCCCAGAATTTTGCCCATTTGGGGTCGCGACCCATAGTTTAAGAAGCCCGTATCTAGATCGTTAACGACTGAAATCGGACTTTGTGGAGGGTTTAGAGGGGAATTGTTTTGAAAATTCTAATTATCTCCGTTATTATTCGTCGGATCGAAATACTGTCTAGAGCTAATCTTATTGTGAATTTCATTGTCTATAAATGTTGCGACTTTTCTCTAATATGAATATTAACCGAGAAATTTGGAGTTTTTAGTTTTCAGCCTTCAGTAATCCACCGTTCCCACTAATGCCATCATAAAAATAATCTGTTATAAAATGAACCACTTTCTTCGAGATACTATCAAATTCTTTTTGTGATTATTTGATCTATACCATACTCGATAATTAACCGTTTTATTCAACACTAAAGATTGGCAACATATTTGTTATTGGCAGAAAACGAACCAGGATTAAGGGGGTGGGTATTAATACTCTATAATTGTTTCTTTATGCATTTTTTCTTCAGGGTTAAGGGGGTGGGTATTAGTACTCTATAATTGTTTCTTTATGCATTTTTTCTTCAGGGTTAAGGGGGGTGGGTATTAATACTCTATAATTGTTTCTGTATGCACTTTTCCTTCAGGGTTAAGGGGGGGGGGTATTAGTACTCTATAATTGTTTCTTTATGCATTTTTTCTTCAGGGATAAGGGGGTGGGTATTAGTACTCTATAATTGTTTCTTTATGCATTTTTTCTTCAGGATTAAGGGGGGTGGGTATTAATACTCTATAATTGCTTCTTTATGCATTTTTTCTTCAGGATTAAGGGGGGTGGGTATTAATACTCTATAATTGTTTCTTTATGCATTTTTTCTTCAGGGTTAAGGGGGGTGGGTATTAGTACTCTATAATTGTTTCTTTATGCATTTTTCTTCAGGATTAAGGGGGGTGGGTATTAATACTCTATAATTGATTCTTTATGCATTTTTCTTCAGGATTAAGGGGGTGGGTATTAATACTCTATAATTGTTTCTTTATGCATTTTTCTTCAGGATTAAGGGGGGTGGGTATTAATACTCTATAATTGTTTCTTTATGCATTTTTCTTCAGGATTAAGGGGGTGGGTATTAATACTCTATAATTGTTTCTTTATGCAATTTTCTTCAGGTTTAAGGGGGTGGGTATTAGTACTCTATAATTGTTTCTTTATGCATTTTTTCTTCAGGGTTAAGGGGGGTGGGTATTAATACTCTATAATTGTTTCTTTATGCATTTTTTCTTCAGGATTAAGGGGGGTGGGTATTAATACTCTATAATTGTTTCTTTATGCATTTTTCTTCAGGATTAAGGGGGGTGGGTATTAATACTCTATAATTGTTTCTTTATGCATTTTTTCTTCAGGATTAAGGGGGGTGGGTATTAATACTCTATAATTGTTTCTTTATGCATTTTTTCTTCAGGATTAAGGGGGGTGGGTATTAATACTCTATAATTGTTTCTTTATGCATTTTTTCTTCAGGATTAAGGGGGGTGGGTATTAATACTCTATAATTGTTTCCTTTATGGATTTTTTCTTCAGGATTAAGGGGGTGGGTATTAATACTCTATAATTGTTTCTTTATGCATTTTTTCTTCAGGATTAAGGGGGGTGGGTATTAATACTCTATAATTGTTTCTTTATGCATTTTTTCTTCAGGATTAAGGGGGGTGGGTATTAATACTCTATAATTGTTTCTTTATGCATTTTTTCTTCAGGGTTAAGGGGGGTGGGTATTAGTACTCTATAATTGTTTCTTTATGCATTTTTCTTCAGGATTAAGGGGGGTGGGTATTAATACTCTATAATTGATTCTTTATGCATTTTTCTTCAGGATTAAGGGGGGTGGGTATTAATACTCTATAATTGTTTCTTTATGCATTTTTCTTCAGGATTAAGGGGGGTGGGTATTAATACTCTATAATTGTTTCTTTATGCATTTTTCTTCAGGATTAAGGGGGTGGGTATTAATACTCTATAATTGTTTCTTTATGCAATTTTCTTCAGGATTAAGGGGGGTGGGTATTAGTACTCTATAATTGTTTCTTTATGCATTTTTTCTTCAGGGTTAAGGGGGGTGGGTATTAATACTCTATAATTGTTTCTTTATGCATTTTTTCTTCAGGATTAAGGGGGGTGGGTATTAATACTCTATAATTGTTTCTTTATGCATTTTTCTTCAGGATTAAGGGGGGTGGGTATTAATACTCTATAATTGTTTCTTTATGCATTTTTTCTTCAGGATTAAGGGGGGTGGGTATTAATACTCTATAATTGTTTCTTTATGCATTTTTTCTTCAGGATTAAGGGGGGTGGGTATTAATACTCTATAATTGTTTCTTTATGCATTTTTTCTTCAGGATTAAGGGGGGTGGGTATTAATACTCTATAATTGTTTCTTTATGGATTTTTTCTTCAGGATTAAGGGGGTGGGTATTAATACTCTATAATTGTTTCTTTATGCATTTTTTCTTCAGGATTAAGGGGGGTGGGTATTAATACTCTATAATTGTTTCTTTATGCATTTTTTCTTCAGGATTAAGGGGGGTGGGTATTAATACTCTATAATTGTTTCTTTATGCATTTTTTCTTCAGGATTAAGGGGGGTGGGTATTAATACTCTATAATTGCTTCTTTATGCATTTTTTCTTCAGGATTAAGGGGGGTGGGTATTAATACTCTATAATTGTTTTCTTTATGCATTTTTTCTTCAGGATTAAGGGGGTGGGTATTAATACTCTATAATTGTTTCTTTATGCATTTTTTCTTCAGGATTAAGGGGGGTGGGTATTAATACTCTATAATTGTTACTTTATGCATTGTTTCTTCAGGGTTAAGGGGGTGGGTATTAGTACTCTATAATTGTTTCTTTATGCATTTTTTCTTCAGGGTTAAGGGGGGTGGGTATTAGTACTCTATAATTGTTTCTTTATGCATTTTTCTTCAGGATTAAGGGGGGTGGGTATTAATACTCTATAATTGATTCTTTATGCATTTTTCTTCAGGATTAAGGGGGTGGGTATTAATACTCTATAATTGTTTCTTTATGCATTTTTCTTCAGGATTAAGGGGGTGGGTATTAATACTCTATAATTGTTTCTTTATGCATTTTTCTTCAGGATTAAGGGGGGTGGGTATTAGTACTCTATAATTGTTTCTTTATGCATTTTTTTCTTCAGGGTTAAGGGGGGTGGGTATTAATACTCTATAATTGTTTCTTTATGCATTTTTTCTTCAGGATTAAGGGGGGTGGGTATTAATACTCTATAATTGTTTCTTTATGCATTTTTTCTTCAGGATTAAGGGGGGTGGGTATTAATACTCTATAATTGTTTCTTTATGCATTTTTTCTTCAGGATTAAGGGGGGTGGGTATTAATACTCTATAATTGTTTCTTTATGCATTTTTTTCTTCAGGATTAAGGGGGGGTGGGTATTAATACTCTATAATTGTTTTCTTTATGCATTTTTTCTTCAGGATTAAGGGGGGTGGGTTATTAATACTCTATAATTGTTTCTTTATGGATTTTTTCTTCAGGATTAAGGGGGTGGGTATTAATACTCTATAATTGTTTCTTTATGCATTTTTTCTTCAGGATTAAGGGGGGGTGGGTATTAATACTCTATAATTGTTTCTTTATGCATTTTTTCTTCAGGATTAAGGGGGGTGGGTATTAATACTCTATAATTGTTTCTTTATGCATTTTTTCTTCAGGATTAAGGGGGGTGGGTATTAATACTCTATAATTGCTTCTTTATGCATTTTTTCTTCAGGATTAAGGGGGGTGGGTATTAATACTCTATAATTGTTTCTTTATGCATTTTTTCTTCAGGATTAAGGGGGTGGGTATTAATACTCTATAATTGTTTCTTTATGCATTTTTTCTTCAGGATTAAGGGGGGTGGGTATTAATACTCTATAATTGTTTCTTTATGCATTTTTTCTTCAGGATTAAGGGGGGTGGGTATTAATACTCTATAATTGTTTCTTTATGCATTTTTTCTTCAGGATTGAGGGGGGGTGGGTATTAATACTCTATAATTGTTTCTTTATGCATTTTTTCTTCAGGATTAAGGGGGGTGGGTATTAATACTCTATAATTGTTTCTTTATGCATTTTTTCTTCAGGATTAAGGGGGGTGGGTATTAATACTCTATAATTGTTTCTTTATGCATTTTTTCTTCAGGATTAAGGGGGGTGGGTATTAGTACTCTATAATTGTTTCTTTATGCATTTTTTCTTCAGGGAAAAGGGGGTGGGTATTATGACTCTATAATTGTTTCATTATGCATTTTTTCTTCAGTGTTAAGGGTGGTGTGTATTAGTACTCTATAATTGTTTCTTTATGCATTTTTTCTTCAGGATTAAGGGGGTGGGTATTAATACTCTATAATTGTTTCTTTATGCATTTTTTCTTAACTCAAATATTAAGCAAGTAATTAATAATTTCTGTTTTTAGTCCGAATAGGTGGTGGAATGAGACCACTAGTGATTCATACTAGCACGTGAGAAATCTGCTTAGTTACCGCAAGCCCTGCGTGACGGACTTCCATGATTAAGTGTTGTATTATTTCTGTAAAAAGAGTTCATGTTTACTTTTCACAAACAATATTGTTTGGCACATATATATTTGGAGGTAAAAGTCAATACTTTTGACTCCTTAAAGAGCGGCCGACATTGTAGGGAGAAATCAATAGTAGTTTTCACTCAGGGCATTCGACCAGATCACCTCTTGGCCATTAGACAGACGATAGACAAAGCATTTGACTGTGATATTGATCTTCATCACTTCTTCATTGACTTTTGACAGTGCGGGAAAGTGAAAGTCGCCGGTAAGGTACCTGGGAATACCTATCCAGCTTATCAGATGTAAGAGGATGACAGTATAAACTAAACGTCTTTCTAAGATGTCAGAATCGGTATCTCGGATAGAAGTCAGTCGATGCCATAAGGCATTGAGCTTCTCAGTGCTGAACACAACAAGAAAAAGTCCGTCACTCAGGAGCTGCGTAAACTCAGCAGATTTCCCCACGAACTGGGCTGACACACTACTGGTCTCATTCTCAATTTCTAAAATCCGATGAGTAGAAGTGGGGATTTACTGAAGGCTGAAAACAAGAAAGTATGAATAACTCGCTTAATATTTATTATTATTATTATTAGCAGAGTTCCCTTAAGGGAAATCAGCTATTGAGGTCGTACTCATGACGTTTTGAAAAATTTCCTCAAATGTCCATCGATCCTACCCAGGAATTGACGAAAATGAGGTCCGTTCAAAATTATAAACTTCATATTTAAGCGTTTTAGGTAAAAAGAAAGACCAAGTTCGTTAATGGCTGAAATAGGACCAGTGGGAGGGAGGGTTTAGAGGGGGAACTTTTAAAATTCCAAATATCTCCGTTATTATGCGTCGGATAAAAAAAAAAAATGATCAGTGTACAGAATCAATCTTATTTCAAATTAAATTTACTATAAATATTGTTCTATACATTTATTCTGTATCTTGAATATTAAACGAGATATTTGCATTTGTATTGTGTGTGGTCGGCAGTTGGCTATGTTGGGGACTTTCCGCAGAGAGCTAGTTCGGCCGTTTCCGTAACTGTTCGTCCCTCGCGAATAGGTCTAGAGATTCCTTACTACTACTGTTATTATTAGGCAGGTCTATTGTAAAACCACATAGGAAATCTGCTTAGTTTACGCAGCCCCTGCGTGAAGGACTTTTTTATTTATTAACGTCCACTTTTTGCAAATCAGGCTAATTGGGACGGGTTATCTACAGATTACCACCCTTTTCTAGCCAAGGTGGGACTTAGGATGTTATTTAATGAATTTCCCCATTAAATAATTTCTTTTGCCCAGGCAAGAATTGAACTCGCCACTCTAACTTTACCATGTTTAAGCTACGACAAAATGTATATAGATACAATTGCAGAACAGCTGTGGTTTAACAAGATGGCTCATATACCATTTTTTGATCCGATATCGGGGTTTTTTGATTTTTCATTCGAGGGGTATCCCTCCTCTTCACCCGATTTCAGCCAATAACAAATATGATGTTTAGCGTTGATCGAAACGGTTAAGTATTGAATATGGTATAGATAAAATAAACATTTACGAGTTAAGAACGTAAATTTAAATGTTGTGTGATCGCACTACGTAACTTGAATGTATCTCATGCAGTTTGTTCAATTAAAACAATATTTAATATTTACTCTTAGTATAATTTCGTTCCTTAGTATAATGAGCTTATTTTAATATGACACCTCGGTTAATATTCATGATATAGAAAATATGTGTATGACAACATTTATAGACAATAAGAAGAAATTGCTTCTACACAAGTTTTCGATGCGATTCATATTATCGGAGATATTTCAAATGATCGAAATTCTCCCTCTGACAGGCCCGATTTCATCCTTAAGGAGCTTGATCTTTATTTTTACAACGTTTAAGTATGGAGTTTGGTACGTCAACTCCTAGGTAAGATCGATGGATATTTGAGGATAGTTTTTGAAAATGGCATTATGAGTACGATCTCAATAGTTGATTTCCCTCAAGTGAAATATGCTAAAAGAACAGGTAATATAACTATTGTGAAATTAATAATGAAAACAGCAAATGAGAAATTAATTTACTTAGTAAATTGGTCAAGTTCTCTAAATATTTTGAGTACAAAGCGTTCTCGTCTAAAGGTCAATGGTGTATGTGTTCCTAAGAACTTGTTGAGCGTTACTCAGTGAAGGGTAGACATAAAAGAGGTGTTTGTTAAGTTTGTAACATGGGCAAGAGACATTTTTTGTCAGTCCAAATCTATTTAAGTAGTAATGAGCACGTCCGTGTTCAGACAGTAAACTGGCGGTTTGTTTGTTAATCGGTTTTTAATTCTTGATGTGAAAAAACGTTCAAAACACAAATAGTTCGTGTCCTTACTCTAAAGAGAGTTCGGGATTACCTGTTGGGGTTTAATCTTGACCGGTTTGGCGGTAGTGATGGGTTTCTTTGTCGGCGAGGTTGATGGCTGTGCGGTGGTGGTCGTCTCGTTGCTGGGAGGGGTTTCGATGCAGCACCTCATCGAAGGAGATGGGCAGGGTACGTCCTCCATCACCTGATAACATATCAGGGTAGCCAGCTGATGCACGCACACTCCAGGACAGTTCTTGCTCTCTGCAGTCGTCGTAATCGTGTCCAAGAGACCTGAAAAAGAATGGTGATTCATTATTATTTAATTACTAAAATCGCCGACGGAATAGACAAATTAAATTCATACGAGTTCATAGCTAAGGAAATAAAATTTCATCCCAGCCAGAGTCAGATTTAAGGTAAAAAAAACATTCAGACGATATATAAATGGAAAATAAAACAAATCATGACATGTCCAGGAACGCCCAACTAGCTAAATGTTGTGGGCTTCGTACTTTTCAACATCAGTGAGCTATGGAGTAAATGTTTAAATCAGCTAGATTAGATTTCTAGTGTCGTCTGGATCGAACCTCATCTGACACATCTATCCAGCTTTGTACGAGTTCAAAGCCACTTTGATAGCAAATGATTAGAGTTTAAACCTCATTAGTCTGAGAAGGCAATGAACATATACAGCTGGATTCGTGGTAGCATTTGCATAGTTAGCACTAAGTTAACAGTGTCAGTTCACCCTAAGTGTACAAAGTCCTTGATTATAGAGTAGTGGCGAAACAATGCCAGGTTTTAACTTAGAATTTACTGCGTATTTCTCTGATTGGATTCCAAGAGCCAGAAACTAAAAAGCATGAGGGAGTATTTCGACAAAGCATTAAGCATGAATCTCCTTCTGCTGCTGCCAGTCTTTCACTGAGCCACGTGAACGTGAAACCCTTCATAAAGATTTCTGGCCAACTCCTTCATTCCCAAGATCCAGAATGTACTTCTTTGCATAGCACAATATATTATGGCGCCAGTTAGAACCTTAGAAATGAGCCACCCAAAGAGCTATAAATGTTTCGAAGCGTAATTTGCTCATCTTCTACTTAGTAGCATTGAATACCAGCTTTGAATTTACTATCTCTCTGCTCTGCATTTTTAATGTCGTCTTGTAACTGTGATATCTCTATATACGCGGCCGATCACAGTACCCGCACTAGTGGCAAAATTTGGTTCGAGACAAGTTTTTTAAATTAATTTCAAAGGGGAAAGAGATTTTATATTTTATTAGAGGAATGAAAGATTAGCTACTTATAATTATTTAGCTATGCCCATGTAAGGTCTACTATTAAATATTACCCCAAGGATACTTACTTCCATTTTATTTCATTCTTTGTCAATAATACTGGTTAATTTAATTATTGTTTTGAAAGCCCCAGGCTGTTTTTATATTTATTTATATAATTTTGGGGAACAAGCAGCATGGCCACTTGGTTTTTTTTTGTGCTCAGTTTAAACGCATTATTTAGCACCACCAATCAGTGATCCTCTTTAAGTCCTCGTTTTTCTTTGTAAAATTCCTTCTGCGTTTTCCGGAGAACCCGAAAGCCCATCGTCCATCTGCGTAATCAAGTGAATGTTACCTTGTAGGTCACAGGATGTTTATATCATTGATGTAAATTTAAAAAACAGAAGTGGCTCTAATATTACATATCCTTGTAGTACTCTCCTTTTTTTTAATTTATGACCCCAGTCAGAAAAGAAAATGTTGTTTTCAATATAACTTTTTTGTGGTCCTCCGATTTTCTAAAAAGGATTATATCCATCCAATTAAATGTGCTCGCCCATCGCCCGTATACCCAATCTTCATCAGTAGTTAAACCCGCTGGTTTACCGTTTCAAAAGCCTGAGAGAGACGAGGAGAGAGAGAGAGGATGAGAGAGAGAGAGAGAGAGAGAGAGATGAGAGAAGAGAGAGAGAGAGAGAGTGAGAGAAGAGTTGAGGAGAGAGAGAGAGAGGAGAGAGAGATGAGGAGAGAGAGAGAGGAAGAGAGCGAGAGAGAGAGAGGAAGGAGAATGAGGACGACTGCGAGAGTGTAGAAGAGTCGAGAGAGTGAGAGAGAGAGAGAGAGAGAAGAGATGGAGAGAGAGATGAGAGATGAGATGGTAGTGAGAGACGGGAGAGAGATGACGAGAGGGAGAGAGATGGAGAGAGAGAGGGAGAGAGAGAGGGAGGGAGAGAGAGGAGAGAGAGAGAGAGTGAGAGTGAGAGGAGGACGAGAGAGAGAGAGAGAGAGAGAGAGAGAGAGAGAGAGAGAGAGAGAGTGGGTAGGTGGGTGTAAGCAGGGTAGTGGGACGTCGGCTGATGGGCAGTAGAACCGTTAGTCCCAATACACCGTTAGCTGCCTTCCCATTCATCGAACGCTATCTTACGTAACCTATGAGCACACTCTGGCATTCGGGCAGGGTCCTCTCCCAGTCCTTGGCCCCTCAAGGCTCAGCTTCCTTCCTTACACGGCCTTCGTCTATTTCCGGGTCCGGGAAAGAAGCCATTTCTTCGGCCTTCGAAAGGATGCGAGGAACCTAGATGAACTTTACCGAGGAGGTTCACCTCCCAGGTAGTGGCATTCTTTGCCGACTGGCCTGATAGGGATCAGATCTAGGAACTGCATACTTGTGCGTTCGCCAAACCTCGGTGGGCCGTATTCTAAAATCTGGATTCTGATAAACATACCACTAACATAACTACATAGTCTGGAATGCTTATACTGATAAGATGGACGTTATCAAGCATAGATCAAGTATGCCAAAATGTGTAGGAATGTTCCAACCTAAAAGAACCTTAGCTAAAGCAATTTGTATTTTCGTGTATCCTGCATTATGACATTCTTGATCCTTTTTACTAGCTTCTAGTAAAACGACCTACGATTCCAATACACTAATTATCTCAACTCACCAAATACCTCTCTATTTCTAAATATAAATCCAACGGAGGAAGCGGTGGTTTGCAGAAGACGGAAAACACAAATGTATGCTTTACTCGTTTAATATTTGAGTTACGGAAAAATGTAAGAACACCAATTGTTGGGCATCGATAGTTAACAAGATTGGTTCGTTACAATTTTTTATAATTCCCCCTATTCCAGGTCCGATTTCAGCGAGGATTTGACCTTTAGTTTTGAATGAAACATATAATTGTGGAGAATACTCTAGATCATGCCAGACTTACTATTTGAATTAATGGGTTACACGTCCTTCAAATTCCTCTTTCTAAAACCGCAATTCATTAGTTTTTTTTGGTTTTTTACCATGTATGGTAGCCGTTCGTGCAGGAGTTTATAGTTGCTGTGTATAAATTGTGTAACCTTTCCTCTTTCCCTTATGGTATGCATATGTACGTTTATGAATGTAAAACTGTATAGTTTTCCTTTCTTTCTCTTATGGCTATATTAAACCGGAATCTGCTAAAAATATATTAATTTTCTACTTAAATATGATTATCAATATCTAGATACATTTAGCATTACGAAAATTTTATTTTATAGAAGCTGGGTGAAAGTAAGGAAAGGAGTTAAGTTCTGTATTCCCCATTGTTTCCTTAGGATTAGCAAGTGGAACAAAAATATGTCATGCCAAACAGGGTTCGCCTGCTTCCTTAATTTTAGGCGGATCTAAATAGAAAATGACAAAGATATCACAACAAGCTCTGGAACTGCTAAAGAATGATCTTAAAAAGATATAGCGAATGAAACGATTTAAACAAACAAGTACAGGAGGCAATGTTGAAATTTTGGAGAAAGCACACTTTTCCTACTGGTATGTCTCCCATAAAAAAGGACAGCGGTAACATATTAAAACAGGTTAATCGATGCTAGTCGGTAAGTTAGTCTATACCCTGTTAAAGGCTTTTCGTTTAAATGTTTCCACAAGAATGGAGATTCACAAACTTATGGTGCGGTGATAAGGTTCATTCTCAACCCGTCAAATAAGTGAGCGCATTTAACTGCTGACGGTTTTGGGAGACGGTTGGTCTCCCTTTTTCAAAGTTACAATGATCGTGAAATTGTATAAGGAGCCAGAAGGGCGTGATTTGGCTGGACTGTACTCCATTCCGTGCGACTGCGTTAAGTGCTACTTCGGGCAAACGCGCAAGAAGGTGACGGCGCGCCTCTCACAACATATTGCCGATTTAAAGCAAGGCAGGACTAAAACTTCGGCGGTGGCCAGGCACGCGGAGGTCTGCAGTAAACAAATCAAATTCGACGAGGCTAGGATTTTGGCCAGGGAGGCACACACTAAGAAAAGACTAATACGGGAGTCTCTGGAAATGTTGGCCACAGCCTAACAACGTAAATAGACATGAAGGCTGGTATGTTCTCGAGACCTGTTAACCAGACTTCGACAAGCACCGAAGAAATCAGATACGGTCGACAGGTGGACGAACGAAGAGATGATCCGCCCTTTAATTATTTTCGGTAACAAGGGGCATTTCGAACGCGGACTGCGATCCATCCCGGACGATAATGGTAGCTATGTATTACCTAGAGGAAGGTAGTCGCAGAGCTAGCAAAAATTATCTCAAAGAAGCGTGACGAGAAGAGAACAGAAAGCCGGTTTTGGGATATTACCAAACTATGCTCATAAAGTCCTTGTACAATTTTTCGTTCACTGTAGCACTGATGAAAGATACCAAAGGCTGTTCGAAACTGTTAACACTTAAATACACTCACCTACTTGACGGATAGAGTACTTCTTTTAGCGCGTACTCGGCCATTCATAAGTGACATTCAAAAACCAACAACCAGCAGAAAAAGGATGATAAAGACAAGTAGTAAGTTGACAATGACTTATTGATTAGAACAACTTAAACAAACAAGAAAAACAGAAATCCTGAAATTTTAATGGCAGGCACTATTTCTAACAAGAATGTCACTGTAGTAATTCGGGTATTAACAAAGGACAGAGGGCACAGGTGGCCATGTGATTTACAGCGTTAACCTTAATCTCACATAGCAAACATTGAGTGGCGAGTTGGAGTCCCGCCTGGGCAAATAGGAATTTATTTAGTGACAAATCACTGAATAATATCCTTAGTCCCACCCTGGCTGGAAATGGGTGATAACCTGTGATAACCCGTTCCAATTAACCATATGAGCAAACTGTCCGTCACACAGAGGCTGCGTTAACTAAGAATATTTCACACGTGATTTCTATTTGCATTTGTCTCAAAACGTAAATGTTAGATGAGAATAAAATTTGGTATTTAGGCTTCAAACAAAGGCCTTTATACTATATCAGCTTATTATAATATGACGCGAGTAGGAGTGACCAAACCTCCAAAAAAACAACACTATATATATACTTATGCATATAATTTGAAATCTTGTACACCTCAGACTTAATTTTTATGATACTAAGTCTACAGTCCTAATTCTTCGTGTCCTTGCAACCAAATAGAATGCTGTGTGTTTATCTAACGAAAGGAGGTTATTTTTTTTTTTATTTTCTCTTCCTCCAAATTGCATAATTCAATAAACGCTCCTAGGTGACTGAAATAATTTAGAAGGTTACACAATATGTAAGCAGCATTGTCCTATGTCTGTTTTAATAGTTTTCTGCGAGACAATTGTTGCAGAGCACACAGTTCTTCCGGCTCGGGGGGAAAGTTCTTACGTTATACATACCTACATTATGAACACCGCTGTTGACGAAGCGGATGCCAGAATTTCACGAATAATCTAGCCTATAGTCTCTTAATGTGACACCTACGAGATATATATGCTTCTGCTTAGAGAATTTACGAGATAAAATACGTCACGCAAGTGCAGCGTATACTAAGCAGATTTTCTACGTTCTGGAATATGACAAGGCGATGTATCTCAATTTTCACCATCACAGTACCACAATTACTCGCTGAAGTAATGAATCCAATATCAAGAGGCATTTAAATGCCTACAGCGCGACTTGAGACAGTTAAAGGGGTAATAAAAGGGAAACTCGGATGATAAGGAGAAGATGCATACTAAAGTCTGAAACCCCCCCAAAAAAAGTCCTTCACTCAAATCTACGTTCTGGTACTCAACACCACTGTCAATATTAATATAAATATAAACGGGGAGCGTCTGAAGTGTAAACAAAGAGGTCTGCCAACGTCTCACCAGAAAGAAAAGCAATTACTGAAATATATCAGAATATGACATATTAATTTTGTTGAAAATTATTTACTATATCTAGTGCTGTAATTAGTAATGAATCAGTGTAATTTTTAGCCCTTCAGGGAAATCAGCTATTGAGGTTGTACTCATGACGAAATCATTTTCTGACATTTTTTTTTTCTTCAAATGTCCCCATCCTTCGCTACCTAGTAGATCGACGAAAAAAGAGGGTCCGTTCACAACTGTGTGTAATATATCATAATATCCGCGGTTACTGCTCTCATGCAGACGCAATTTTTGTTTGATCGTTTACCAACCAAACTCGATTATTAAGTCTTTTCATGTAAAAAGAAAGATCATAAAGTTCGTTAACGGCTGAAATCTCCAGTGCTGGGGAAGGAGGGTTTAGATAGTAGAGGGGTGAGATTTTTTCGAAAATATCGAAATATCTCCGTTACTATACGTCGGATTCGAAAAATTGTATACAGTAACCAATCGTAATTGCAAATTAAATTTACTATAAATATTGTTCTATAAGACATTTATCTCTCATTCTCCTAATCTTGATATTATTAACCGAGCTATTTAGCACATTTGTATTCTGAATGTGATCGGCAGGGGTCTCGGGCTATGTTCGGGACGTTTCCGCTGAGAGCTCTGGCGGTGCTCATGGCGGGGCCGTTTCTCCTCCCATTAACGACACTCAATACTAAACATCCGTCCTCTCTTTGAACTATGTTTAGAGATACCTTACTACAACAGTTGTTATTGGGCACATTTATCAACTGTATAACTTCACGTGGGAAATCTGTTTAGTTTACGCAGGCCCTGCGTGACGGACTTTTATCTGAATGAATCAAATTTTAGTACCCCAAGAACATAAGTCGCAACATATTTGCATGGATATCGTACAATAAAGGTCTCTTGAAAACAATATCAGGCATTTAAGCTTCAAATGATGTGTTTTATTATATAACAGAGTATAGTTTAAGTAACACTAGTAGAAGTGGGGGTTTACTAAAGGCTGAAGCCAGAATGTGCGAATAACCCCCTTAAAACTTGAGTTAAGGAAACATCAATAGAACAACAATTTTACAACATCAAAAGCTTAAGAAGATTGGTAATAAAACATTTTACGATCCGATATATAATAAATGAATTATTATGAATTTTCGAATTTCCCCCTCTCCACCCCCCCCCCTATTCTACCCCCAATTTTAGCAAATACAATCTTTATTGTTAAACGAAACGGCTAGAACGAATCTCTTAATTGATGGCGTTATCACAACACTATTTGCATTTATCTCACATTAGGGTATAACAGCTTAAATGAGTGAGAGTGGGGAGTTTACTCCGCCAGGTGGTGGCGACCAGGGGATGGTTTTTTTAACCCGGGAAACAAACATATATCTCGGTAAGCATTCATGATACAGAAAATAAGTATAGAACACAATTTATAAAACATTAAATTTGCAATGAGATTAGTTATATTTATATATAATAATGGATATATATCGAAATTATCTCCGTCCCCCCACCACTCACTGGTGCTATTTCAGCCCTTAATGAACTTGGCATAGAACATGAAGCAACAATTGTAGAAAATCAAAAGTTTAACTAGATCGGCTCTACAATATTTTATGATACGACTCATAATTATGAAGATATTTTGAATTTCCTAACCCCCCCCCCCTCTAAGCCACCACTATTCCAGGTCCGATTTCAGCAAATAACGAATATCGCCTATTCAAAATCTGAAATCACCCTCCCCCCTTTCACTGGTCCGATTTTCAGGCGAAACTAAAGATCAAGCAGGTTAACGGCTGAAATCAAAGGAGGGGGGAGGTTTAGAGGGGAAGAATTTTGAAAACTGGAAATACCTCCGTTACTATACGTCAGATCCAAAAATTGCATAGGTTCAATCTTATTGAAAATTAAATGTACTACAAATATTGTTATATACATTTATTTTCTATCTTGAATAATAACCGAGATATTGGCGTTTTCAGCCTTCGGCAAACCCCCACTTCTGCTGATGCCAGATAAACATAGTCTGTTATATAATAAACCACTTTATTTGATACTTAAATACCAAATATTGTTTTCAAGAGACCTTTATTATGCGAGATTCATGCAAAAATGTTCTGTTCACCCTCACCCCCCTCCCTCCGCAAGTTCTTGGACTAGTAAAATTTGATTTATTGAGAAAAAAGTATACTGATTCGTTATAAATTACAGAGAGTTTTCAAATAAAATTAATACATTGTATTCTGATGTATTTCAGTAATTGTTTTTCTTTCCGGTGAAGAATATTTCTATCTATATGTTGATGTTATGTTGATGTGCCTGTTGGGATGTTATGGAAAATTGACTGAAATATTTTTCATTCCTATTTGTATTTATTCACTTAATATTCACGCATGTAGATTTACCTACTGCAAAACCTCTCGAGAGAAATGTGCTTAGTTTGCGTAACAGACTTTTGGATAAGGCGCTTCAAGGGGTGTAGTGCAGGGCGCATGTATCTTGGTACAGTCGACCAGAGAGAGGGGTGTTTTGAATTTTTTTTCTACATTTTTTGCGAGAACAATTTTAGACTAGAGGAGAACACTGAGTATGGCTGAACCAGAGGAATGAGAGAAAGAGACCAACCCGGAGGGCATCGTGCGAGCAATCTGGACTCGACCGTGCTAATGGAAGGTTACCATTGAGCAACTCGGCCGGAGGATCCTTCTCGTTAGGCCCTACCAAAAACCCAAACGGGCCCATTGGTGGCCGTCCTTGGACCCAGACTGCCAACAAGTGGGTCATATACTCTCAGTTTCAGGGGGGAGGGGGAGGGTGCCGTTACTCGGCCTTGAAGCGGCCACTCACCCCTAGGCCTTTGCATAACTGAGGTAACTCCTGCCGAAGCCCTCACCTTGAATGAGGTCAGGACTGGACTTGCTGGAAGCACACAGGATATTAGAAGTCTTATGAAGCTTTTGTGATATATTACATTAGCATATAGCTGATATCCTACTTAGATGATATTCAATTATAGCCCAGATCTAAAAGAAAATTAAAAAATCCCTCACACAGGGGCTGCGTTTAACAAGCAGATTTCCCAAGTGCGCCACGTATTTTGATTTATCTCAAATAGTAAAAGTTCAATCAGAACGGCATTTGGTATTTAAGCTTCAAATAACGTGCTCCATAATATAACAGTGTTTTGTCAATATAGCATGAGAAGGAGAGAGGATTTAGTGAAGGCCGAGAACTAAAAAATGCATATATCTCGGTTAATGATCAAGATAACGAAAAAAACACGGAATAATAATTATAGAATGTAGCATATGCTATACGGTTGCTAGGAAATGGAGCATATGCTATATGGTTACTAGATGATGAAACCTACACTTACTGTTACTTTGTTAATTATTATTATTTATTAACGCCCACCTTTTGCAATTGAGGCTAATTGGGACGGGTTATCTACAGGTTACCACCCTTTTCTAACCAGGGTGGGGACTTAGGATGTTATTTAATGAATTTCGTCTCTAAATAATTTCCTTTGCCCAAGCGAGAATCGAACTCGCTACTCTAGGTTTGCCATGTGAGATAAAGGTCAACGCTTTAACTCACATGGCTAACCTGAGCCCCAAAATATGTATTTATTATTATTATTCATTAACGTCCACTTTTTGCAACTCAGGCTAATCGGGACGGGTTATCTACAGGTTACCACCCTTTTCTAGCCAGGGTGGGATTTTAGAACTTTGTTAATAAACCAGTTGAATAATGGCGTTACTCATTATACGTTCTACATCAAGCTACAAGTTTATTAAATTTACACTGGCGACGAGGAAGCTCCAGTTTTGCCAGTTCCGGTTGGAGCTCAGCCATATATATCTCTCCCTTCAAGGATTGCAGCTGACTGAAATGGTGTTGGATGCACAAACTTCATGGCTTGGATTCATAGGCCTGGACAAGTTCATTTCATAGAGTGACAAGTTTTCATCACAAGGAGGAGCTACTTCAAAAGCTATTTTCTCTCTTTCATCTTCGAATTCTGAATCTTCCTTTGCTTAATGGTCAATGCCTGTTTTTTTTTAAGTTTCTTTAACTTCTTCTTACCAATCTTTTTGGATTTTCTTTAACCATGTCTTCCACTAGTTCATCATCAGAGATCCCAGAGTCTTCACTACATAGTTCAGGAACATTTTTAGAGCCATCACCCTCTGTTTCACCATCAGCTGAAGTATCTGCATTTTTAAGAGACTCGAGAGCTTTTTTAATTTTCTCCTCAGTTTTATTTTTCACTTTCCTTTTAACATACTTATACAAGTCATCCCATGGGTCTTTATGATATTCTTCAAATGAAGAAACAAACTCAAAGTTTCTATCAAAGTCTTTCTTTTTGTTCTTCTTCCTCTTCTTTGGCTGCAAAATTTCTTCTTCCTCAGAACTGTTAGTTATTAATATTACATAGAGCATTTAATTTTCAATAAGATTTGTTCTATAGCCTTTTTTGATCCGACGTAAAATAATAGAGATATTTCGAATTTTCGAAGTTCCCCTTCTGTAACCCCTCCCCCTTGTTCGTTTCAGCCAATCCAACAATAAAGGAATAGCGAGTAAAATTCCAATCACACCAGTAAAGGCATTTGTATATCTGACAAAGGTCGCTTGGAAACGATATTTGATTAAGAATATGAAGTTTCATGAGATATGGGCTTATTGTTAACGTACGATGACTAACTTAAGGTGGCCGCGGGGATTGGAGGCTGGAAATTAAAAGATACAAAAATCTCTAAAATTTTTAGAGAAAATTATATTTGCAAGTAGATGTATACAATTTTCGATCCGATCCATAATAACGTAGATATTGGGTTGGCATATGAGTCTTTTTGTTTTTTTTTCTGTTTATTTTTATGCTACTATGATCTGATGAAATAATCCCTAAGGTGGATTGTTTATCCTGTTTGTAATATATCAAAGTACTATTAAGGAGTGGCCATAGGAGTACTAGACGGGAGGAAGTTGTTCTTGCCAGACTCAGGATCGGTCACACATACCTGACACATAGGCACTTAATGACAAGAACTGATAACCCTGCAACAAACACCTTACGATAAAACACATACTGACAGACTGCATCCAACGAAAAAACCTTCACATACCCCACGATATGACAGAACTATTAACTGACAGCAGCCAATATATTCCACAAATACTAACATATCTAAAACACATCAACATTTACAAAAACATATAATACAAAATAGAATAGGTCTACAGCATACCTAAAAAGATTTAAAAGGGTTAACTTTTATTATATTCTTTAGACAAAGCAAGGATATGAGAAAGAATCAGATATTAAAGAAATATTTTCCATAATATAAAAGTACAAAAAAAGGTAAGCACATGAAGGAGTAAATATATCATCCTAATAATGCCAACCACCATCGCTGTGGAGCACAAAACTAAATAAATAAAAAAAAATATAAATGTACTAGTATATAGGAATAACATAATTTTTTTATTAAAACCATTTTAAATTGTTGTCTTTATTATTAGTTTAATGTTTATTAATTGTCTTTATAACTAGTATTTAATGATTATTTGTTGTATTTAATTTTTTATTTATTGTTTCAGTTTTTGTTATTTTTCTATAATTTTGTTTTCATTTTGCATTGTGAAACTTTGAGCCAAATCGCCAAGAGGAGGGTGCTCCTGTATAAATAAATAAAAAATAATATATCAACAACTATATCTGTTAACTCTTGTTGAAACTAGCTTAGTATTGTGTTCGCTATTGCACTGTGAATATAGCAGAAAATATCATTCATTATCAGCATATTTTGGTGTATTATATTAAAAAAGGTAAGCGAGCTGCAGAAGCTGATGGAAACAGTTTTGGTTTTTATGGAGATGATTCCTTAAGGAAAATCACCTGTCAAAATTGGTTGTCAAATTTCAATCTGGACATTTCGACGTGAATGATGCTCAGCGGTCTGGTTGCGCACATGAAATTGAAACGAAAAATGTCAAGGCTATTATTGTTCAAAATTTCAGTCAATCTGTGTAGGAGATTGCTATGACCCTAAATGTGTCGCACACAAGAGTAGAAAACCATTGCGCTAGGCTGTTTCCAGGATTAAGGTTTGTGCTTTGGATTTCTGTTTGTGACTCACTGCGGAAACGATCCATTTTTTTTTGAAAAGGTGGGTAACAGGAGATAAAAAAAATGGATATTTTACAATAATGTAGTCCGTAGAAAATCTTGGGCACCTAGTAGTGAGTCTCCAAGAAGAATGTCAAAACCCGGATCGCATCCAAAGAAAATAATGTCGTTCATATGGTGAGATTTCAAGAGTCTTATTTACAGTGAGCTATTGCCATCAGAACAAACAATTTATTCAACTCTATACTGCTCTCAATTAACAAAACTGGATCAATCAATTGAAAATAAACACCCAGAACTACCACTTATTCGTGTCTTTGTAGAACTCCAATGAATGGAAAGAAAATCCACAAGGAAGAAGACTTCAAGAACCACTAGGATCAGTTACTAGACAATAAACCCCGCACAGTTAGTTGAAAGTTATGAAGAAATCGTATTAAATAATGGTCAATATATTGAAAATTAAAATAAATTTTGTCTATAATACACTGAGTTTTATTTCACCCTGAAAAACCGAAATGGCTTATTTGCCAACACAATATTTTGAATTTCCCCCGCCTAAATTTCACCTGCACCACCTCCGATTTCAGTTGTTACCGAGCTTGATCCGTTTTACATGAAACACGTATACATCGGGTTTGATAATCATCAAACAAAATTTGCGACCGGTAGATTGGTAACAGACATATATATATATATATATATATATAAAATTGTAACCTCTGTCTGTACAATGATTTTTTTCACGAAATTTCACGATAAATTTTCGTTTCACATGTCATAGACTTTGTTTCTGTGGTGTCTGTTTGTTTGTTTAGTTGTTTGTATGTTACCATTTCACGCATAAACGGCTGAACCGAATTTTATGAAACTTGGTATGTATATTACTACTAACCCAACTTAGACTTTAGGCTATGTTAATGTTCTCTGAGACGAACAGGAGTGAGCTGAAATTAAAAATATCAATATTTCGTTTCCGAATGCATTTTCGGCAATTATACACATAATAAAAATTCTTTATTTTGTTATTTGGAGTAACTTTTGTTATATACGATATTGTTGTATACCTAAGTATAAATGAGTTATACGTTAAAAACTACAGCGGAAGTCAACAATTTTATTTGGCACAAAAGACTCAACCGAACTAAATAAAACACTCGGTATGTGTATTAGGACTAACGCCTTCCTTATAATAAGCCATACTAACATTTCTAGGGACGGGCAGGAGTGGGGGTTATAAGGGAGGCCTGAAATTAAAAATAGTGATATTTCGTTTCCTATTGGGGTTTCGGCGAATATAAGTTGTTTATTTTATTATTTAGGGAAATTTGCTCAACAATTCTTTTCAATATGAACTACCAGGTACCTCATCTGGAAAAATTAATTCAAATTATAATATATTATTATAATATTTTGCCCTTAATAATTTGAATCTATGCATAATGCACAGGAAACGGGAAATATGACAATATGGAGGACAGTGAATTCTTACATAAAAAAAATTAATTTTATTATTAACAAATCCACAGAAACGATGTGTATTAACTCTAAACACTGGGAAGGGTAAATGTCAAAATATTGTGCAAAGTAAAGACTTGCCAAAAAAATACCATCACCATTCAGCCTCAAATGAATTCCCGGGCGAAGTCGGGTATCTGAGCTAGTACGAGTATATATATATATTAGTATCAATGGACATTTGAGAATATGTTTCAAGAATCGTGTCATGAGTAGAAGCTCAGTAGCTGATTTCCCTGTGGAAAATCTAATCCAAGCTATTCAGCATCGGCTACTTTCAGGCAGGAAACAAATTGGCGGTTGGACAAACAAACAATTCTGCTGAAGACCTATCATTATCCCATTTGTTGAGTTAGAGTTAATAAGAGAAGATGGGTTGAGAAGAGGACATTATAGCCGGTGTACAGGTTCGTATGTCGGTCAGTTAGCTACTGGAGCAGAAATCCCACTGTGTATTCCCAGTTAGAAGAACTGCCGGGTTTCTTGGAACTCACTCAGCTGAGAGAAAGTCTCAAAGAAAAACCATCTGGCAAATGCGAAAGTCCGTCGGGCCCTTATCTCTCCTCGTTTTTTTTTTTATTGAAGTTATTAATACCTTTTTTCTCCCCCTCCCCCCTCATTGCCTTTTTCTTAACCCTCCGGATCTGATAATGAAACAATGGTGTCTGGCTTTAATCACAAATCGTTTAGGCACTGATGGCATTAATGTGAAAAGCTCTAGGAATATTTTCAAGCTGGCGGCATATCTTTGATCGGAACTCATCCTGTCGGAGAGCAAGTCAGCAATGGATTTTAGCAGATTTCCCCCTATGATTTCCGACAAATGAACTCAATTGTCCATCAATCTTACCAAGAAGATGACAAAAATGAGGTCCGTTCAAAACTAAAACTATTTGTATATATGCCGCTCTTGTTTGATCGTTACCAAAATAGATATTTAAACGTTTTATGTAAAATAAAAGATCAAGTTCGTTAATGGCTGAAATCCGACTATTAGGGGGGGGGGTTAGCGGGCGAATTTAGAAAATTCTGAATACTACTGTTATTATGCGTCTGATCGAAAAATTGTATAGAGCCAATCTTATTTCAAATGTAATGTTCTATAAATGTTGTTATACACGTTTTTCACTATCTTGATTATTAACCGAGATATTTTTTAGTTTTTGGTCTTCAGTAAACACCGATTCCTAATCACGTCGCATAAACAATAAGCTGTTATATTATGAAGCACCAAAAAATGTTCTCATTGAACTTTGTCGTTTTGAGATAAATGTAAATAAGTGACCCACTTGGGAAATCCGCTTAGTTAACGCAGTGAACATGCGTGACGAACGTTTTTTATTCACGTTTCCCTGAAGGGCGAAAATTAGTAAGTAAATAATGAAGGGCGTTTTTAGTTTCGGCCCCCCTATTTATTTTAATGATAAGCTTTTATATCATGTATAATTTCATTCCAAGGTTAATTTCCAAATATTGTATACAATAAACTTTAGCTGTGTTAATAGAAATACGATTTTACGCTCTGAACTCGAAAATATTTATTTGATCTATACCGCACCCTAAACAATTTATTTTTGATAATAATTTCCTTCAACACAAAACATATTCTTTAATAGCTGATATCAGACTAGGAACAGAAGAGGGAGTTCGAAAATTCAAAATAATTCCGTTATTATGAGTCGGAAAGTGTTACAGAACTTTTGATGCCGTACAATTGTTATTGTATACATATTTTCGTAACATAAATATTAAACGTACATTTAGAAAAGAGTAGTTCGTTTTGTAAACCCCTACTCCTTCTGTCATATTAAAAAAAGTCCGTCACGCAGGGGCTGCGTTAACTAAGCAGATTTCCCACGTGCGTCACGTTTTTGCATTTATGTCAAAAATTAAAAGTTCAATGAGAACAATATTTGGTATTTAAGCTTGAAATAAAGTATTTCATAACACAATAGAATATTGTTAATATAAGATGACTGGAGTGGGGATTTACTGAGGACCGAAAACTAAAAAAATGCAAATATCTCAGTTAATAATCAAGATAGTGAAAAAAATATACATAACAACATTTATAGAATATTACATTCGCAATAAGAATGGTTCTGTACACTTTCTCGATCCGACGCCTAATAACGGAGATACTAAGAATTATCGAAATTTCCTCCCTCTAAACCTCCCCCTCCCCCTGGTCCTATTTCAGCCGTTAACGAACTAGATCTGTCTTTTTGTATAAAACGATTATACATATATAAAGATTGGTATATAACGATAAGACAAAAATTTTCGTCATCTCCTTGGTAGAATCGATGGACATTTGAAGAAACATTTCGAAAATCGCGTCATGAGTACGACCTCAATAGCAGAAAATTAGCTGTTATATCATGAAGCACGTTATCCGAAATAGCAAAATATTGGCATCATAGAACTTTAGCTTTCAGTGTGGAATCTGTTGACACGTCATCTGCGTGAAGGACTTTTTTTTTGGATTTTATACAGCTCGAAATTTTTTTATTTTACCTTCTTATTCATGTGTTTTAATTTTATATATATATATATATATATATATATATATATGACAGGTTACGTTTTGAAAATCGCTCCAAGTCTTGCAACTTCAATACCCGATTTCCCATAATGGAAATCAGCTAAAAATACTAAAACCGTTGCTACCTGCTAACTGGTAATCGCACTATTCAATTTCACATTGCTAACAGTCATCCAATAACTGTACGGTATTTCACTTCTCCCAGTAAATGTTGCGAAATAGGAAGCTGTCTTGCCATGAGTCAGGGAGGATTTCTATTCCAACGAGATGTGAAAGATTCTGGGCGTAGTTTGGAAGTGAGTGTGCCATTACTTCATTCTTAATCAACTTTCACTACCCCCAATAGTCGAAAAATCAAAATGTCCCGTCGGTGCAAACCGGGAAATTCAGCGGATCTCATTCGGCATTTACAGTTTTAAATAATTCAACCGTAAGACGGAAAATTTACTACACGAGTTACGAAATAAAACAATTGTAGAGCATGAATACTTCAACAATATTGGTTCTATAACATTTTACGATCCAACACATAATAATGGAGATATATTGAATTGTCGGAACGCCCCCCCCCTCTATTTCAGGTTTTATTTCTGCTTGTTTGATGTTTGATTTGAATTTGGGCAAAAAACTTCATGGTTATCAATGCCCAACACTCTTCAGCTCGTTTTTGAGTTCCCCGGCCATGGGAAGTCCCAGGCACACGCACGCTAGGCCCACTTTTTTTTTATATATAAATATACCTATGTTTTGGATAGGGGGGAGGGGTTCTCGGTCGTGTTCCTTTAATCCTACGTACCGGTATCACAGAAACCATTTCAACTCATTAAGACAGAATAAATTTTCAACCAAGCTATTTAAATAAAACACTAAGAAGAATTATTGGAAGAATTATTATGCTATTAGCAATTACACTAAACTTATGTACTACATCTCTAATTAACTATTAAATGACATTTGATTTCAGCCAATAACAAAAACGATCTTTAGTTTTGTTTGAAATGGCTAAAAATCTAGTATGGCATAGATCAAATAAACATTTTCGAATTAAAACATTAAATCTTATTTGATGTCGTCACCACACGACAACGAATTTGTATTAATTCCCATAATAAAAGTCTCTTGAAAACCATAGTTGGTATATAAGCTTAGAAGAAAGTGTTCCATGGCATAACAGCTTACTGTTAACATGACATAAGTAGGAGTGGGGGCTTAGATCAAAACCTTAACCGTTTCTTGTTATAAATTTACATCACGACATGTTAGCAGATTTCCCTTAAGGGTTGTACTCATGATGGGAATTTTCGAAATTTTTCTTCAAATGTCCATTGATCCTACCTAGTAGATGACGAAAATGAGGTACGTTCAAAACTGTATATATATATATATATATATATATATATATAAACTCGATAATTAGTCAATTTATGTAAAAAGAAAGATCAAGTTCGTTAGCGGCTGAAATCGGACCAGTGGGAGGGGGGTTTTGAGGGGAGGATTAACGAAAATTCGAAATATCTCCGTTACTATACGTCGGATCGAAAAATTGTACCGAATCAATCTTATTGTAAATTACTTTTACTATAAATACTGTTATATACATTTATTCTCTATCTTGAATATTACCCGAGATATTTGCATTTTTATTAAATCTGGGTTGTTAACGGATGAGTGACTTTCCCGTCATAAGCTAGTTCGGCCGTTTCCTTAACTGCTCGGCTCTCGTGAAATTTCTCTATTGTAAAACATCACGTGGGAAATCTGCTTAGTTTCCGCAGCCCCTGCGTGACGGACTTTTTTGTACTTGAAATGAATATTTGAAGTAATATTTTTCCACGGATTGTCCGTTTTTTACCCCAACAATAAATGTTCTATAAGTAAAGGAAGGCAAACCCGGTGTTTTTCACTAAAAAGACCTAAGTTTTCTTTTAGCTTTATAGAAATTGAATCTTTATATATTTGGAAGAAAAGAAAGAAGACGGCAAAAGAAAGTTTCAGAAAAAAGTGCCGTAACTCCTCAGTAATTTGGCTAGTATTTGGTAGTTAGTAACGAAGAAAAGACCTTTATTATCTAAAACTATTTCTGGGCTTCTGCAAACTATGGGTTGAAGATGAATGCTGTTGTCATTGAGAGAGAGATTTGAAAACTGGTATTTGCTAAGTGTTATGTTTAAATTTAGTTAATTTCTTTTCATTATCTTATAAACAATATAAACTTTAGCTTACATCTAAGTATAGCATCTGAGTTCTGGACTTAAGCACTTTGTAACTTGGTTGATTGGAAATTTGATCATTACATTTGTCAAGTGCGGCATATCTCCAATTGTGTCGTTATAGTGGAATATCACGGTTGGTGGTTATTATGTAAACGTAAGTGTGGTTTCATTACAATGTATATATATATTCCTCTGTCCGTACATTGAGTTATTTCGGTTATTTTTCTTGAAATTTGATGATAATTTTTTGTTTCACATGCCATTGACACAATATGTGTAGTTGGTTTCCTTTCCCTTTCTTTGGGGCCTATTTGCTTGTTACATTTTTACACCTAAACTACTTTACCGATCAAACTTGGTACGTGTATTACCACCATTAACCCAACTTAATCTATAGCAAAAAAATACAAAAACAAAATAAAAAGCTTTTGTTATGTGCACGAGTGGCAAAAACCAATAAGAAACGAAATGCACAGAAATTTTATTTCAGACTTCTCTTATAACCCCCACTCCTGCTTGTCCCTTGAAATGTTGGTACATTTTAGCAGATTTCCCTTAAGGGAAATCAGCTATAGAGGTCGTACTCATGACGCGAGTTTTGAAAAATTTCCTCAAATGTCCATCGATCCTACCCAGGAGATGACAAAAATGAGGTCCGTTCAAAATTATTTATATATATATATATATATATATATATATATATATATATATATATATATATATATTTGTCTGTTACCGCTCTAGCAGTCGCAGTTTTTGTTTAATCGTTACCAAACTTCATATTTAAATATGAAGCGTTTTACGTAAAATGAAAGATCAAGTTCGTTAATGGCTGAAAGCGGACCAGTGGGAGGGGGGGATTAGAGCGGAGGATTTTCGAAAATTCGATATATCTCCGTTACTATACGTCGGATCGAAAAATATTATAGAATCAATCTTATTGCAAATTAAATTTACTATAAATATTGTTATATACATTTATTCTCTTTCTTAAATATTAACTGAGATATTTGCATTTGTATTCTGCATGTGCTCGGCAGCAGTGGCTATGGTCGGACTTTCCGCCGTGAGCTCTGGCGGCCGTTTTTGTAATTATTCGTCCCTCGTGAATAGGTTTAGAGGGTTACTTACTACTACAGCTGTTATTAGGCAGATTTCTCTATTGTAAAACTTCACGTGGGAAATCTGCTTAGATTACGCAGCCCCTGCGTGACGGACTTTTTTATATAGATATAAAATGATATAGAACTAATAATCATTAGTTTAGATATTAATGTTATTCTCATTATTCAAGTATGAAGCGAGTTATTACCACTTTATTTATCCTTCGGTAAATCCCCTCCCTTCTACTCATCGGTTTTGTTTTTTACAAATACAGAATATGTTGCCATACCTGTCGGTGAAGGCCGACGTCACTGGCTGAAGATCGAGTACAGCTGGCATTGTGCTTTCGATGCGATGCGATGGCACCATCTTCAAGCCAGTGAAAAGTTGTACTGAGTTAGTTGTCTGTTAGTAGGTTTTATACGTCTGTTCTTCATATTAGGTTGTTTACGTTTTAGTCCAGATCTGTTGACTTACCCCTTAGATCTGTCAAACGAGGGGTTTTAACTAGTGCCCGGGTAAACTGTTTTCGTGTGGTTGGTCGTTGTCCGTATCCGTTTTAGGTTGATTACATTTCTAGTGTTTTGTTGATGTGTTGATCTGGTGTAGTTTACATGTGAGTAAATACAGGGTTAACGTGATGTTGGTAAAATTGTTTGTTATAAATGAAAGCCGACTTTACATAATTAAATAGAATCTGGATCTACGTTCGTCTTCGCCTCGTCTGTCCATACTCTTGCGTGTTTCCGTCAGATAGCGTCTTCCGTTTAAGCAGTTGCAATGGTCTGAATATCGTGTCTGAGCTAGTGTTGAGCTGCCCGTTGTTTGTAAATCTCCATGTTCTCGAATATGTCTAATCTTTCGCCCTGTTGTTTGTCTGTGTTGAAGTTTCATACTGTCGGCTATATTTGTAGGGTCGTGGCAGTGATCAAGTGGTTGGCGAAGTTAGAGTCTCGTTTCTTTAGTCTGAATGAGCGTATGTGTATCGCGTTTTCAGTCTCCTCCCAGTTTGACCAATGTACGCGTTGTGCAACTGCAAGTTATTTTGGACAGCACAATGACAGCTGTACGCGATCATCAACCATTGAAGACGGTCTTCCCATGACAACATTATATTTATACTGGGGGTCAAACCCTTTATTTGATTTACCAGAGAATATGTGGTGAGATAAGATCACAAATGTGTTATACCCCAGCACTCGGTAAATCTGCTTAGTTTGAACAACCTCTGAGTGACGGGCTTTTTTTGTCATCAGGCACCGAATATGGAGCTGGGGCACTGAAAGTGCACTTTGACACAACTTATTGGAGAAGGAAACAGGCCTGTTCTGCTCATCCGAAGCGCTTTATACTTTGCGAGTCTTTAGAAGTGAGCCGCATACAGAGAGAGGAGATGAAGGAAAGGAAGAGAGAGGGTGGCAGACAGACACCAGGCTCTGAGGACAACTTTCTCGTCCCATTTTTGCTAAGCTCTCTCGTACTCTCCCTCCCTCTCTCTCTCGTCCTCTCTCTATCTATCAATCTTCCTCCCTCTCTCTTTCTCTCTCTCTCTATCTATCTATCTTCCTCCCTCCCTCACTCTTTCCCTCTCTCTCTCTCTCGTCCTCTCTCTCTATCTATCTATCTTACTCCCTCTCTCTTTCTCTCTCTCTCTCTCTCTCTCTCTCTCTCTCTCGCTCTCTCTCTCTCTCTCTCTCTCTCTCGCATCCTCTCTCTCTCTCTTTCTCTTATCATCTCTCTCTCTCTCTCTCTCTCTCTCTCTCTCTCTCTCTCTCTCTCTCTCTCTCTCTCTCTCTCTCTATCTATCTATCTTCCTCCCTCTCTCTCTCTCTCTCTCTCTCTCTCTCTCTCTCTCTCCCTCTCTCTCCCTCGCCTCCCTCTCTCTCTCTTCTCTCCTCTCTCTCTCTTCCCTCTCTCTCTCTCTCTTCCTCTCTCTCTATCTCTCTCTCTTACCCCCTCCCTCTCTCTCAATCTATCTATCTTCCTCCCTCTCTGTCTATCTATTATCCTCTCTAACTACCCCCCTATATCTTACTGCCGATCATCCGCCACTCTCCCCCCCTCGCCCTCTCTCAATCTATCTATCTATCTTCCTCTCTTTCTCTCCTCCTCCTCTCTCTCTATCAATCTATCTACTCTTCTCTCTCTTCCTCCCTCCCTCTCTCTCTCTCTCTCTCTCTCTCTCTCTAACTATTATTTATATTTTTAGTTTTATGTTTGTACATCATCTCTCTCTCTCTCTCTCCCTCCTTCTCACTCTATAACCCCAACTTGGGCATTCCAGTCTCACTCCCATTGAGTTGCTTTGGATAGAACTTTATAGGGTAGGTTCCGGGATCAAGAAACAACTTCACAACGGAACCCTTCGGAGATTCTAGGATAATGAAGCACCTGAATAGAACTGGATTGATTATAGAATTGAATGACTATCATTCGAGTGTCATTCCAGCTCGGGGAAATATACTTTGTGCACGCAGCCCTTTCGTGAGGGATGATAAGAAAGAATTTTAAATAATTTAGTGGTCTTCTTAGAAGGGTTTTAGGCATTTATAAAAAAAAACCTCGTGGAATAACATTACCATACTAGGCTAAAATCGTTTCTTTAGTCTGAATGAGCGTATGTGTTCAGTGTATAGCGTTTTCAGTCTCCTCCCAGTTTGTCCAATGTAGGTACGTGTTGTTGCAGCTGCACGTTATTTTGGACAGCGCTTGTCAGCTGTACGCCAACATTAGCATACTAGACTAAAATATCCGGCGATGCCCGGGAAATCATTATTGAATGAATAATGATGTTAATTTTATGTCAGGGCTTCATTTTTGTTTAATCGTCACATAAGCCGATATATAAGCGTTTTATGTAAAACTAGAGATCAAGTTCGTTAACGGCCGAAATTGGAGCAGGGGGTTTAGAGGGGGGATTTTGAAGATTCGAAATATCTTCCTTATTATACGTCCGATAGAAAAAAATGTATATAATCAATATTATTGGAAATTAAATTACTTATAAATATTCAACTATTGAGGTCGTACTCATGACGCAATTTTCGAAAATATTCTCCAAACGTCCATCGATCCTACCTAATAGATGACGAAAATGAGGTATATACATATATATATAGATACATATATATATATATATATATATATATTATATATATATATATATATATATATTTGTCTGTCAACGCTCTAGCGGTCACAATTTTTGTTTGATCGTTACCAAACTCAACTCGATATTTAAACGTTTTATGCACAAAGACAGATCAAGTTCGTTAATGGCTGAAATCGGACCAGTGGGAGGGGTGGATTTTCGAAAATTCGAAATATCTCCGTTACCATACGTCGGATCAAAAAATTGTATAGGAGCAATCTTATTGTAAATTAAATTTGCTATAAATATTGCTCAATACATTTATTCTCTGTCTTGAATATTAACCGACAGATTTGCATTTTTATTAAATTTGGGCCGATAACGGACGACAGTTTCCCGCCAAAAGCTAGTTCGGCCCTTTGTCGTAACTCTTCGGCTCTCGTATGGAGATTTCTATATTCTATAACTTCAAGTGGGAAATCTGCTTAGTTTACGCAGCCCCTACGTGACGGACTTTTAGTCTTTGGCCTTTAGTAAACCTCCAATCGTACTTACGTCATATTAAGAATAGAGAAGTTATATCATGAACCCTTTTATTCTAACCTTAAATACCAAATAATGTTTGGAAACAGACTAGTCTTATTAATAAGGGAGAAATAGCGAATAGAGTATAACATTACATCACTCTTAATTCATTCCAACAACTAATATTTCATATGGAGTAAGGCTCATAAAGAAGGCCTATTATTTAGTTTTAGATAGACTGACAATAGTGTCGTTACGAAACACTTCTCAAATGCTGCTAAAGCTGGACAAAGAACCATTAAAAGAGTTAGAACTGCTGAATTTCTAATTTTGACACCTTGTCCCATAGTAGAACAAGATGGCCTGTTTTCCTCCAGTATTGGGCATTAACCTCGAGATAACTTGTTAGTAGTAAAGCGTTGCAGAAAAATGTCTTCAAATGCCTACCTTGGAAGTGACGGAAATGAGGTTCGTAAATATAAATAAATATATATATATAGATATATATATATATATATATATATATATATATATGGTGTTGTTGTTCTTTGGAGTTTTGGTCAGTGTTGGTGAAAAAATCTTAGTTCATTCCAATATTTCAAGAATATTTATTTTCTCTTCTTCATGGCTAAAAGGTACAGGTACTACTTTACATATATATTGCACATTGTTATTAGAGTGTAACAGATAGTGTTTGTGTTAATTCTTGTTACCAAGACAAAAGATACTTAAAAACTATTGTATATGACTGTTGTACCTCTGTTTACATTAGGAGTACTAAGTATAACTTCCCCAAGTCTGTTATAATTATTTTGATCACCAGCCTTTTGTCTTTGTTTCACTATAGTTTATTTTCTTTTGTTTGTTGAAATACGTTACAAACAGTTGATATGCGTTATTATAATTATTGTTATATTATTTATTTATTTTTTAGCAGATTTCCCTTACGGGAAATCAGCTATTGAGGTCGGTACTCATGATGCGAGTTTTCGAAAATTTCTTCAAATGTCCATCGATTCTACCCAGGAGATGACGAAAATGAGGTCCGTTCAAAATTATATATATAATATATATATATATATATATATATATCTATATATATATATATATATAATATCATATATATATATATATATGTATATATATGTCTATATATTTGTCTGTTAACGCTCTAGCGGTCGCAATTCTTGTTTGATCTTTACCAAACTCGGAATTTTAATCGTTTTATGTAAAAAAAAAAAGATGAAGTTTGTTAATGGCTGAAATCGGACCAGTGTGAGGGGGGTTTAGAGGGGGAGGATTTTTGAAAATTCAAAATATCTCAGTTATTATGCGTCGGATCGAAATATTGTATAGAATAATAATCTTCTTGCAAATGAAATTTACTATAAAAATATTGTTCTATACATTTATTCTGTATCTTCAATATTAACCGAGATATTTGCATTTGTATTCTGCGTGTGGTCACCAGTAGGCTATGTTCGGACTTTCCGCCGAGAGCTCTGGTGGCCGTTTCCATAAACTATTCGTCCCTCGTGAATAGGTTTAGAGGTTAGAGTCAACTGTTTCTTGCGGCTAGAAACTACTGGGTTATTACGCCCTAAATAATGTTTTAGGTTTAGAGGTTTCTTACTACTACAGTTGTTATTAGGCAGATTTCTCTATTGTAAAACTTCTCGTGGGAAATCTGCTTAGTTTACGCAGCCCCTGCGTGACGGACTTTTTATATTATGTCAAAGCTGTGTTCAAGTTATATTGAAGTTACAATGTTGTTGTTATTAAATTTTATTATGTCTTAAATATTAATAACCGTTTTAGAATTTGATTTTCTACAAGGAATCCGCCATAAAAAGTAGGGTATTCCATGGGAAAATTCCATAGTTATGGTCGCTGGAGAATTACTGGAAAAGGTTTAGAATGTTGATTATGGATTGAAAGGATTCTTCAGGGGTCCCAATTATGGCACACCAAGTCTCAGCTATGTATTAAAATAATTGAGGTTTTAAGAGGGGGGGGGGTGGAACGGGAACTTGGGACACTGTTTATATAAATTAACTCTCAATTTTGATCGATACCAAGGATATTTAATTGTTCTGTTTAAAAATAAAGGTCAACTTCATTAGCCGCTGAAATCGGGTAGGCAGGAGGGGGGGGGAATCGAAAATTCAAAATATCAAATAACTACGTATCTAGTTCCAAAGTAAGTCTGTAATTATTCCGCTATTCAGTCTGTTCTTATATCGAATATTACACAAGTTATTTCTGTTAGCTTGAGTAACCACCCTTTTTGATTATTATCAAAATGAAGGGGACTCTTTATGGATGAAGAAGGGATTTATATATTCCCAAGAACTTCAGATCCCTAAAATGTGACCTCAATTCAATCTACATTGAATGAGAAATGGCCAAAGTTTCGAACATTTCTCCTTCAACAGAAACCTCAGATCAGTATAAATAAGAGTAAAATTGTAAAAAAATAGTTTGTTTAATATCGCTCAACGGTGTTTTAACATTTTAGCATGAAATAAACTTCTATACGCCATAGTACTATACAAAATAATATTTTCTTAATATGTAGAAAGAACAAGTACAATTAACAATAATTCATTCATCATAATAATGTGATGGAATTCATTAAACAAAATCCTGGGTTAGAAAAGGGTTGTAACCTGTTGATAACCCGTTCCAATCAATTAGCCTTAGTTGCCAAAAGAGGACGTTAATATAAATAAATTCGGAACGGCATGAGAGAGGTTTAGAGGGGGAACTCAAAAAAATTCAAAGTATATCCGTAATTATGAGTCGGATCGACAACTTATAGAAACAATCTTACTGAACATTTAATTGTCTATAAGTTGTGTTATATACATTTATTCTGTATCTGGAATATTTATCGAGATATAAGAATTTTTCAATGTTCAGCCTTTTGTAAACACCTTGTCAGAATAGCAATTCGCTGTTTCCCATGGGACCTTTATTATGAGAGATACAAGAAAATTCGTTGTGTGTTCATGTTATGAATTATGGTTTTAAGTTGTGGTTTAGAAAATGATTATTTGAACTTTACTATACTCGAAATTTAACCACTTGATCATATTTGTTATTGGCAAAAATCGTACATGGAATATAGGGAGTTCTAGAGTGGGAAATTCTAAAATATTTCCTTTATTAGCAGATTTCCCTTCAGGGAAATCAGCTATTGAGATTGTACTCATGACGCGATTTTCTAAATTTTTCTTCAAATGTCCATTCCGTCTTGTCTACCCAGAAGATGACAAAAATGAGGTCCGTTCAAAACTATATATATATATATATATATATATATATATATATATATATATATAATATATATATATATATATATATTTTTATGTATCTATCTATCTGTCTATCTATATATTTTTATTTGTCTGTTACCGCTAGTGGTCGCAATTATTGTTTAATCGTTACCAAACTTGATATTAGGTCTTTTCATGTAAAAAGAAAAAACAAGTTCGTTAACTGTTGAAATCGTACCAGGGATGGGGGGGGAGGGTTTAGAGTGTGAGAATTTCGAAAATTCAAAATATCTCCGTTACAATACGTCGGATTGAAAAAAATGTATAGAATCAATCGTATAGCAAATCAAGTGTACTATAAATATTGTTATATAAATTTATTCCTTATCTTGAATTTTAGCCGCGATATTTGCATTTCTCAGTTTTCAGCCTTCAGCAAACATTCAATTCTACTCATGTTACATAAACAATACTCGATTATGTAATAACCACATCATTCGAAGCTTAAATAGCAAATAATGTTTTCAAGAGACATTTATTATACCAGATATATGCAAATATGTTCTGGTGACCCTCCCCTTCTAAAGTTTTTGGACTTAAATTGAATTGATTGAGATATAAATCATTCTGATACATTATACATCATAGTACTAGGTATAGTAAATAGTTTTCAATCAAATTAATACGTTATATTGAGATAAATTACAGTAATTGTTTTTCTTTCCGGTAATTAGTTGGCAGAACTGGTTGTTTACATTTCAGACACTTCCCGTAAGAAGGTTTCTTATTATCGTTTGTATTTATTCACTTAATATTCATGGTAGTGTTGTGTCATCAGTATGTAGATTTCTCTATTGTTGAACTTCTCGAGGGAAATCTGCTTAGTTTACACAGCCCCGCGTGACGGACTTTTATGAAAATGTTATAGAACCAACTTTGTTGAACGTTTGAATAATAATTGTTGTTAAATGCATTTTTTGTTCGTAACTAAAGTATTGAGAGAGTTATTCGTGATTTCTAGTTTTCAGTCTTCAGTAACCCCCACCTTCTATTTATCGGTCTCTTTTTTGCATAGAAATAGGCAACATGTAGTGACATGAGATCACAAGTGTGTTATACCACCACATGGGAAATTTGCTCAGTTTAAGCAGCCCCTGCGTGTCCAACTTGAAAGTTGCGTTTACAGTGGGAAGATTAATGGAGCAATCCAAGGTCTGAATTGAGGGGACATCCAGTGCTTGTGGGAAATCTGCTTAGTTTACTCAGTAGCTGCGTGACGGGGGTTTTAGTGAATTCTTCACCCAATACCTTAGTTCATGGTTATATTTCGCACGCCTTTCCAAAACCGGTACCATCAGCAACCACGATTAAAAGATTCTAAAACCTTTAAGGTCATCCGATGTCTTGGCTATCTGTGGCACATTTTTTATTTTTATTTATTAAAAATAAAAAAAAATGTAAACATTAATAAAACATCAATATACAAAAAAATATATTTTTTCCCGTTGCCCAAATACTATAAAATTCAGAAGAGCTTTTTTTTTTTGGAAATTAGGCTGTAAAATTAGAAATCGTATCCTTTGCTAAATGGCACGAAGACATAAAAAAAAGGAAAGAATATATTTCGAATCCCCTCTGGATATTGCTGATTTTTATTTTATTTAGATACCCAGCTATTAAACTAAACAAGAAACGGGACTCCTCTCTATCTCAAGTCTGAACTACAATTACGGTGTAAAAGCTGTGCCTACTTCTTATTGTGACAAGTACTGTCGTTGGTATTGAATGGCTTAAATACTGGTCGAAAAGTGACCTTAATAAATTCACTTGTCAGAGTCAATGGTGGAAGGAACACGTAAATAAAAGCCTGACACGCAGGGGCTGCGTAAACTAGGCAGATTTCCCAAGTGAAGTTTTGCAATAGATAAATCTGCATACTGGCAACACAATACAACCGTGAATATTAAGTGAATAAATACAAATGATAATGAGAAATGATTCAGTCACTTTACATATAAGATAACCTCCACAACAGGAAGCGTCTGAACAAACAGGTCAGCCAACCTCCCAGTGCGGAATAGATAGATAGAAATATTCTTCACCGCAAATAAAAACAATTACAGAAATAGTTCTGAATATAATTTAATTGAAAACTATTTATTATATCTGGTATTTTTATTTATAATGAATCAGAATAATCTCAATCACTCTTCGTATTTTAGTAATGGAAGAGAAAAAGGCGAGGTCATATTGCACGCACTTCATCTAGAAAACATTTGTTGAACACAATATTTGTAATTTCTGCTTGAAATATGATATGATAGAATGGCTTATTCCTCGATGACTGAAAGTAGGGATTTATTGAAGGCAGAAATCTAAAAAATGCCAATATCTCGGTTAATATTGAAAATAGAGAAAACACGTATGTAACAATATTTATTGTAATTAAATGTGCTATAATATTAGATCTATTCAATTTTTGATCCAATATATAGTAACGGAGATATTTCAAATTTTCGAAACTATACCTAACTAAGCCTTATACGTTTGTATATCAGTAAAATTGGTATATGTATGGTATATTGTCATTTGATAACAAAATGATAATATTTTTATTTTTTTTAAGAGATAAGGGAGAAGAAAAATTGTAACTAAAATTGTATAGAAGATTACAATAATGCAGCATGTTATTTCGAGCGGACCTCATTTTCCTCATTTCCTAGTTAGTATTGATGGATTTTGAAAAAAATATTTCAATCGCTATTAGTACGATCTCAATCAGTAGCTGTTTCCCTTAAGTGACATCGGCTTTAGGGGATTTTACTAAAAAGACATTTGGATGTCTATTGCTGAATTACACATATGAAAGCTACGTATACGCAGATCTTGCGTGACGGGCAATTTGGCAAAATGATTTGGCTTTGGCGTTCATCAAGCTTCGTTACTCTCTCCAAGAAATAATGCTTCGTATAAAAGCCATCAGTTTACAGCTGGCCACTTTACAAATTGTATGCATATCTTTATTCGGCCCCAGAAAATGGGTTCTTAAACCTAGAAAATAGGCCCCATGACGGATTTACAGCAATATAACCTAGAATCGCTTTACGAATAGCCTGACGATGCACTTTGCAGCCTCTGAAAGCCTTTGTATGAGGCAGCCTACAACAATACTTCTAAAGTCCGTCACGAAGGGGCTGCGTGAAGTAAGCAGATTTCCCACTTGTGGCCATAAAACAATATCTTCTCAAAATGTATCAGATATCCCTCAAGGAAAATCAGCTATTGAAGAAGAAGAAGAAGAGAAAAATGTCCATCGACCCTACCGAGTAGATGACGAAAATGAGGTCCGTTCATAATTATATATATGTAAATATATATATATATATATATATATATATATATATATATATATATATACTAGCTCAGATACCCGGCTTCGCTCGGGAATTCATTTGAGGCTGAATGTTGATGGTATTTTTTTGGCAAGGCTTTATTTTGCACAATATTTTGACATTTACCCGTCCCAGTGTTTAGGGTTAATACCCGTCGTTTCTGTGGATTTGTTAATAATAAAATTAATTTTTGATGTAAGACTTCACTGTCCTCCATATTGTCATATTTCCCGCTTCCTGTGCAATATGCATAGTTTTGAATTATTAAGGACTAAATATTAACATACATTTGAATTAATTTTTCCAGGTGAGGTAACTGGTAGTTCATATTGAAAAGAATTCTTGAGCAAATTTCTCTAAATAACAAAATAAACAACTTTTGTTATGTGCATATTTGCCGAAACTACAATAGGAAACGAAATATCACTATTATTAATTTCAGGCCTCCCTTAACCCCCACTCCGGCCAGTCCCGAGAAATAGTATGGCTTTTTATAAGGAAGGCGTTAGTGCTAATACACATACTGAGTGTTTTATTTAGTTCGGTTGAGTCTTTTGTGCCAAATAAAATTTTTCACTTCCGCTATAATTTTTAGCGTATATCTCGTTTATAATTCGGTATACGAAAAAAGTGTATATAACAAAAGTTACTCTAAATAGCAAAATCAACAACTTTTGTTATGTTCATATTTGCCGATAAACCAATAGGAAACGAAATATCGCTATTTTTAATTTCTGGCTTCCCTTAAAACGTTATTTACGTGTTCCTTCCACCATTGACTCTGACAAGTGAATTTATTAAGGTCACTTTTCGACCATTATTTAAGCCATGCAATACCAACGACAGTACTTGTCGCAATAAGAAGTAGACACAGCTTTTACATCGTAATTGTTGTTCACACTTACGGTACAGAGGGAAGGGTCCCGTTTCTTGTTCAGTTTCATTTCTTATAAATTTTGTTTACTAGCTGGATATCTAAATAAATTAAAAATCAGCAATATCCAGAGGGGATTCGATTTATATTATTTGCTTTTTTTATTTCTTCGTGCAAGTTAGCAAAGGTTACGATTTCTAATTTTACAGCCTAATTTCCAAAAAAAAAAAAAGCTCTTCTGAATTTTATAGTATTTGGGCACCGGGAAAAAATATATTTTTTTGTATATTGATGTTTTATTAATGTTTACATTTTTTTTTATTTTTAATAAAAAAAAGTAGCACAGATAGCCATGATCTCAAAGGTTTTAGAATCTTTTAATCGTGGTTGCTGATGGTACCGGTTTTGGAAAGGCGTGCGAAATATAACCATGAACTAAGGTAATGGATGTGAAATTCACTAAAACCCCCGTCACGCAGCTGCTGAGTAAACTAAGAAGATTTCCCACAAGCACTAGATGTCCCCTCAATTTAGATCTTCGATTGCTCCATTAATCTTCCCACTGTAAACGCAACTTTCAAGTTGGACACGCAGGGGCTGCTTAAACTGAGCAAATTTCCCATGTGGTGGTATAACACACTTGTTATCTCATGTCACCACATGTTGCCTATTTCTATGCAAAAAAGAGACCGATAAATAGAGTGGGGGTGGGGGTTACTGAAGACTGAAAACAAGAAAGCACAAATAACTCTCTCAATACTTTAGTTACGAACAAAAATGCATAGAACAACATTATATTATATATAGGGTGTTCCAAGTTTCCGAGCCACCCCCTTAAAATCTCCAATTATTTTAATACAAAGCTGAAACTTGGAGTACAATAACTGTGACCCCTGAAATATCTTTTCAGTCCATACTCAACCTCGTAATAGTCTCCAGTACTTCTCCAGCAACCATAACTTTGGAATTTCACAAACTTTGCACAATATTTTGACATACCGAGTTTTTTTAAGTTCGGTTTAATCGTTAGCGCCCAATGTAATAGTGACTGCCTCTTTAGTTTTTAGTGTATATCTCGTTTATACTTTGTTAAAAGACAAAAATGAATATCACAAAAGTTACTCTAAATAACAAAATAAACAACTTTTGTTATGTTCATATTTGCCGAAAACCGAACAGAAAACGAAATACCGCTATTTTTAAATCCAGGCGTCCCTGACAACCCCAACTCCTGCTCGTCCCTAGAAATGTTGGTATTGCTTATTATAATGAAAGAAAACGAAATATCGCTATTTTTAAATTCAGGCTTCCCTTAAAACCCCCACTCCTGCCCGTTCCTAGAAATGTTGATATGGCTTCTTATAATGAAAGCGTTAGTGCTAATACACATACCGAGTTTTATTTATTTCGGTTGGGTCTTTTGTCCCAAATAATATTGTTGACTCCCGCTATAGTCATAAGCGTATAACTCATTTAAACTTCGGAATACGATGAAGGTATTTATGACAAAAGTTACTCTAAATAACAAAATAAACAACTTTTGTTATGTGCATATTTGCGAAAAAACCAATAGAAAACGAAATATCACGACTTTTAATTTCAGCCCTCCCTTATAACCCCCACTCCTGCCTGTCCCTAGAAATAGTATGGCTTTTTAAAATTAATATAGCCTATCTCTCAAGTTGGACCAGACTGCTCACGGTGTGCCAATTTAATTTAAAATCGGTTAAGTAGTTTAGGAGTCCATCGCGGACAAACATCGTGACAGGAGATTTATATATATTAAGATATATATGTCTGTTTTATGAAAAAAAAAGATCAAGTTCGTTAACGGCTGAAATCCGAAAAGTAGGAGGGGGGGGGTTTAGAGGGTAAGAATTTCGAAAATTCTTATTATCTCCGTTATTATACGTAGGGTCGAAAAACTACAGAACCAATCATATTGCAAATGTAACTTTCTACTATTATTGTTATATACGCTAATTCGATGTTTAGAGGACTTATGTATTGTTGAAGTGTGGGCGGATTACGACGGGATGAGATCGGCTATTGTCGGTTCTGTTCGTGCGATTCCGCTGAAAGCTAATTTGGCCGTTTCCGTAACTATTTGGCTCTCGTCAATTCTGTGTAACCAGTAAGCAGATTTCTCTATTGTTATACTTCACGTGGGAAATCTGCTTAGTTTTCGCAGCCACTGCGTGACGTACCTTTTTTACATTTCTAAGTAAAAATAAGTCCGTCGCGAAGGGGCTGCGTAAACTAAGCAGATTTCCCCACGAGAAATTTTACAATAGAGAACTCTGCCTAATAATAACAGTAGTAGTAACAAGTCTCTAAATGAATTCACGAGGGACGAACAGTTACTGAATTTGCCGAACTAGCTTTTGGCGGAAAGTCCCGAACCTAGCCGACTTTTTCCGACCACACACAGAATATAAATCGCAAATATCTCGGTTAATATTCAAGATAGAGAATTAATGTAAGGAACAATATTAATAGTAAATTTAATTTGGAATAAGAATAAATACCCCTCTAACCCCCCCCCCCAGTCCGATTTCAGCCATTAACGAATTTGATCTTTATTTTTACATAAACCGATTAAATATCGCGTTTGGTTCTACCACTAGAGCGTTAACAGACAAATATATATATATATATATATATATATATAATTTTGAACGGACCTCATTTTCGTCATCTCCTGGGTAAGATTGATGGACATTTGAACAAATTTTTCAAAACTCGCGTCATGAGTACGACCTCAATAGCTGCTTTCCCTGAAGGGAAATCTGCTAAAACGATGATTAGGAGAGGAGTGATAACTCGTTTAATATTTGAGCTACAAAAATATGAATAGACCAGAAATTATAGATCATCAATAGTCCAACAAGATGATCCCAGATAGGATTTATGAATATTTGTCGACAATTTTTGAAAACAGCGTCATGAACCTATCAAAGGAAATTGGTAACATGTGCTGAATATACCGGAGTAGCCATGATTAGGATCAGGTGTTCTATGGTGAGGAAGTTATATTATCATATATATATATATATATATATATATATATATATATATATATATATATAATCATCTATTGATAAGCCCTTTACACTATCGATAAAGAGTGACAGGAGGTAAGGCATATCTTCTTATATTTGCTTATCGTTGTACTTCGATGACTGATGAGAGGGAGTGGGTGCTGACGGAAGGATGTAAGCTGAGTAATACAAATGAGTTCCTTCATATTTTAGAAAGGTGTATAGATCAAATATTTGGGGGATTCTATCAGCATGATTGATAATGCAACGTTTACGTGTTTATAACAAAAATGTCCATCTCCGAGGGGCTGCGTTAACTAAGAAGATTTCCCTCGTGAAGTTTCGTAATAGATAAATCTACATACTGCTAACACAAGGCCACCGTTGATATTAAGTGAATTAATACGAACGGAAATAAGAAATGCTTCAGTCAATTTCAATAAACTGCCGACAGGAAGCGTTTGAAATGTGAACTGCCAGCATCACACCGGAAAGAAAAACAATTACTTAAATATATCAGAATATAACATATTAATCATATTGAGAACTCTATACTATATCTAGTACTGTAATTAATAATGAGTCAGAATAATTGTCAATCAATCAAATTTTAGTAATCCAAGACTTTAAGTAAGCCTGGGGGATCTCCAGGACATGTTGTTGTTGTATAGGGTTTAAGGGTGAAAAACTACCAGGTTATCATCGCCCTGTAATATTTATAATTCACATTTTGGTATCCTCATCCATATCGCCATTTTAACAATATAAACGAGGATACGAGCAATTGCACTTTAAATTTCTTTGTATAAACTCGTGTTTTTTACAAAATTAAACAATTTATGGAGTTCTTTCGGGTCATCTCCAAGGGCCACTTCAATACTATTGGAAATATTGTATTTGTTTCTAATATCTGTATACTTATGGCATTCCACTAATATGTGATATATAGTCAGTTCTGTGTTACATTTCTCACAAATCGGGGGTTGATCTTTTGTCATAAGATAGGACATATTTGCAAGTATCTCGTATAATAAAGGTCACTTGAATACAATATTCGATATTTAAGCTTCGAATAATGTAGTTTATTATATAGTAGAGTATTTTTATGCAACATGAGTAGAAGTGGGGGTTTGCTGAAGGCAGAAAACTGAAAAATGCAAATATCTTGGTAAATATTCAAGATAGAGAATAAATGTATAGAACAATAATTACAGCACATTTAATGTTCAATAAGATTGGTTCTATACAAGTTTTCGATGCGACGTATAGTAACGGAGATATTTAGAATTTTCGAAAATCCTCCCCTCTAAACCCCCCTCCTCCTCCCCCCAGTCCCATTTCAGCCGTTAACGAACTTGGTCTTTCCCTTGAGGGAAATCTGCTAATACGGAGCAATAATAATACAGAGGTAGTTGTGACCTGGCATCTCATTACTATTCTGACGAGATAAAAGGAAAAAAATAAAAAAATATAAATAAAACAAAAACAATAATGTAAAAAATATATAAAAATATATGCATATTAATATATAATAAAAGTCGGTCTAGCATGCGTGTGCCTGGGACTTCCCATGACTGGAGAACCCCAATACGGTCTGAAGAGTGTTGGGCATTGATAACCATGAAGTTGTTTGGCCAAAATCAAACAAACAAAACTAACATCGTCACTATTCTGTCTTTTTAGCAGATTTCCCTTTTCCGGTAAATTATCCGCCGTTAACGAACTTAATCTGCAGTTTCACATGGAACAGTTAATTGGTTAGATGGACGAAGTTGGTATCGCATGAATTCCTAGGTGTCCATCCGGACTTTGTTATTCACTGGTTTTGCAGAACCAATCGCGCTTGTGGCCAATAGTCCAAATAGATATCAACCACATATTTTATCACTGTCACGCAGGGGCTTCGTAAACTGAGCAGATTTCTCAAGTAAGGCATACAAATTAAATTATTTAGGTTACCACCCTTTTCTAGCTAGTGTGGGACTAAGAATTTTATTTAATGAATTTCGTCACCAAATAATTTCCTTTGCCCAGACGAGAATCGAACTCGCTACTCTAGGTTTACAATATGAGATTAAGGCCAACGCTTTAACACATGGCAATGAGCCCCATATAGCCTTCATAAAATCTTACTGAACACTTCAACACACACCGAATTTGCGTGAATCTCGCATAATAAAGGTATGTTGAAACCAATATTTGGTATTTAAGATTACAATAAAATGGCTCGTGATATAACAGCTTATTGTTCATGTGTCGTAAGTAGGAATGGGGGTTTACTCAAGGATAGAAATGAAAAAAGTCCATGATCTCCGTTATTATTCATGATAGAGGAAATATGTATGTAGCAACAATTATAGATAATTTAATTTTCTATAAGATTGGTTATGTAAAATTTCTTGAGCCGACGTATAGTAACAGAGATATTTCAGATTTTCGAAATCCCTACCCTCTAAACCCACCCCTCCAGACAAATGTCAGCGGTAATCGAACTCGATCTTTAGTTTGCATGAAACACATGTTTAGTTGGCATCAAATAAGAATTACGACTACTAGAGCGTTAACAGAAAAGTATATATATATATATATATATATATATATACACACACACACACACACATGATTTTGAACGGACCTCATTTTAGCAGATTTCCCTTAACCGTAATCTGCTAGTGAGGCCGTACTCATGACGCGAATTTCAAAAATATTTCTTCAAATGTCCATCTATCCTACACAGCAGATGACGAAAATATAGCCCGTTCAAAACTATATATATAGGCAATTTTTGTTTAATCCTTACAAAACTCGGTACTTAATCGTTTAATGTAAAAAGAAAGATCAAGTTCGATAATGGCTAAAAACGGTCCAATGGGGTATCTCACTTATTATACGTCGGATCAAAATTTTTTAAAGAACCAATAATATTGCAAATGTAATGCTCGATAAATATTCTTAAGTAAGTTTTTGCTCTATCATGATTATTAACCGAGATTTTTTTAGTTTTTTATCTTCAGTAAGCCCCCACTCCTACTTATGTCATGTTGACAGTAAGGTATTATGAAGCACATTATTTGAAGCCTAAATACCAAATATTGTTTTCATTGAACGTTTTGAGATAAAAGCAAATACGTGTTGCAAGTGGGAAATCTGCTTAGTTTACGCAGCCCCTGCGTGACGGACTTTTTTCATCATCTACTAGGTGGGATCAGTGGACGGTTCAGGAAATGTTTAGAAAATCGCGTCATGAGTACAACCTCAATAGCTGATTTTCCTTCTGCTAAGGGAAATCTGCTAAATCGACCCACTGGAGGAATTTTAGCGGCAGCCGATCTTGCGAATCCCATGGTCTATTCTTCGGCTGTTATCTTTAGCGGGCTGATATGAGTATATTGTTGAGAGAGAAGAGACCGCCGCCCTAAAGAAAGTGATACGGAGCCTAACTGGACCCCCAAGTAGTGCGTGTCTAACGGTCCAGGCTAGTCCTTCATGCTGATTTGGGTCGAGTTCACACGCTTCGTATCCAAGACACATCCCCTCTCTCTCTCTACCCGCTCCTTCCTTCCCCTTTGTCGGCATCCCACAATATACTGACCTCCTGACTCTAAGTACCTTGTAATCCTGACCAAACACTCCGCTTCAGAAGGGGCTCTTAGGCGCTCAATAGTCTTGTCAGACCTCACCAACATTCTTATCAACCCGACCAGTGATTAGGTCGGGATGATAAGGTCTCACGAGATTTATCTTTTTTATTAGAGATGTTGACCCTCCATCGCTCAACACCTTTGTTTGATATTACATATTTTTTGTTCTCAATCTGAACCCAATCTTATATATATATATATATATCTATATATATATAAAATTGTAACCTCTGTCTGTACATTGATTTTTTTCGCGAAATTTCACGATAACTTTTCGTTTCACATGTCATAGACACCATAACTGCATTTTGTTTCTTTGGTGTCTGTTTGTTTGTTTGTTTGTTTATTTGTTTGTTTGTTTATTTGTTTGTTTGTTTGTTGTATGTTACCTTTTCACGCATAAACGGCTGAACCGAATTTTATGAAACTTGGTATGTGTATTACTACTAGCCCAACTTAGACTTTAGGCTATATTAATATTCTCTAAGACAAACAGGAGTGGGGGTTATAATGGAGGCCTGAAATTTAAAATAGCGATATTTCGGTTCCTATTGCTTTTTCAGCAAATATGCCCATTAGAAAAGTTGTTTATTTTGTAATTTAGAGTAACTTTTGTTATATGCACTTTTGCCGTATATGGAAGTATAAATGAGTTATACGCTAAAAACTTTAGCGGGAGTCAACAATTTATTAGGCACAAAAGACTCAACCGAACTAAACCAAACTCGGTATGTGAATTAGTACTAACGCCTTCCTTATAATAAGCCATACTAACATTTCTAGGGACGGGCAGGAGTGGGGGTTATATGGGAGGCCTGAAATTAAAAATAGCGATATTTCGTTTCCTATTGCTTATTCAGCAAATATGCCCATAAAAAAAGTTGTTTATTTTGTTATTTACAGTAACTTTTGTTATATACACTTTTGCCGTATACGGAAGTATAAATGAGTTATACGCTAAAAACTATAGCGGGAGTCCACAATTTTATTTGGCACAAAAGACTCAACCGAACTTAACCAAACTCGGTATGTGAATTAGCACTAACGCCTTCCTTATAATAAGCCATACTAACATTTCTAGGGATGGGCAGGAGTGGGGGTTATAAGGAAGGCCTGAATTTAAAAATAGCGGTATTTCGTTTCTTATTGCATTTTCGGCAAATATAAACATAACAAAAGTTGTTTATTTTGTTATTTAGAGTAACTTTGGTCATATTCATTTTTGTCTTTTAACAAAGTATAAACGAGATATACACTATAAACTAAAGCGGGAGTCAACGATTTCATTGAGCGCTAACGAGTAAACCGAACTAACAAAAACTCAGTATGTCAATTAGCATTAATTCTTCCATGGTTATAAGGGAGGCCTGAAATAAAAATTCGCGATATTTCATTGTCTATTTGTCTACGGGAAATATGACAATTTGGAGGACAGTGAAGACTTACATAAAAAATTAATTTTACTATTAACAAATGCCAACAACGGGAATTAACCCTAAACACTGGGACGGGTAAATGTCAAAATATTGTGCAAATTAAAGCCTTGCCAAAAAAATAACATCACCATTCAGCCTCAAATCAATTCCCGGGCGAAGCCGGGTATCTGAGCTAGTATATATATATATATATATATATATATATATATATATATATATATATATATATATATAAATGAATGTTTGTATGTATGTCCTTTATAGACTCGTAAACGGTTGAACCGAATTTTATGAAACTTGGTATGTATATTACTACTAACTCAGGCTAGGTTTCTGGCTATATTAGTATTCTTTGAAACGAACAGGATTGGGGGTTATAAGGGAGGCCAGAAATTAAAAATAGCGATATTTCGTCTCCTATTAGTTTTTCGGCAAATATGCACATAACAAAAGTTGTTTATTTTGTTATTAAGAGTAACTTTTGTAATACATCCTTTTCTCGTATACCGAAGTATAAATGAGTTATACGCTAAAAACAATAGTAGGAGTCAACTATTTTATATGGCACAAAAGACTCAACCAAATTAAACGAAACTCCGTGATTTGGCATTAACACGTCCCTGATTATAAACTATATTAACATTTGGATGTTCGAACAGGAGTGGGGTTGCAAGGAGGGTCTTAAATGAAAAAGCGCGATATTTCGTTTCCTATTGGTTTTTCGGTAATTATGCACATAACAAAAGTTGTTTATTTTGTTATTTAAAGTAACGTTTGATATATGCACTTTCCGTATAACGAAGTACAAATGAGGTAGGTATACATGAAAAGCTATAGGAGGGGTCAACAATGTTATAGGACACGATAGACTAAATCAAAATCAACGAAAATCCGTATTTTTGACTATAAGTTATATTAACATTTTTAGTAATTGTTTTTCTTTCCGGTGAGAGGTGAGCAGAGCTGTTTTTCTTTATTAATTTCAGACACTTGCTGTTGAGAGGGGAAAGATTTCTTATTACCGATTGCATTTATTTACTTATAATAATCGCGGTTGTGTTATGATACCTGTATATAGATTTATTTGCATTTACATTTATCCTGGGGCCTCCCGGCCGTGTGATTTCAACCGTTTACGAACTTTGTTTTTATTACGTCACTCAGGGGCTGCGTTAACTAAGCAGATTTCCCACGTGCTACATGACGTTATTTATCTGAAACTTAATAGTTTAGAATTCATAATATAACAACGTTTTGTTAATATGACACGAGTAGGAGTGGGGGTTTACTGATGACCAGAACTGAAAACCGTAAATATCTTGGTTAGTAATCGAGTAGTGGAAAAACCTTGCATGACATCAATAATGGAACTTTGCATTTGCAATAAGATTGGTTCTGTGCAATGTTTCGACCCGACGAATAATAACGGAGATATTAAGGATTTTCGGAATTCGCCCACTGAACCCTCCTCCCACTGGTTGGATTGGAGACATTAGCAAACTTGATCTTTAGTTTTACTTAAAACGTTTAAATATCGAGTTTGGGGACGATCAAACAAAAATTGCGACCGCTAGAGGGATACGAGACAAATGTATATACATACAGTTTTGAACGGACCTTATTTTCATCGTTTCCAGGGTAGGATCGATGTACATTTGTGGAAATGTTTCGAAAATGAGTATGACCTCAAGAGCTGATTTCCCTTTCAATACAAAAATATTCCCCTGAGTCACTACCATAATATTTCATTAAAAAGAATGTTCTCGCATCCTAAAGACTGTCTGTAATTATTTGTTAATTATTTAAATAAATTTTATATCTTCCAAGTAACAGTTGGCCCAGAATAATCACTGAGCATATAATTGAAATACTGGCTAATTGGTTTGCAAACCTGGAATGTATTAGTCAGGAATTCCAAGGAGTAAGATGTAAGCTGGATTATTAAGTTGGAAAACTTTAGTCTGTTCTAAATATGATGATTAAAACAAGCCATTCTAAGTTTCACTGTTACTACAAACATCTTAATTTAACTTTAGAAAATAATAGCTATTTCAGTAAAAAGAACAGCATACATTTCATAACACTGATTATGAAAGCAAGGGGATAAATGTTCAATTTGAATTACCCGGTGTGAAAAGCTGAAAATTTATGGGTATGGTCTGCATGTAATATGTAAACATTTTATTACTCAAAGAATTCAGAAGGCAATATCTTAGTACTCAAAAATTACGCCACAAGGAGCATATTTTATTTTTGGATGGTTGAAGATTGACAGGCATCTTTGATAATATTATAATATTTCAATGACACACAAAGGTATCAACTCCTAACTGAAGAGTACAATAATTAAATGTTGTCTGTTTTTGAACTTTGTAAATGTATACATATATATATATATACAAAATTGTAACCTCTGTCTGTACATTGATTTTTTTCGCGAAATTTCACAATAACTTTTTGTTTCACATGTCATAGACACCATAACTGCATTTTGATTCTTTGGTGTCTGTTTGTTTGTTTGTTTGTTTGTTTGTTACCTTTTCACGCATAAACGGCTGAACCGAATTTTATGAAACTTGGTATGTATATTACTACTAGCCCAACTTAGACTTTAGGCTATATTAATATTCTCTAAGACAAATAGGAGTGGGGGTTATAAGGGAGGCCTGAAATTAAAAATAGCGATATTTCGTTTCATATTGCTTTTTCAGCAAATATGCCCATAACAAAAGTTGTTTACTTTGTAATTTAGAGTAACTTTTGTTATATGCACTTTTGCCGTATACGGAAGTATAAATGAGTTATACGCTAAAAACTATAGCGGGAGTAAACAATTTATTAGGCACAAAAGATTCAACCGAACTAAACCAAACTTGGTATGTGAATTAGTACTAACGCCTTCCTTATAATAAGCCATACTAACATTTCTAGGGACGGGCAGGAGTGGGGGTTATATGGGAGCCCTGAAATTAAAAATAGCGATATTTCGTTTCCTATTGCTTATTCAGCAAATATGCACATAACAAAAGTTGTTTATTTTGTAATTTAAAGTAACTTTTGTTATATACACTTTTGCCGTATACGGAAGTATAAATGAGTTATACGCTAAAAACTATAGCGGGAGTCCACAATTTTATTTGGCACAAAAGACTCAACCGAACTAAACCAAACTCGGTATGTGAATTAGCACTAACGCTTTCCTTATAATAAGCCATACTAACATTTCTAGGAACTGGCAGGAGTGGGGGTTATATGGAAGGCCTGAAATTAATAATAGTGGTATTTCGTTTCCTATTGCATTTTCGGCAAATATGTACATAACAAAAGTTGTTTATTTTGTTATTTAGAGAAACTTTTTATATATACTCTATTGTTGTATACCGAAGTATTAAGGCGTTATACGCTAAAAATTATAGCGGGAGTCAACAATTTGGAGGACAGTAAAGACTTACATAAAAAATTAATTTTATTATTAACAAATGCCAACAACGGATATAACCCTAAACACTGGGACGGGTAAATGTCAAAATATTGTGCAAATTAAAGCCTTGCCAAAAAAATACCATCACCATTCAGCCTCAAATCAATTCCCGGGCGAAGCTGGGTATCTGAGCTAGTATATATATAAAACCATGAATGAATTTGCAGAATTCAATGGAAGGACTAGATAGTTCAAGTTTTGTATGTTTTATATTGTATGTTCCTTTTGTGTTCTATGTTCCTTTTATGTTTTGTGTTCTATGTTCCTTTTATGTTTTGTGTTCCTTTTGTGTTCTATGTTCCTTTTATGTTTTGTGTTCTATGTTCCTTTTATGTTTTGTGTTCCTTTTGTGTTCTATGTTCCTTTTATGTTTTGTGTTCTATGTTCCTTTTATGTTTTGTGTTCCTTTTGTGTTCTATGTTCCTTTTATGTTTTGTGTTCCTTTTGTGTTCTATGTTCATTTTATGTTTTGTGTTCCTTTTGTGTTCTATGTTCATTTTATGTTTTGTGTTCCTTTTGTGTTCTATGTTCATTTTATGTTTTGTGTTCCTTTTGTGTTCTATGTTCATTTTATGTTTTGTGTTCTATGTTCCATTTCGGTTTTGTTTAATTTCGTTATTTCTTTGTAATGTTTTGTTTTCATTTAAGTTTTGTTTTGTTTTTAGCTTTATTTTAGAGCAACATCGCCAAAGCTGCGAAGCTCCTATAAATAAATAATGGAAAATTTGATGAAATATAAAAGCTATTATTTACCATTATGAAAGTTATATATAGCAAGCACTGTACGTGGAATATAAGTTTTGCCTCCTTCCAGTTTAACTATTTATAGTTGTTTTTTTTTGTTTGTTTTCCCCCCCTCATTTTGTAAATGCACTAAAAATTTATATTTAGTTTTGTCAATTCTATTTATTTTTTACATTTGTAAAACTTAGCTTTGTAAAAATTTCAATATTTATTTAATTTTGTAAAATTACATTCAAACATGTTAAAAGATGAATCGCCATTGTAGCGGCATCTCAAATAAATAATAATAAATATCCCCGCCAAGGGAGAACATTAGTTCAGGGGTTCGCTACCAGAGCGCGCTAGTGTCACTGTGCTTATGTATCAGCGGGAGTCTAACTAGTAAGATACGCCTGACAGCTCATCGGGATAACTAACGATTTAGACTCTTTTAGATCCCGTACACAGGTAGTTTGACAGGCCCTCCGGGTTCTGTCTACTGGAGACAACTCCATCCCACGGTTAATGGGAAACCAGGAAAAGCGATCAGCAGTAGATAAGGACTCGGACGTTCACTGAAACTGGATTAATTTGTGTAAAAAGAGGGTGTATGTAAGCCACGACGGAGGAGAAGATTGATAAAGAGACTTTGTAAATAGAAAAGAAGACTGAAAAAATAGACACAAAGATAACATTTCAAAAGAATGTGCTAATTGTTGGAATGTCTTCAGCCCTGAAGAAAATTCTAATGTAAATGGAATTGCCAGAAAATAGCTAAGGAAATACGTATTACTCTCTAGTAAGCAACGCCACATACCTGAAATCCATAGGAGAATAGTAGTACCGTCCCTTCCAAAACTCGACATGTTGAAATGTTTTAATCAACAAGCAAACAAGTATCGATACTGAAAAAAAAAATGGTCCCTTAGGCATTCATCTGGGGTGTACCTCTTAATGGGAGTGAAAGTCGGACTCTTCTCAAAAGAGATCAATTAAAATCAATGGAAATGTGGATCCGAAGCAGAATCGCCAGAACCAGTTGGATTAAAAAAAAAAATTCTACTGGAAAGTTTTGAAAGAGGTAATTGAGAGTAGGTTTATCAAAAGCATGTAGAAATGGGGATATCCTAAGGCAGACATTTTCATTGCAAATGTATATGAAGGTAAGATTTTGTAAACAAGGAGAAGTGGATTCTTAGTTTGTCTATTGATAAGTAAAGGCCAACAAAACCGAGCGATTTGCAACTACAAAGCGAATCTTTCAAAATGTCCCAGTTCAGATTAGTGAAGGAAAATTAACAGTTAAGTTAGGATTCAGTCTCTTTTGCAGAAACTTAGCTAACGTTTAAGATAGCTGGATCACCATGATTGCAGCAGATGGGCCAACTGGGCACAATGTGGACTCCTGTTGTTGATTGTCGAAGATGGCTAAGACATGAGAGCTTATGTGTCCCAATCTCTTGGGTCGATGGTTTAAATGATGAAGGAGTTTCATATCTTGCTTTTACTGAGTACGTGCTTCTTCTGGCAGCTTTCGGAGACCTTTGTACGGGAGACACTTTCAATGGTCCAGACATTTCTATCCAATAAGTATATGGCCCTGAGTTCCCAGAAGTATATTTCTCAGTTTCAAGACATAGATTTAGAAAGGATCAAGGTAGTGACCCGGTGTTTGCTCTTGACGGAGTTTCGGACTTCAGAAAGCCTGAGAATATATAAGAGTTACGTTCTAAGAGGATGCGGGGAAGGGTCTTGTCATTAATGTTCAATAGGCTTTTGTGGAACAGAGAGCAGCCGATCAAAAAGGAGCAGGGCGTTTGGAACTCTTAAGAAACCCAACATTCCGAAGTTTGTTGAACAAGTTTGATGATTCCCAAGAAAGAAGAATTTACAAAGAGGTCAGGAACCACCTGAGACATCATGATGTCTGAGGTCCCACACCTTCTGCAACATTTCTTTGACTGCAGGTCTTGGGGTATCTTTCCCGAACCTCCTCTGTGGCGCTATTTACCTAAGTTGGATTCTAGAGTTGTTAGATTCATCTGTTCCCTGGGGTGTATTTGACACTAAAGCTGTCCCCAGAAGTTAACAGAGGCCAGCGTTGGATCCGATTGACACTGAATTGAGTATGGATCTCTTTATTTAAGATGCCGCTACAATGGCGATTCATCTTTTAACATGTTTGAGTATAGTTTTACAAAATTAAATAAATATTAAAATTTTTACAAAACTAAATGTTACAAATGTACAAAATGTAATTATTATAGAAAAACTATAAATAGTTAAACTGGAAGGAGGCACAACTTATATCCCACGTACAGTGCTTGCTATATACAAATTTCATAATCGTAAATAGTAGCTTTTATATTTCATCAAATAATCCATTATTTCTTAAATACTTAAAAACACCATCTATAAATTTGCTACTTTGGCTAGTAGTTCGCATAAATAGATGGGCCTCGGGTACGTTTTTACTTTTGTGCAGTCAGTTAGTATGTGTTTTACAGTCAGCGTTCTGTTGCAGTAGCGACATATAGGTTCATCTTCCCTGCTCATTAGATATGAATGTGTTAGTCTAGTGTGTCCTGTGCGTAGGCGTGTAAGTACAATTTCTTCTCTTCTAGAGTGTCTATTACTTGATGTCCAGTTGAGCGTGTTTGATTTGATTTCTTTAAGTTTACTGTCAGTAAAATAATATACCATATTATACCATAAATTATTCCAGTCATTAATTACGAGTTTTCTTATTTGAGAGAAAACGTCTTGGTGAGGTATGTCCAAAAAATCTATTTGTTTAAGTTGAGTTGATTGTTTCGCTGCTTTGTCTACTATATTACATTGAAATATGCCCACATCGCAGGGTAGTCAATAATAGTAATATGTTTTTTCAGTATACGAATATAATTAAAAATATCAATAATAAGCGGATTAGTGGAGTATATGTCTTCAAGTGACTTTATTGAACTTAATGATTTTTATATTTATTTATTTATTGGAGCTTCGCAGCTTCGGCGATGTTGCTTTAAACTAAAGGATTTGTAACTTAAAAAAAAAAACTAAACAATACAAACAAACAAAAATTAAAGAAAACAGAAATGGAACACAAAGCACAAAAAGAAAACAAAACAGATAAGGAACACAAAACGTAAAAGGAACACAGAACACAAAAGGAACACAGAACACAAAACAAACAAAGGATTTACAAAACATAAAAGGATCAAAACACAGAGAGAAAACACAAAAAACAGAGATGATATCAAAACAGAAATGGGAAAGAAATAGGAACGCAACTCAAAACAGAACTGGAATAAAAAAAATAGAACACAAAAGGCGAAATTAAACACAAAAACTGAATGAAACACAAAAACGGAACTAGAACTCAAAAATGTAAATGGAACTCAAAAACAAAATGGAACTCAAAAAGCATGAATGGAAATCAAAAAACAAATATTGAACACAGCAAAGATAAAAAATAAATGAGCAAGAGAACAAATAAAGACAAAATTCAAAGCTAGGTGAAAACTGCAAATCAAAACTATTGATATTGGACAATAAAGAAATCATTAATAAAATATTTAAATATTAATTAAATAAATCAATAATTAAAATAAAATTGGTGTATAAAATGAATAAAAGAAATTTAAAATGATTAAGGTTTACATAAAACATAAGTTTTTACTAGTGACTATTTACATAAAACTCTGTACTCCCTAAAACACATTGCGGTGAGTGAAAACTCATACACCCACACAACACACACACACACACGCACACACACACACACACACACACACACATACATACATACACAAACACAACTGGGACGCGCAAATGTATAGGAAATTATAACATTTATTTTAAAACGCAAACATTAATTTTAAATGGGTTATATTAGTTAAATTTTTGTGTATATGTTAATGTCTTTTAAATGTTGTAGTATAGTGGGTATGTATGGGCTACCTTCAGTGAGTAAGTCATGTAGGTCGTGGGCTATCTGTAAATGATCTATTTGTTCAAGTTCAGTTGATTGTGTTTAATGTGTTTTTTTTAGTCTATGTATATTGTTAAACGTGAATACATAAGAGGATTTGGGCTGTGACTTTTTTCCATTAAATAGTCTGTACATGAGTATGTCTCTTTTAGTAGTTGTGATGTTCGTTAGTCCTAAGAGCATAGCCTTTAGTTACGCCGTGTATATTGTATTGTAGTCAAGTAGTTTTTGTGCACAGTATTGTCTCCTACCACTGCAGCAATTCCTGTCCCATAGTCTGTTTTGGATGCGTCTGTGTATATAAAATATGACTCTCTCCGGTCTAATGTGTATGCGTGGAATTTGTTTATACATGACAGTCGAAATGGGGTCTTTGTTTAGAGTATTTAGAAAGGGAAATATTTATATCAAGTTTATTATTGAGTGTCCAAGGGGGAAAGTTATTATGTCTGTATTTTGAAATGTGAATTTCAGGTATGTCAGTAAATGTTCCTTTGTATCTGATTACTCGGGGTTTCTGTGCTGTAGGATTTCTTTGGTATGTTTCAAAGAGAGGGTTATTTATGTAATTAAGACATGGGCTATTTGATGAAATACGTTTTAGGACATATTTTGAAATTAGAAGTTGTCTTCTATATGATAAGGGTGGTTCACCAGATTCAGCACATACGCTTAAAACAGGAGTGGATTTAAATGCTCCTGTGGCAATGCGGATTCCTACATGATGAATAGTGTCAAGCATTTTCAAAGTTGTGGGTTTGGCAGACGAGTATGCTATACCCATAATCTAGGATTGAGCGCGTAAAAGATCTATAGAAGGTTACCATCAGACTTCTGTCAGCGCCCCACTTGCTATTTCCAAGAACTCTAAAAAAATTCAGTGTTTTATTTGATGTATTATAGTTTTCTCTTATATAGGGCGCCCACGTTAATTTAGAGTCAAAAATAGTACCTAGAAATTTAATTTTTTTTTACCTGCTTTAAAGGTGTATTTTGCAAAGTAATATTTAGTAAGGGGGTACGCCTTTTTTTTTGTAAACAGTCTATATTCTGATTTTTCAGTGGAAAATTTAAGGCCGTTCCATTTACTCCATCTTTCTAATAATCTCACTGCATTTTGCATGGTATTTTGTAGAAGATTTATATCTGATGATGACATATAAAAAAAGAAATCGTCCACAAATAGGGAATATTTTATATCTGGTGTTATGCTGAAGCGCTCTGAATCAATGCCTATAAGAAATAAAGTTGTACTGAGTACGCCTCCCTGAATGACTCCACGTTCTTGGCTAAATGACCCAGAGATAGTCGATCCTACTTTAATTCTAAAAGACCTATTTGTTAATAGAAAATTAACAAATGTTATTATCTTTCCTCCAACATTCCATTCGTTCAATTTATATAGAATAGTACCTGGCCACAATGTATCAAATTCTTTTTGAATATCTAAAGCAACTGCTAATGTTGATTCTTTTAGAACAAAAGCATTTAAGATGTCATTCTCTAGTTATGTGATATGGTCCACTGTGGAATGATTGGGTTTAAAACCACATTGAAAATTAGATATTAGTCCAATTTTCTCAATGAACCACATCAATCTTTTATTGATTATTCGTTCAAATACAGATACAATTAGTTAGAGATTTAGGGCGAAAATTTGCTGGTGTGGGATCTTTCTTGTTTCGCTTTATAACAGGTATAACTAATGATTCTTTCCATGAAGAAGGATATTCGGCTGTGTTAAATGATTTATTAAAAGCAATACAATCAAAGGAGATTTGGGTAACTTTTTTAAAATTTCATTGCTAATCCCATCTTCTCCAGGGCTAGTAATTTTTATTTATTAAGGGCGTATCGAAGTTCATTGAATGAATTCCCATTACATTTGATATGCAAAGCTGATATTCTGGATTAGTATTCTGTGCGGAATGTATCATTAAAAAATGATCTCCAAGAATGGATGCTGTTTTAGCAGGATCAACAAAAATTGTATTGTTGGTCTTTAAAGCAGAAATAGGTTCTTTGTACTGTTTATGTCGGATTTTTTCTTATTCTAATCCAAATAATTTCTTTTGGCGTGTTTCTATTGAGAGTTTCTATAAAGTCCCTCCAACATTGTTTTTTGCATTTGTTGATTATAAATTGAGTTTTTGCTTTTTGTTTTTTATATTCAAAGAAAATTTTTTGGGAGGGACAGCTATAAAATTTATGAAAGGCTCTCCGCCGTAGCCGAATGGCATCACAACATTCTTGGGTCCACCATGGGGCAGGCTTTTTCCTGTAATTGCTGGGAGTTTTTGGTATATAAAAATCTGCTGATATTTTTATCATTGAAGTTAAATCATCAAGTGATTGGGCTTCATTTAAATCTAAGCTCTCACATAAGTAATTTTTAAAACATTCCCAGTTTGCTTTTTTAATGTTATATCGGAAATGTTTGTAGAGAAGAATTCAGTGATATGAAAATTGGAGAGTGATCACTGCTCATTAAATCTGGATAAGTTTTCCACGAAAATTGGGTATAGATTGTGCTAGATGAAGCTGAAATATCAATACTTGAAAAAGTTTTATTTTTTGGACAAAGATGAGTAAGTGAATTATTGTTTAATGGGTTCATATCACATTGGTCTAGAATATTTTGAATCAAACGACCTCTACTATTAGTTAATGTTGATCCCCATGTGTGGTTTTGAGAATTAACATCAGCCAGCAATAGTATGGGGGAGGTAGTTGTAAGAGCAAGTCTATGTGTCAATCTACCCTTTAGGTGGCAGATACAATGAACATGTAGTAAGTCTGAAAGGAACATATACGGATGCAGCAACAGCTTGCAAAGTAGTATGGAGTCTTAATAGTTCGCTGAAAATGTTTTGTTTAACGTGCAACGTTAATGTGCAAATCCCCCAGACGCTGGGTTCATGAGAAAACAGTGGTGTTTCATTGTTATAGCTCCAATTATTTAGCATTGCCTATAAAATAGATGGTTTCCATAAATTCAATTTCCATGAGTGATGGCTAAGTAGTGTGTACAAGGAGAAAGGCAAATCGGTGAGAAAGGTATTGTGAACATATGTGTTTCCCCAGCGATATTTGGTATTGTGTTTGAACGTTTAGAAAAGGATATTGTCTTCCTATATGGGCTTAAGATATTAATGAATTTATTTTGATTGTCCTGGCAACTGGATATATTTTGTTCTACTGGTGTCTCTTAGATCTCGATACACCATATCGATTTATTGAAAAACGATATGTCAATTTAACTATTACCCCATTGTTCATTTAGACTGTTCCGTTTTCCCTTATCAGACGTTATCAGGAGCTCAAAGCCTTGGTCATACAATGACTTTCTCCAGTTTTGAGGGAATGCTGGGAGCGTTTCGTCATGATGGAATACTTGTTTGATTACCTTATCACTAAACACTCCCCTTCATGATTACACTCGAGATCACTCTTATCTACAAATCATTTCATGAGATGCCAGCCTATAGTTCACCGGAGATGATGAAAATGGGCTATGCTCAGATTTATAACTAAATTTTGTATTATCGTTACCAAAATTCGTGAAAATAAATATCATTGAGTACGTCGATGACTCAAATACGAACAGATGGAGGTGGGGAGGGGAGTGGTTCAAGAGTTACTCAGTTTTATGCTTTTAAAATAAATTAAATTATTTACTAACGTCCACTTTTTGAAATTAAGGCTAATTGGGAAGGGCTATCTACGGGTTACCAACCTTTTTCAGCTTTTAGCTTAAATTTCAAGTTCCATTTATATTGGAATTTATTGTGGTGGGAAAAGAACATAGAATGATAGAAGAAATAATTAGTATGCCCATTTTATAAATATACTTACGCGAGACGTACGACATTTAAAAAAGGTCTGTCTACATTATTTTCAGTTGGACTTGGAACAAACTGATTTTTATTGTTTGAACCTTAGATAGATGTAATTGTCGTTTCCATTGGCTGGTTTTTTTATTTATCAGCGTATAGATGTTACGGTCTAATATTTGTTAAGAGTTCGAACCTTGTCCAAGAATGGTTATATAGTCCCGTCCAGACAAGGAACCTCAGAAGAACAGAAGAACCTGTGGGGCCAAAGGTGAAGTTCCTTGAACTTGTTCGGGATGAATGAAAAGGCTTCGTCCTCTACAAGTACTTTGATGAGCAAAGTGCACTTTCAGAGAGCAAGCTCCATCATCAGTGGCGTCGCCTGAAGCAAAGTGGCCTAGGAAGTTGAGCTGCCTTTCCTTGTTTATGGTTAGTTAAAAGAGTAGATTAATAACTCGGAACTGGAAGGACCAATTTTGAAACACATTATTAATATAACAGGAATGCAAATAAGGTCAACACTTCTCCATAGGAATAGTCCTTAATTATTGCGGAATTCTCCATGCGACGCTCCAACTTCCCCAGACCTTGACCCTATTCTAGTTTATGTTTTGGTGGATCGGGTCACAATAGCACTGCTTGAACGACAAACGGATTTTTATTTATGGTGAAGAGGAAAGAAGTCGATGAAAACATATTGAGACTTTGTAATTACTGAAGCTTGCGGTAGAAATAGAATAATAATTGTCCTTTTACAAATATTTATTTACCTTCATAATAACCGAGTTATTTGTACATTTTTTAGCAGATTTCTCTTAAGGGTCAATCAGCTATTGAGGTCGTACTCATGACGCGAGTTTTGAAAAATTTCCTCAAATGTCTATCGACCCTACCTAGGAGATGACGAAAATGAGGTCCGTTCAAAATTATATTATATATATATATATATATATATATTTGTCTGTTAACGCTCTCTCGTTCGCAATTTTTGTTTGATAGTTTGCAAACTTGTTATTTAAACTTTTGATCCAAAAAGACAGATCAAGTTCATTAATGGCTGCAATCGGACCCGAGGGAGGGGGGATTCGAGGGGGGATTTTCGGAAATTCGAAATATCTCTGTTACCACACGTCGGATCAAAAAATTGTATATAACCAATCTTATTGCAAATTAAAGTTACTATAGATATTGTTCTATACATTTATTCTCTATTTTGAATATTAATGTTCGGTAGTTTCCGCCGAGACCTAATGTGGCCGTTTCCGTAACTATTCGTCCCTCGTGAATAGGTTTAGGATTACTACTACTGTTACTATTTGGCAGATTTCTCTATTGTAAAACTTCACGTGGGAAATCTGCTTAGTTTACGCAGCCCCTGCGTGACGGACTTTTTTGTATCCGACCTGAGGTGACCAGTATTTCCTCAATTAAAGCAATTCATACCCATTTAAAACATCAAACTTAACTCACTCTGATTCACTTAAAGGAACTTTGCCACGAAATATATCAAATTGCCCAGTTTAAATATCAAATTCTGATAACCTACCCTTCTTTTTACCTGAGAAACAAAGAATAAAAGTCCGTCACACAGGGGCTGCGTAAACTAAGCAGATTTCCCACGTGATGATATAGCATACATGTCACCATCTCACCACAACAACAATTGTTGAGCATCGATAGTTTGACATGATTGGTCCTTAAACATTTTACGATCCACCTCATATTAACAAAAATATTTTGAATTTCTGAATCCCCCCTCCCCTCCCTTAAACCCTTAACATTGCAGAACAGACTTCAGCGAACAACAAATATGATCTTTAGTGTTGACTGAAGCAGTTATATATCGAGTATGGTACAGATCTAGTTAATATTTTCGAAACAGGAAATTAAAATCATAATTGATGACGCCATCGCACAACGAATTTATATGTTTTTCGCATAGCATCACATTCTCTTGAAAACAATACTTGGTATTCAAGTTTAGAGAAAAGTAGTTCATGATATAACAGGTATGTCACTGAACTCCTCCTAAACGGCTTGACCGATTTGAATGAATTTTTTGTATGCATTTGGGTGACGCCCTGGGTGGTTTGGATTCACAAATCAGCCCGGCAGATGGAGCAGGAGTGGGGGTCGAAAGGGAGGTCTAAAATTAAAAATAGCGATATTTCGTTTCCTATTGGTTTTTCGGTAAATATGCACAGGATAAAAGCCGTTTATTTTGTTATTTAGAGTAACTTTTGTTATATTCAGTATTGTCGTATGACAAAGTATAAACGAGATATACACTAAAAAATTAAAGTGGGACCCAACAAGTTCATTGGCCACTAACGATTGAGCCGACCTTAACAAACCTCTATATGTAAATTATCGTTAATTCTTTCATGATTATAAGCTATATTCAATATTTTAGGTTCGAACGGGAGTGGGGGTTATAAGGGAGGCCTAAATAAAAAAATCGCGATATTTAATTTTCTATTTGTTTTTAGGCAATATGATTATATATATATATATATATATATATATATATATATATATATATATATGCTTGCATATAAATATAATGTTCGTCATCTCCTGGGTAGGATCGATGGATATTTGTTTGTTTGGGTTTTGGGCATAAAACATCATGGTCATCAGTGCCCAGCGCTCGAAAAACCGTATTAAAGTTCCCCGACCATGGGAAATCGCCGACAAATGCACACCAACCCGTTTTTCTGATTATTATTTATTTTTATATATTTATTTACTTTTTTTTATTATTTATTTATTTTTATTTTTTTATTATGCATTTTTCTCCTTTTTTCACTTTTTTTTTTTTCTTGTAAGGGAGCGTGTGCCTTGAAACCTACGTACCGGTATCACAGGTATACCAAAATTAAAATTCGATCAAATTAGCACTAACTATTTACATAAATACTAAAAAGAGTCCTATTAAATAGACTACAACTATTAATAACAAAAACTATTAAAATGAAAACTAATTAAAACTATCAATAAACATTAAAATTAAAGCTATTAAGTATGGATATTTGAGACATTTTTTGAGAAGCTATGAATCTCAATAGCTGATTTTCTTCATAAGGGATATCTGCTGAAGTTGTCAGATGATATTTTTCCAATAACCCGTCCCACGTGAGTCATACATGACGGAACCTTTAATTAGACAGTTTTTGCCTTCTATAATACATGTTTTCTGTATATTCAAAAGTGACTGTATAGTCAAGGCAGTGAATTTTGGTTGTACATAATTTTCCGATTGTCAAAAGCAGTAGAAAGGCAACACAAAATCTATAAATACTCCAGCAAAGTGCTCTACATTCACTACTAAACCTGTTATAGGGTTAAGACATTGATTTCACTTCAGGATTTGTCCTTGGTCGGGGCAAGAGCGAATTTAGCAAAAGTCCGTCACGCAGGGGCTGCGTAAACTAAGCAGATTTCCCATGTGAAGTTTTACAATAGAGAAATCTGCATACTGGTAACACAACGCCACCGTGAGTAAATACAAACGGTAATGAGAAATCTTTCAGTTAATTTTAATAAACACCCAACTGAAACGGCTTCTTAATTCTCAGAATAATTTATATTTTAATAACTCAAATTTTAGAAGTCCAAGTACTTAAGAAGGGGGGGGCGGATGATCAGAACGTATTTGCATAAATCTCACAAAGTAAAGAAGGTAAGGTAAGGTTAGAAACGACAGGTGAGGTTAGAAGAAGCTTCCACCTGAGCCGAACAGTTACGGAAACGGCCGAACTAATCCGAACAATACCGGACCAAATGTCCTACAGACTTCATAAAAATGCAAATATCTCGGTTAATATTCAAGATAGGTAATAAATGTATATAACAATATTTATAGTAACTTTAATTTGAAATAAGATTGGTTTTATACAATTTTTCGATCCGATGCATAATAACGGAGATATTTTGAATTTTTGAAAATCCCCCCTCCCTCTGGTCCGATTAACGAACTTAATCTGTATTTTTACATGAAACGGTTAAATATCGTGTTTCGTAACGTTCAAACAAAAATTGCGACCGCTAGAGCGTTAACAACAAATATATATATATATATATAATTTTGAACGGACCTCATTTTCGTTATCTCCTGGGTAGGATCGATGGACATTTGAAGAAATTTTTCGAAAATCGCGTCATGAGTACGACCTCAATAGCCCTCAATTTCCCTCGAGGGAAATCTGCTAAAAAGAGAAACATGCAGATTTCATACATTAGGAAAATTTAATTTATCTCCCAAGGGCACCATAACTATGTTTATCAGGTCAACTATAACTATGCTTGTTAGTGCAAGGCGTAGCCATTAGATCATGAATGAAATGAACTTGTTCACAGACTGCATGCTACACAGGGGTGGCTGTCTAAGAATTGTGGGGGTTGTCCTGTAGGGTAGAATGCAACGGGAAACCAATGAAAGTACTTTCTTCTCCACTCTTTCTTCCTTTGATCTGTCACACACCCGCGTCCGAGCTCCATGTATCGTGCTTCAAATTATCGTAGACTATTTAACAAATTACTCGATCTTTTTTTTATTACCTTTCGTAAATTATTAAAAAAGTCCGTCAAGCCGGACCTGCGTAAACTAAGTAGATTTCCCACCTTCTGGAATAATACACTTTTGTTCTTATCTTATCAAATACTTGCTATTTCTATGATCAAAGCCTATGAGTAGGGCTATTAAAGGCTGAAACTAAGAAAGCTCGGATAACTCCCACAATATTTGAGTTACGAAAAAATGCAGAGAGCAACAATTATATTACATCAATTTTTTAAAAATATTGGCCCTATAACATTTTAGTAGTTTTCCCTTAAGGGAAATCAGCTATTGAGGTCGTACTCATGACGGGAGTTTTGAAAAATTTCTTCAAATGTCCATCGATCCTACCCAGGAGATGACGAAAATGAGGTCTGTTCAAAATTATATATATATATGTTACTGTAAAACCCCGAAGTGTGGTAAATGTCAGGACTTACCAGTAAATCCTAGGATTTACCAAGAGCACTGGTTAAAGTCCGAAATCTAGATGAAATTCGAGCTTTTACCGCTTGGCAGTTGGTCAATCCCCGGATTTACCGTCTGGCTTGGTAAATGCCCGAAAAACGTTAAATAAATGTGAGATTTCGTACTTTTACCAATGCTGTTTGGTAAATGTGCGGATTTCCCAAGGCTCATTGGTAAATGTCCAGTGAAGAGGAGTTGGGACAGGGATGGATGAGAACCAATGATACTTCAAAGTGGTCTGAGGGGATTAGGTTTATTCAGGCCATGAAAAACAGAGCCTACCACGAAGGAATCAAATGCTCTCCCTATGAAGCCATGTTTGCAGTCCCCGTGAAAATGGGTTTGGCTACCTCTAAACTCCCTCGTGAAATGATAACCAATCTCGCTTCTGAAGAACAGCTTGAGGAAATTCTTGATGATACCTTGAGGTTCAAACGTTGGTCCTTGAGGAAGATATGACAAAAATGTAGGAAGTAAAACATCCTGATGGCGGCAAACTTCAGCAGGACAGTGACAATAATAAGTTATCTGCCACTGAACAGAAGATGTGCTCTGTCAAAGAAATTCGCCAAGCAGCAAGGGAAGGTGTTGAATAACAGGCCAAGAAAATGGAAAAAACGACTCAAAGAAACTTCCCAGATCCCGAAGTTGGCCAGAACATGAGGATCAAAATTCCTGATGTCGACCGATCTAAAATCGACCACAAAAGCATTGCAGTGATCGTCAAAAAAGAAGATGGTTTCTACCAACTCGGAACTTCTTCAGAAAAATTGAATACATTATATTCATGTAATCAGTTTACAATTTGCACCGAGAATTTCATGTCTCTTGATGAAGTGCCCGACGAAGAGATGAGCCTTCGCACCGCAGGTCGTCAACAGTCATTGGTTGGTGGCCAGGGTTTCAAGAAATGCAACTGCTTAAAAAAATGTTCAAATAAGAAATGTTTGTGGAAGTTAGCTAATATGAAGTGCAATTCAAAGTGACAGAATTCTCTCCCATGCTGTAAAAAATAATAATAAAACTTATTCTAAAATTTTCATTTTAAATAACCTTTATTCCGACTTTTTCCAACAGACGCTGGGAAATGTTAGGATTTACCAAAATCTGTTGGTAAAAGTCCGAAAGACGCATCCGGATTGAGATAATTCTAGCTTTTACCGAGCCTCTTGGGAAATTCTAAGATTTACTGGCTAAAGTCCGATTTGAAAGATAACATCGGACATTAGCAACGCTTCTGGTCAATCTTAAGATTTACCGGTAAATCTTAGGATTTACCACACTCCGGGGTTTTACAGTAACACGCACACACACACACATATATATATATATATATATATATATATATATATATATATATTTGTCTGTTAACGCTCTAGCGGTCGCAATTTTTGTTTGATCGTTACCAAACTCGGAATTTAATCATTTTATGTAAAAAGGAAGATCAAGTTCGTTAATGGCTGAAATCGGACCAGTGGCAGGGGGATTTAGAGAGGGGAGTTTTGAAAATTCAAAATAGCTCCGTTATTATGCGTCGGATCGAAAAATTGTATAGAATCAATCTTATTGCAAATTAGATTTACTATAATTATTGTTCTATACATTTATTCTGTATCTTGAATATTAACCGAGATATTTTGAATTTGTATTGTGTGTGGTCGGCTATATTCGGGACTTCCCGCCGAAAGCTAGTTCGGCCGTTTCCGTAACTATTAGTTCCTCGTAAATAGGTTTAGAGATTCCTTACTACTACTGTTATTATTAGGCAGATTTCTCTATTGTGAAACTTCACGTGGGAAATCTGCTTAGTTTACGCAGCCCATGGGTGACGGACTTTTATTATTTAAACATGGAATCAGACCTTATATTGGCGTATTTATAACGTATAATAACTAAACGTTTCTTAATGCTGAAAATATAAAAAAAATAAGAGCAAATATCTCGGTTAATATTCAACATAGATAAACAGCTACATAAGAAAATTTGTAGGTAATTAAATTAACAATAATCTCGGTCCCATACAAGTTTTCGAGTAAACGAATAATAAAGGAGATATTTTCGAAATTACACCCTCTAAACCATCCATTCCCGTGGTCCGATTTCAGCCACTAACGGACTTCATCTTTAGATTTTGGTAATGATCAAACAATAATCGGTAGCATTAACAGATATATAAATATATGTACACTTTTAAACGGACCTTACTTTCTTCTTCTTGGTAATAATCGATGGACATTTGAACAAAGATTTCAAAAATCATGAGTACCAGCTCAATAGCTGAAATCTGCTGGATGTAATATCCCTCACACGGGCAAAAGTATTTCAAACCATTATCACGATTTATCGAAAGTTCGTCACGCAGGAGCTGCGAAAACTAAGCAGATTTCCCACGTGACGTTTTACAATAGAGAAATCTGCCCAAAAACAAGTGTAGTAAGTAGTAAGGGATCACTAAACTTATACACGAGGGACGAATATTTACGAAAACGGCCGCCAGAGCTCTCTTCGGAAAGTACCACAGCTAACTCCTGCCGACCACTCACAGAATACAAATGCAAATATCTCGCTTAATATTCAAGATACAGAATAATTGTATAGAGCAATATTTATAATAAATTCAATTTGCAATAAGATTGCAGATTTTTATACAATTTTTCGATCCGACGTATATTAACGGAGATATTTTGAATTTTCCGAAAATCCCCGCTAGAGCGTTAACAGACAAATATATATATACATATACAGTAGAGCGTCGATAATCCGCGACTAATGTGTAATGTCAGACCTCATCCGTATTTTCGCAATATCCGGATTTTTGAACCATCGAATATAAAAAAACATCGTTTTAAGAACTATTTCATACTATTTTGGTGAAGGGAGCATTAAAAAATCAGTTAAATATATTTATGCATATAGTTTATAACCTACAAATATGTAACTAACAAATATGTACATATGTAAACTTCATATTAAAATAAACGTTAGAAAGTTAAAATTTACTTAAAAATAATAGTTGTACAAACATGATATGTCAAAAAAACATATCGAACCGAAAAATACATAGACATACGCTCACTCGCCTCGATGTATATGCTATACACAAATAATCCAAAACTCACATGAATGGTTGGGTAGTTCTATTTGCAGTGGAAACGGACAGGAAATAAAATTATAAGGAAAGCAAACCGGCTTAGCGGTTATTGGTTTCTCGGAACTGCGTATAACTGAACTTACATACTGAAAAATTGCGTTCTATGAATTACATGCAGTCTCCTTCCTGATATTTTTACTAGACGATAATTCAATTCTTTCCCGGGTTCTTCAGAAACTTACATGTTTGGCCTTGTATCTTGATGCATTGCGTCATCGCGAATAGGCGCAAACCATATTTTTTTTTTTTTTTTTTTTTTTTAAATCTCTGGAATGAAGGTCCGGATTTATTTGACGTTCGCGATTATTGACGTCCGGATTATTTCGACGCTCTACTGTATATATATATATATATATATATATATATATATATATATATATATATCTGTATATAATTTTGATCGGACCTCATTTTCGTCATCTTCTGAGTAGATCGATGGACATTTGAAGGAATTTTTCGAAACTCGTGTCATGAGTACGACCTCAATAGCTGATTTCCCTTAAGGGAAAACTGCTAATATAATGATATATACCCGTCAAATTTGATATAGGGGTTTCTCTCTTTATTCTGTATTTTACCCAAAATTCCAGAGAAAAAATATCCAGAAAAAAAGGTATACCTGGTCGTTTTTACTCGTAACCAAATACCACCTTGCAATGCCCCACAGACAGTGGTTTAGCTCGGGAGATGGGTTGATCTGAAGCCACCCAACCACTCTTCTATACTTAGTAAATTGACATTACCTAATTTAATAAATGTAATTTGCCTGAAAACTTAGTGTTCTCCAGTTCCGAATAAACGAAGCATATTATGATTAATTTGATAAATTCAAAATTATATTTATTTATATATTTGCCTTTTAACGCTCATGAGGTCGAACTTTACCAAGCCCCATAGTTAATCCTTTCAAGTAAAAAGTCCGTTACCCAGGGGCTGCGTAAACTAAGCAAATTTCCCACGTGAAGTTATACAATAGAGAAATTTCCATACGAGAGCCGAACAGTTACGGCAAAGGGCCGAACTAGCTTTTGGCGGGAAACAGTCGTCCGTTACGGCCCAAATTTAATAAAAATGCAAATATCTCGGTTAATATTCAAGATAGAGAAGACATGTATAGAACAATATTTATAGTAAATTTAATTTACAATAAGATTGGATCTATACAATTTTTTGATCCGACGTATGGTAACCGAAATATTTCAAATTTCCGAAAATCCCCCCTCCCAGCTGTTCGATTTCAGCCATTAACGAACTTAATCTGTCTTTTAGCATAAAACGTTTAAATATCGAGTTTGGTATCGATCAAACAAAAATTGCAACCGCTAGAGCGTTACCTAAATATAATTTATATATATATATATATATAAATATATATATATAAGCTATATATATATATATATATATATAATTTTGAACGGACCTCATTTTCGTCATCTCCTGGGTAGGATCGATGGACATTTTAGGAAATTTTTCAAAACTCGCGTCATGAGTACGACCTCAATAGCTGATTTCCCTTAAGGGAAATCTGCTAAAAACCATCAGCCAACGAATGTTGTAATCAAAAATTCGATTGATTCCAACCTAGCATAACTAGGAATGGGTAATAGGGAGCCGAAATAAAAACATTCAAATTTCTTGGAACCAGAGTGAGTCATAGAAAATTTGAGTGGAAATAGTATAAATTAGGTTCTCTGAAATTTATTGATCTGATATATTGGAACGAAGATATCTTTTATCTAAGAAGTGTATGTGCTCCTAATGAAATAATTTCAAATGAAGAGAGCGTAAACATTTAGTATATTTAATTTAGGAGTACAAGGAAGTTTGATTAAATCCACATATTTTTTTTAATTGACTTCAGGTCCACTTTATGGGACGCCACCAACCGAAATGGCAGAGAGCTAAAAAACATTGTTGAGGTATTACGGGAGAAGGTTTAGGTCTTCACGGTCTGTTACAGGGTTCGTTTAACCTAATGGCTCCTCTAAGGAAGCGTGAAAGCCCGGGGAAGATCTTGATATCAGGCTGGAACAGGTATCGTTATCAGTCTGAAGCGGAGTTCGTTATCAGCCTGGAGTATATCTCATTATCATTCTGGAGCAGATCTTGTTATCAGTCTGGAACAGATCTCATTATCAGTGTGGAGCAGATCTTGTTATCACTCCGGAGTGGATCACTTTATCAGAATCGGGCAGATCTTGTTATCAATCTGGAGTAGATCTTATTATCAGTTTGGATTAGATCTTATTATCAGTTTGGAGTAGATTTCGTTATCAGTCTAGCGAAGATCTTGTTATCAATCTGGAGCAGATCTTGTTATCAATCTGGAGTAGATCTTATTATCAGTTTGGAGTCGATTTCGTTATCAGTCTGGCGAAGATCTTGTTATCAGTCTGGAATAGATCTCATTATCAGTCTGGAATAGAACTCATTACCAGTTGGGAGTAGATCTCATTATCTGTCTGGAGTAGATTTCGTTATCAGTCTGGAGAAGATCTTGTTTTCAGTCTGGGACAAATCTTGTTATCCGTCTGGAACAGATCTTGTTATCAGTCAGGAGTTATAGTTATGTCATCAGTTATAGTTACCAGTCAGGAGACGTTATTATTATCAGTCAGGAGGAGTTATTGTTATCAGTTAGGAGGAGTTATTGGTATCAGTCGGGAGCAGATTTCATTATCAGTCTGGAACAGACATTGTTATCCGCCTGGAACAGATCTTGTTATAAGTCATCAGTTATAGTTACCTGTCAGGAGAAGTTATTGTTATCAGTCAGGAGGAGTTATTGTTATAAGTTAGGAGGAATTTTTCTTATCAGTCAGGAGGAGTTATTGTTATCAGTCGGGAGCATATTTCGTTATCAGTCTGGAACAGACCTTCTTATCCGCCTGGAACAGATCTTGTTATGAGTATGGAGTTATAGTTAAAAGTCAGGGGGAGTTATTGTTATCAGTTGGGAGCTGATCTCGTTATCACTCTAGAACAGATCTCCTTATCAGTCTGGAGTAGATCTCATTATCAGTCTGGAATAGATCTCGTTATCGGTCTGGAGCATATTATGTAATCAGTCTGGAATAGATCTCGTTATCAGTCTGGAGCATATCTTGCTATCAGTCAGGAGGAGTTATTGTTATCTGTCTGGGACAGATCCCGTTATCAGTCTGGAGTAGATCTCGTCATCGTGTTGGAGTAGATCTCGCTATCAGTCTGCAGTGGATATCGTATAAGTCAGATTTTGATATCAGTCTGGAGCCGATCTCGCTATCAGTCTGGAGCAGATCTCGCTATCAGTCTGGAATAGATCTCATTATCAGTCGGGGGCATATCTTGCTATCAGTCAGGAGGAGTTATTGTTATCTGTCTGGGACAGATCTTGTTATCGGTCTGGAACAGATCTTGTTATCAGTCTGGAGCAGATCTCGCTATCAGTCTGGAGCAGATCTCGCTATCAGTCTGGAGCCGATCTCGCTATCAGTCTGGAGCAGATCTCGCTATCAGTCTGGAGCCGATCTCGCTATCAGTCTGGAGCAGATCTCGCTATCAGTCTGGAGCAGATCTCGCTATCAGTCTGGAGCAGATCTCGTTATCAATCTGGGACAGATCTTTTTATCAGTCTGAAGCAGATCTTGTTATCAGTCCAAAACAGATTATATTATCAGTACTGATATCTAATCACACACCAATCTAAGAGGAAGAGTCCTTTACACTTTTCTAGTTATTAATTAGTATTCTACTTCATCTCTATTTTGACTGACCTGAGGATTTTCGGGCGACTTTGAAATGATTTATAAACTCATCAAACATCAAATCGTTCTTTAATTTATTCTCCTAACTCTTTTCAACCGAAGTAAACGATAGAGTTTAATAGAGAGCGCTTACGTTTTCATGATAAGCCAAAATTATGTCTCCCTTCAGAGTACCAATGCATCAGAAAAGAAAACCGAACTATATGAAATCTTCAGCTTGAGTCTATATTGCTCATAGTTCAAGAAAAAGTTGTGAATTGCATAAGCAGTAAGTTTTTCATTCACGAATGGCTATTAAACAAACTGACACCCAAAGTCCTATAATACGGGCTATACAGATCTTAGGTTAAAACATGAGTGATAAAGAAATAATTTTCATGTGTGTGCCATCCTATAGAAATATTAAAATCAATGTTAAAGCAGATGAAGAAGTCAACAATGCTCGAAATTCTGCTACCGTCGACAATATATCCAAAAGACACCCGAAAATATTTTCGAAAAATACTTAACCGAAAGCGGAACCCAAGATGGTTACCTTCCGATTGCAATTAATTGGTCACACAGCACTCACATAAACATATCTCCTTACAAATCTATCTTTTTCCTCCAACCTGCCGAAATTGTAACTCACATTAATAGTAGAACATGAGTTAGTGCATTGTCCTTTCTACAACAAGATCGAGAATACAATCTGGGTTGTTCTCTACACGATATCCTGAAGAACACTTCTAAAACTTATTAAATTCCTTAAGTACTACTACCATTTTAAGGTACTAAACCATTTTAATGTAACATACATTTTTCTTGCCTCCTAATGACCTTCCGGGTACAAGCAGAACATAAATAAATAAAAGAAACATAATTAACTTAATGTGGCTTAGCAGTAACAAGTGATTTTGTAAGTTTGCTGCAAAAGACACATAGTAAAAAGTGTCGGTATTTGATCATATTCTTGAGCTTCGTTTATGATCTTATTTAATTTCGGATCTTCCAAATAATTGTTGTTCAAATCTGAATTACTAATTTATGACATTTATTTATTTTGATTGAAGGAATTAACAGCCTGCAATAATAAAACATTTAGGACGATGGGTTAGCATAGGCAATTGATAGGAAATAATACTATACTATTTCATTTTAAATTTTCGGATTTTTCCACTAAAATGAATAACAATGAACACACACACAAGTCCAACCCTTGTCAGATTGTAAACCTTGTCCATTACCAAAAGAATTCGAACGAGCAACTTACGTTCAAACCTAAGAACTAAGGAGTACATGAGACTTTAATCGTTTCGGACATTTTTCGTGTTATAATAGTTCGCTATTAACATTTCTAATATTGTTATATTATGTAGTTCGTAAAATGTAAATTCCACAAATTCTTGTTTGTTGAATTTGATGTTGAGGTAAGTAAACAAATATCGCACCAAGATCATTCCAGGCCTTTATACCGTATTTAGCATTGTTACAGACAACAAGGGACTTTTCGGTTTGTTAAAGCTAGAAGTATACAAAAGTAATGCCTTTTTAACATTAAACTTTAGCATTGGGTTTGTTTTTAAAGTGCCTGTCAGTTTAAAATGCTCGTTCTTGAAGACTATACTGAATTAAATTCTGATCCAATTACATTTGAGTCTAGTGCAACAGAAAAATGAAATCTAACATTTAATTATGGATTCTGTTTTACACAAGAAAAGTCGGGAAGGGTAAAATTTGAGTAGGGAACAGGGATTGAAATATCTCCGATATTTCTCGTAAGGGAAATCAGCAATTGAGGTTGTACTCATGAAGCGATTTTTGAAACATTTATTCAAATGCCCACCTACCTAGTAAATTATGAAAATGAGGTCCGTTCAAAATAATATATATATATATAAAACTTGTCTGTTTTACGCTCTAGGCGTAGCTTTTTTTGTTTTATCGCTACCAAACTTGCGATGTCTGTAGGAAATATAGTATTTTTGTAAAAACTGTTAATTTTTCCATTTGATACTCATTAAAACTACCAAAGTGGGCCAAATAAAAAAAAAATTGATGACAATACATTTAAAAAATTTTGGGTTAATGTTTTTTAATTTTGAAATATTAAAAAAAAATTAAATTAAAATTATTTAGCATTGTTAATGCTTATAAAATACCTTATATTATCACATTTTGTATTTTAGAATTATATTGTATTGTTGAATTACGAGTGAGACTGGTTTTATAGAAGGTGTCCCATACAACCCTCCAACTTGTTTCTTTAAAGGGTGATTCTATAAACCTTTAAAGTTAGTTTTAGTATAAATTACAAATTGATTTAGCCTTTAACAATCTTGCAATTTGCAAAAATGCTTAGCTGTCTCGTACTAGAGGACTTTCCCCTTTATTCGTTTTATGTAAAAAGAAAGATCAAGTTCGTTAACGGCTGAAATCGCACTAGTGGGAGGGAGGGTTTAGAGGGGGAGAATTTTGACAATTCGAAATATCTCCGTTATTATGAATTGGATCGAAAAATTCGATAGAACCAATCTTATTGTAAATTTAATTGTCTATAAATGTCGTTATATACGTATTTCCTCTGATATCAATATTAACTAAGATATTCGGGATTAATTAGTTTTCAGCCTTCAGCAAACCCCACTCCAACTCATGCGATTGTTACAATAAGCCGATACAACATGAAGCTCTTTATTCTAAGCTTAAATACCAAATATTCTTTTCATGAGACTTTTATTATGGGAGATACATGCGGATTCGTTTTACGATGACGTAGTGTCTATTTGACAGTCAACAGTAAAGATCATATTTGTTAGTGACAGAAATCGCACCATAAATAAGGGGGGTTTAGAGGGGGCAATTCGAAAATTAAAATGATCTCCATGTTAAAATGTTATAGATCAATCTTGTTGATGCTCTTCAATTCTGTATATTTTTTTTCGTATCTCAAATATTAAGCGCGTAATTCCTACTTTCTGATTTTCAGTCAGAATATGTGGTGAGATATCACTAGTGGGTCATACCAGCGCGTGGGAAATGTACTTTTTTACGCAACTCCTGCGTGATGGACATTTTTGAAATACTGACCACCTTATTGGTCTCTGAATGCAAAAAGTGTAAAGAGATAACATTAGTGGAGAATATCTTCATTGGAATAAAGAGAAAGAGTGAGAGAAAAATATAAAGAAGAAGAAAAGGGGTTCTGGCCCACATAAAATCGACTTTGCATGACTCATAACGGTTCTTTTTCTGTGAAACACTTTCTTGAAAACGCTGGGAGGTTAATGATAAGGATACGATAGGAGGCAGGTTGTGTGCGTGTGTGTGTGGGTTAAAAGGATGAGAGAAAAAGAGACCATGAGAGAGATAGATAGAGATAGAGAGAGAGCGAGAAGGGGGAGAGGGAGAGAGTGGGAAAAGAGGTATAGAACTAACGGTCTTACAACGGGAGCCGCTTTATCATTAGTTTAGCGCGCAAAGGATTTAGGATAGAGATCCTAAATTGGTATTTCTGGTCGGAATAAGTCCGGGAATTGGTGGGAAGACTGTGGAAGTACGTAAGACTTTGAACTTTGGGCATTACTTTAGGACGTCCCCTTATCTCTGTTATCAGTCCTGTATGTGGTTTGCAATCAGCTGAGAGGACGGTAAGGAAGTCGATCTTGTGAGCAGTGAGTGCTTACCTGATAGGAAAGAGGAGGCGATGGACTCGCCGTCCTGAGCCGCTGAGGTGGCGAAGGCGGCCAACAGGAGAACCAGCCCGAGGTACATGCTAAGGCGGTCGTCGGGTGACTGAAGACACAGCCCGCCCCACCACCGGGTCTCCGGGCCTCATCCCTACCTACTCTATCTAGGCCTCTCCAACACACCCAAAAAGACAGTCACGCAGGGGCTGCGTCAACTAAGCAGATTTCCCACCTATAGAATACTTGTAACACCCCACCACATATTCTCTATATTGGAATTCAAAAAAAACAACCAAAGAGTAAAAGGATCGTTGGGGTGTTCTTGATGGCCGAAAACAAGGAAGTACGAATAACTCTATTAGTATTTGAGTTACGAAAATGTTCCTTCACGCAGGGGCTGTGTCAACTAGGCAGATTTTCTACGTGGTCTTTAGGCTTCAAATAAACAGCTCCATAATATAACAGCTTATTCATAATATGACATGAGTAGGAGTGCGGGATTACGAAAACTAAAACAAACTCCGTCACGCAGGGGCTGCGTAAACTAAGCAGATTTCCCGCGTGAAGTTTGGTAATAGAAGAATCTAAGCACTGGCAACACTTAATACCACCGAGAGTATTAAGTGAATAAATACAGTAATGAGAAATATTTCAGTCAATTTTAATTACCTTACAAAAGAAAGCGTCTGAATTTAAAACAAACTGGTCTGCCAACATCTGAACAGATAGATAGAAATTACAAAATATTACAACATTTGAAATAGAGTAAGCCTCCAGACATACTTACTGGTTACGCCCAAAGGATTACATTACACCATTAGACTATCTAGACATAACATGGTCCTATCATACATACACTGACGGAAGTAAATAAAAGTCCGTCACGCAGGGGCTGCGTAAGCTAAGCAGATTTCCCACGTGAAGTTTTAAAATAGAGAAATCCGCCTAATAACAACAGTAGTAGTAGGGAATCTCTAAACCTATTCACGAGGGACGAATAGTTACCGAAACGGCCCGCACTAGCTCTCGGCGGAGGGTCCCGAACATAGCCGACTCCTGCCGACCATACACATGCATACAAATGCAAATATCTCGGTTAATATTCAAGATACAGAAAAAATATATAAAACAACATTTACAGTAAATGTAATTTACAATATAATTGATTCTATACAATTTTTTGATCCGACGTATAATAACGGAGATATTTCGAATTTTCAGAAATCCCCCCACTAACCCCCCCCCCTCCCACTGGTCCGATTTCAGCCATTAACGATCTTGAACTTTCTATTTTCTTAAAACGCTTAAATATGAAGTATGGTAACGATCAAACAAAAATTGCGACCGCTAGAGCGTCAACAGACAAATATATATATATCATTTTGAACGGACCTCATTTTCGTCATCTCCTGGTTAGGATCGATGGATATTTGAAGAAATTTTTCAAAACTCGCGTCATGAGTACGACCTCAATAGCTGATTTCCCTTAAGGGAAATCTGCTAAAAGGATGGCGTTGAAGCGTGCATCTTTTTAAAAACGACAATATTATACAGAGAGGACAATACATACTATCACCACTATGCACTAACTATAAAGCAGAAAAAAGAACAACAAATTTAAAATAATTGGGTTAAATTTTAAAATTTTGGAGGGCTGCGTAAACTAAGCAGATTTTCCACTGGAAAGTTTACAACAGAAAGTCCGGCACGCAGGGGCTGCGTAAACTAAGCAGAGTAAATATACTCAATATAACATATTAATTTCATTGAAAACTATTTAGTACAGCTTGTGCAATAATTTTTAATGAATCAGAATAATTTTTATCTTAATCATTCGGACTTAAGAACAAAAGAAGGGGGGCAGGGGGAGAACGAATTGCATGTATCTCGTATAATAATGGTTTGTTGAAAACAATATTTGGTATTTAACCTTGTAATGAAGTGGTACATGATATAACAGCTTGTTATAAAAATAACACGAGTATTAGTATGTGTTGAAAAAACTCTCTAAACAAAAAAAAAAAACATAAATTATATATTAACATTAATTGTTCTTTTCTCCGGTAAGTATAAGTCTATCTATTCAGCCCTGCGATGTTGGCTGCTTTGTGTGTTTATAATTACAACATACGCTTTCCGTTGTAGATATTATTAACTTGTAAATTGACTGAAAGATGTCTTAATACCGTTTGTATGTATTTATTCGCTTAACATTCACGGTGATGTTACCAGTATGTAGATTTATCTGTTGTAAACCTTCCTGTGGGAAATCTGCTAAGTTTACACAGCCCCTGCGTGACGGACTTTATTATTTACTTGTCAATTGTCAGTTGATCAATGCCCTAGATTGATGAGCAGAATGCTTTAATGACTGCTACTTAAGACCTAGGACTATTTTTTAGCTTTTAGGAGATTTCCCTTAAAGAAATCAGCTATTGAGGTTGTACTCATGACGCGATTTTCGAAATTTTTCTTCAAATGTCCGTCGATCCTACCCAGGAAATGACGAAAATGAGGTCCGTTCAAAACTGTATATATATATATATATATATATATATATATATATATATATATCGTTAACTGTTGAAATCGGACCAGTGGGAGGGGGGGGGTTTAGAGGGGAGGTTTTTTGTAAATTCGTAATATCTCCGTTACCATACGTCGGATCAAAGAATGGTATAGAACCAATCTTATTGCAAATTAAATTTACTATAAATATTGTTCTATACATTTATTCCCTATCTTGAATATTAACCGAGATATATGTATTTTTATTAAATGTGGGCCGATAACGAACGTTTCAGGCCAAAAGCTAGTTCGGCCCTAACTGTTCGGCTCTCGTAAGAGAGTTCTCTATTATACGTGGGAAATCTGCTTAATTTACTTAGCTCCTGCGTGACGGACCTTTTAGCTTTTAGCAGATTTCCCTTAAAGAAAATCAGCTATTGAGGTCGTACTCATGACGCGATTTTCGAAATTTTTCTTCAAATGTCCATCGATCCTACCCAGGAGATGACGAAAATGAGGTCTGTTCAAAACTGTATATATATATATATATATATATATATATATATATATATATATATATATATTTGTCTGTTACCGCTCTAGCGGTCGCAATTATTATTTAATCGTTACCAAACTCGATATTTAGTCGTTTTATGGAAAAAGAAAGATCAAGTTCGTTAACGGCTGAAATCGGACCAATGGGAGGGGGGGGGGTTTAGAGGGGAGGTTTTTTGTAAATTCGTAATATCTCCGTTATCATACGTTGGATCAAAAAATGGTATAGAACCAATCGTAGTGCACATTAAATTTACTATAAATATTATTCTATACATTTATTCTCTATCTATAATATTAACCGAGATATTTGTATTTTTATTAAATGTGGGCCGATAACGAACGTTTCAGGCCAAAAGCTAGTTCGGCCCTAACTGTTCGGCTCTCGGAAGAGAGTTCTCTATTATACGTGGGAAATCTGCTTAATTTACTTAGCTCCTGTGTGCCGGACGTTTTAGTATATTGCCTTCGTATTTCGTATCTGTATTCTGTTTTAGCAGATTTCCCTCCTGGGAAATCAGCTATTGAGGTTGTACTCATGACGCGAATGGACATTTGAAGAAATTTTTCAAAAATCGCGTCATGAGTACGACCTCAATAGCTGATTTCCCTTAAGGGAAATCTGCTAAAAAGAAACATAATTTCCCGTAAAGAGATGTGTTCCCCCTGACTAGCGTCAATGAGCCTCAACACAATACCCGTATCAAGGGTGGCAATGATTGTTCTTTCCCCGACCTCAATATCTCATACACTTTCTTCAATTTCACTTCCTCCAGTCTCTATTAATCACGCACCTTATCAGTTTACATCACACAATAAATTTGATAAGAAAATTTAATTACCCTTAAGTTAAATAGGTTTCTTTTCATTTGCATTTATTGAATATACAATTTTCGGTTTGCTTGGCAGGCTATTTCAAAAATTGCATTGTTTCCGATTGAAACGGATTTACTATAACTATTGACTGCAATTCATATCGAATCGACAAAATTTTTTTAGGGGGGGGAGTGAATAAAGTCAAATGTGTCAACTGCTCACAACTGCTAACAAAAGAAAAATACATTGTCATGAACTTTAAAATATTATGTTAAATATCTTTCGTGTTTTGTGAAGTAACACACATTCGGTTTCGTAAATTTACACAATATTTACAATGTAAATATTAAATTTATATACCCAAAACGTGATTTTTAGCAGATTTCCCTTAAGGGAAATCGGCTATTGAGGTCGTACTCATGACGCGATTTTCGAAAATTTTCTTCAAATGTCCATCGATCCTACCCAGGAGATGACGAAAATGAGGTCCGTTCAAATATATATATATATATATATATATATATATATATATATATAAATATATATATATATTGTTGCGAAAACTAAATAGATGAATAATCCTTCAGAGAGAGAGTCGCGTATTTGGAAAGTGTGACGTAGATAAAAGAGACCGAAAGAATGTTCTAGGTCTGACCAGTACCTTCCAGCCAGACGTCGAATGAACTAGACAATTCCCCTTTGATGTATGCCGCCTCCCTATAAAAAGGAGCTCGGGCCAGCCGTGAGTCAGTTTATGCTCAGCGATCTTGATGGTCACATCAGTGCTACAGTGCGACTTAGTGCAGTGCGGTAAAGAGTTTTTATAAGAAGAACAGTGTTGTGCCGTGACTGTAAGTAACAGTTTAGTGCCGTGTTTAAGACAGTGCAGTGCCGCGAAGTAAAGGACAGTGCAGTGCCGCGAAGTAAAGGACAGTGAAGTGCCGCGAAGCAAAGGACAGTGCAGTGCCGTCTTTCTGTGAATTTCAGTGAATTATTGGACTGTGACTCATTGAAGAACAGTAACGCTATCAGTGTGTACTGTGAGTAGTAATTAAGAATAATCACCAAGTTTATTGTGCATTGTGAAATAAATTTTGCAGTGATAAAAACTGTGAAACTTGCGAGTATTTAATTTTGCAATCCAAAAGAACTCTTATTAAAAACGTTTATTACTGGTTTTGGTAATAAAAACGTAACAACTGGTGTCAGAAGTGGGATTGCAAAATTAAAATAAACAAAAATGAAGTTTGAAGAACTAAAAGTAGAACATCTGAAGAAGGAGTTGGTTAAACTGGATCTGCCAACAACAGGAAACAAGGCTGAACTACAAAGGCGGTTGACAGATGAACTCCAAAGACGAGGAATCGATATAAGTACACACGAGTTTGACGATAAAGAAGACATTGCTGTAAGTAATCCTATCTCAGGTAGCAATTTGGACTTGAATGCAATCTTAGCCGCTATGATGGAAAATAACCAGAAACTCTTAGCGGGAGTAAGACAAGAATTTCAAGAAGCTTCTAGAGCTAATTACGAGAAATTAGAAGAAGCTTCTAAAAGTAACAGCGAGAAAATCTTAGCGGAAGTCAGACAAGAATTCCAGGAAGCTTCTCGAAGTAACAGCGAGAAAATATTAGCGGAAGTCAGACAAGAATTCCAGGAAGCTTCTAGAGCTAATTGTGAGAGACTCGAAGAAAAATTTCAGGAAGCTTCTAGGGCTAATTGCGAGAAACTTGAGGAACTTCAGGAAGCCTCCAGAACGACAAACCTCAAACTCCACGAAATATCAGAGGTATTGGGCAAACGAGTGGAAGCCATTGAGCAGAGAGTAAGCGGATTTGATGAAAAACTGAATAATGTTGAAGAGAAAGTGACCAACCTAGAACGAAAGATAGACGATGAAATACGTGAGCTACAATTCCAAATGGATAATCTACATGTTCGAGAGGGTCCGGTGAGGCTCATGTCAGAAAATTCCAGCAAGATATAGACCCCAACTTTTGATGGTAATGTACCATTTAAACTTAAATTGATGGGAATGTTTTTAAATTCCAATTTGAGACGGTGGCCAGTAGAAACGGATGGAATAATGAAGAGAAAGCGGTAGAATTGATTTTGGCACTGAAGGGAACCGCTGCAGAAATCCTGGAGAGTTTACCGGCCGCTTGCAGAAATAATTATGAGGACATTATTGTGGCATTACAGCGCAAGTTCGGTGGTGAGCATAAGCGAGAACTTTGCAGGATGGAATTACGAGGCAGAGTGCAGAAACCGAACGAGACGCTACAAGATTTTGCCATAGAAATTGAACGTCTGGTCCAACTGACTTACCCAGGTTAAAATCATCCGTTCTTGGATCAGTTCAAAATAGAAGCATTTGTTAATGGTATAAGAGACCCAGATGTTAAATTCGCGGTGTGTGCTATGCAAAAATCATCCTTTGCTGAAACTATCGCTTATGCGTTAGCCCAGGAAACCGCTAAAGTAATTACAAATCCGCAAGTCTACAATGTGCGACGTCTTGTTGCTGAAACACGCAGTGGCGGTGACGAAAGGAGTGACATAGAAGCAGTGGTCAAGCGGATACTGGAGGAGCAAAGGAATAGATCACGCGCCGAATGCTTCAACTGCGGTATGGTTGGCCATTTTCAGCGAAACTGTAAAGCACCAAAGAAAGGGTTGAGATCTTTTACACCATGGAGGGACCACTATCGGGCGAACAACGTCCATATCTCAAGGAGTGAAATAGAAGACGTGGTCAAGCAAGTACTGGAGGAGCAGATGAATAGATCGCGCGCTAAATGCTTCAACTGCGGCGAGGTCGGCCACATTCAGCGTAATTGTAAAGCGCCAAGGAAAAGGTCGAGATCTATTTCGCCATGGAGGGACAACAAACAGGCGACTGACGTCGAAATCTCAAGAGCCAATGTTAAAGTAGAACGAGCTCGCGCTGAGGGGCAAGAACTAGTTCCTAAATCCGATGGCTCCACCATCTCCATTTCCATCATACGACAGAAGAACAGCAACCTTACTGCTCGTGGACTGATCAACGGGAGGAAGCAGGTCCTCACCATGGACACGGGAGCGACACACTCCATCATTCGGCCCGATTTGGTAAAAGGGGCAGTGGAACCGTTGGAGAACGTACGACTGCGAACTGCTACAGGGGAGTCAGCCATAGTCTACGGAAGAGCCAAGATGAGAGTGACTATCTCCGACATCAGCACTGAACATGTCTTTGTTGTCGCTGACATAATGGATGAAGTGATCATCGGTGTAGACTTCATGATAGCCCACGGTATTGACCTGCACATGGGTAAGCAAGTTATGATCTGGCGAAACACCGAAATACCTTTGGATGTCGGACATGAGAGCAAGACCACAAAGAAGCTACGTACCTACGGACGCCAGGTCAACTGCTCATAACAAAAGAAAAATACCTTGTCATGAACTATAAACTATTATGTTAAATATCTTTCGTGTTTTGTGAAGTAACACACATTCGGTTTCGTAAATTTACACAATATTTACAATGTAAATATTAAATTTATATACCCAAAACGTGATTTTTAGCAGATTTCTCTAAAGGGAAATCAGCTATTGAAGTCGTATTCATGACGCAATTTTCGAAAAATTTCTTAAAATGTCCATCGATCCTACCCAGGAGATGACAGAAATGAAGTCCTTTCAAAATTATATATGTATGTATATATATACATATGTATATATATATATATATTTATTTGTCTGTTAACACTGCTTGATCGTTACCAAACTCCATATATAATTATTTTATGTAAAAATAAAGATCAAGTTCGTTAACGTCTGAAATCGGACCAGTGGGAGGGGGAGGGGGAGGAATTTCGAAATATCTCCGTTACTGTACGTCAGATCGTAAATTTATATAGAATCAATCTTATTGCACATTAAGAGATCTATAAATATTGTTATGTACATGTTTTCATTATCTTTAATATTAACCAAGATATTTGCGTTTTAACAAATTTCCCTTTAGTTTCCCCCTCTTACCCAGGAGATGACGAAAATGAGGTCCGTTCAAAACTGTATATATATATATATTTGTCTGTTACCACTCTGGCCGTCTCAATTTTTGTCATATCGTTACCAAACTTGATATATAATCGTGTAAAAAGAAAGATCAAGTTTGTTAACGGCTGAAATCGGAAAAGGTGGAGGAGGGGGGTTTAAAGGGGGGAGAATTCCGAAAATTCTTAATATCTTCGTTATTATGTGTCGGATCGAAAACTTGTATAGAATAAATCTTATTGCAAATTAAATTTACTATAAATATTGTTATGTACATTTCTTCACCATCTTGATTATTTACTGACATATTTGCATTTTTAGTTTTCGGTCTTCAGTAAAGCCCCACTCCTAATCATCTCATATTTTCAATATTGTATTATGTTATGAAGCACTTTATTTGAAGCTTAAATACTAAATATTGTTCTCATTGAACTTTTAAGTTTTGAGATAAATGCAAATACGTGGCACACGTGGGAAATCTGCTTAGTTAACGCAGCCCCTGCGTGACGGACTTTTTTAGTTTTCGGCCTTCAGTAAACCGCCACTCCTACTCCTGTCATATCAACAATAAGCTGTATTATTATGAAGCACTTTATTTGAAGCCTAAATAACCAATATTGTTCTTATTGAACTTTTACGTCATGAGATTAATGCAAATAAGGGACGCAAGTGGGAAATCTGCTTAGTTAACACAGCCTCTGCGTGACGGACTTTTTTTTACATAAAACTACTAAATTTCGAGTTTGGTAACGATAAAAAAAATTTCGAAAATCGCCTGATGAATACGATTCTCAATAGCTGAGTTCCCTCAAGGGAATCCTGTTAAAAAGTCCGTCACGCAGGGGCTGCGTAAACTAAGTAGATTTCCCAGGTGACATTTTACAATAGAGAAATTTCAGAATAGAAAGCCGAACAGTTATGGGAATGGCCCAAACTAGCTCTTGACGGAAACTCACAACTAGACCCGAAGTTAGCCGATCTCATCTCATAAGCTGAAAACAGAAAAATGCAAATATCTCGGTTAATATTTAAGATACGGAATAAATGTAAATAACACTATTTATAGTAAATTAAATGTGCTATAAGATTGATTCTATATAAGTTTTCGATCCCAAGTATAGTGACGGAAATATGTTGAATTTTCGAAAATCCTCCCCTCTAAACCCTCCTCCCCCTGTCCGATTTCAGCCGTTAGCGAACTTGATCTTTATTTTTACATAAAACGTTTTGAATACCGAGTTTGGTAACGATCACGCAAAAATTGCGACCACTAGAGCGTTAACAGATAAATATATATATATATATATATATATATATATATATATATATATATATATATATATATATACTAGCTCAGATACCCGGCTTCGCTCGGGAATTCATTTGAGGCTGAATGGTGATGGTATATTTTTGGCAAGGCTTTACTTTGCACAATATTTTGACATTTACCCGTTCCAGTGTTTAGGGTTAATACCCGTTGTTGCCATTTGTTAATAATAAAATTATTTTTTTATGTAAGACTTCACTGTCCTGCATATTGTCATATTTCCCGCCTCCTGTGCATTATGCATAGATTTGAATTATTAAGGAGAAAATATTGACATACATTTGAATTCATTTTTTCAGGTGAGGTACCTGGTAGTTCATATTGAAAAGAAGTGTTGAGCAAATTTCTCTAAATAACAAAATAAACAACTTTTGTTATGTGCATATTTGCCGAAACCCCAATAGGAAATCATTATTATTAATTTCAGGCCTCCCTTATAACCCCCACTCTACGTCCGTAGAAATGTTGGTATGGCTTATTAAAAGGAAGGGGTTAATGCTAATACACATACCGAGTTTGGTTTAGTTCGGTTGAGTCTTTTGTGCCAAATAAAATTGTTGTCTCCCGCTATAATTTTTAGCGTATAACGCCTTTATACTTCGGTATACGATGATAGTGTATATAAAAAAAAAAGTTTCTCTAAATAACAAAATAAACAACTTTTGTTATGTGCATATTTGCTGAAAAAGCAATAGGAAACGAAATATCGCTATTTTTAATTTCAGGCCTCCCTTATAACCCCCACTCCTGCCCGTCCCTAGAAATGATAGTATGGCTTATTATAAGGAAATCGTTAGTATTAATTCACATAGCGAGTTTGGTTTAGTTCGGTTGAGTTTTTTGTGCCAAATAAAATTGTGAACTCCCGCTATAGTTTTTAGCGTATAACTCATTTATACTTCCGTATACGGCAAAAGTGCATATAACAAAAGTTACTCTAAATTACAAAATAAACAACTTTTGTTATGTGCATATTTGCTGAAAAAGCAATAGGAAACGAAATATCGCTATTTTTAATTTCAGGCCTCCCTTATAACCCCCACTCCTGTTCGTCTTAGAGAATATTAATATAGCCTAAAGTCTAAGTTGGGCTAGTAGTAATATACATACCAAGTTTCATAAAATTCGGTTCAGCCGTTTATGCGTGAAAAGATAATAACAAACAAACAGACACGAAAGAAACAAAATGCAGTTATGGTCTATGACATGTGAAACGAAAAGTTACCGAGAAATTTTGCGAAAAAAATCAATGTACAGACAGAGGTTACAATTTTATATATATACTAGCTCAGATACCCGGCTTCGCCCGGGAATTCATTTGAGGCTGAATGGTGATGGTATTTTTTAGCAGGCTTTACATTGCACAATATTTTAACATTTACCAGTCCCAGTGTTTAGGATTGATACCCGTCCTTGCCGGTGATTTGCTAATAATAGAATTATTTGTTCGATAATTCTTCACAGTCTTCCATATTTTTATATTTCCCGTCTCTTATACATGTAAATATGGTGAATTTTTATTTCAGGCCTCCCTTATAACCCCCCTCCCGTTCGAACCTAAAATTTTTAATATAACTTATAATCATGAAAGAATTAATGCTAATTGACATACCAAGTTTTGTTAAGTTCGGTTCAGCCGTTAGTGCCCGCTAAAGTTTTAACGTATAACTCATTTATACTTAGGTATACGACAAAAGTGTATATAACAAAAGTTACTCCAAATAACAAAATAAACAACTTTTATTATGTTTATATTTGCGGAAAAACCAATAGGAAACGAAATATCGCTATTTTTAATTTCAGGCTTCCCCTATAACCCCCACTCCTGCCCGTCCATAGAAATGTTGGTATGGCTTATTATAATGAAGGCCTCACTGCTAATACACATACCGAGTTTTATTTAGTTCGGTTGAGTCTTTTTTGGCAAATAATATTGTTGACTCCCGCTATAATGTTTAGCGTATACCGCATTTAAACTTTGGAATACGACGAATGTGTATATAACAAAAGTTTCTCTAAATAACAAATTAATCAAGTTTTTTTATGTTAATATTTGCCGAAAATCCAATAGCAATCGTTTTATTGCTATTTTTAATTTCTGGCTTCCCTTATAACCCCCACTCCTGTTCGTCTCAGAGGATATTAATATAGCCTAAAGTCTAAGTTGGGTTAGTAGTAATATACATACCAAGTTTCATAAAATTCGGTTAAGCCGTTTATGCGTGAAAAGGTAACAAACAAACAAACAGACACCAAAGAAACAAAATGCAGTTATGGTGTCTATGACATGTGAAACGAAAAGTTATCGTGAAATTTCGTGAAAAAAATCAATGTACAGACAGAGGTTACAATTTTATATATATATATATATATATATATATATATATATATATATATATAAAATTTTGAACGCATCTTATTTTCATCTCCTGGGTAGGATCGATGGACATTTGAAGAAATTATTCGAAACTCGCGTCATGAGTACGAGCCTTAAGGGAAATCTGCTAAAATATTGCACAAGTTACTGGGAGCGTCCCCCGAGGTGTGGTTAATTAGGATTTACCTACAAATTTAATTATCACCTCATTTTCCTTAGTTACTATGTGTGTACTGTATTACTTACTATGTGGGGCTGATCACCCATACACTTACCATTAACAAACAACTTTTAACAGATTTCCAATTAGGAAAACTAAACTATTGAGTTTGAAATCATGACTCGACTCTCTGTGTTCTTTAGAAAAAGTTCTTCAATTAGCCATCTTTGAGCAATTTCAAATTAGGAAAACTAAACTATTGAGTTTGAAATCATGACTCGACTCTCTTTGTTCTTTAGAAAAAGTTCTTCAATTATCCATCTTTGAGCAGATTTCCAATTAGGAAAACTAAACTATTGAGTTTGAAATCATGACTCGACTCTCTGTGTTCTTTAGAAAAAATTCTTCAATTATTTATCTTTGAGCAATTTCCAATTAGGAAAACTAAACTATTGAGTTTGAAATCATGACTCGACTCTCTGTTTTCTTTAGAAAAAGTTCTTCAATTATCCATCTTTGAGGAGATTAGCAATTAGAAAACTAAACTATTGAGTTTGAAATCATGACTCGACTCTCTGTGTTCTTTAGAAAAAGTTCTGCAATTGTCCATCTTTGAGCAGATTAGCAATTAGATAAACTAAACTATTGAGTTTGAAATCATGACTCGACTCTCTGTGTTCTTTAGAAAAAGTTCTTCAATTATCCATCTTTGAACAGATTAGCAATTAGATAAACTAAACTATTGAGTTTGAAATCATGACTCGACTCTCTGTCTTCTGTAGAAAATGTTCATCAATTATCCATCTTTGAGCAGATTCCCAATTAGGAAAACTAAACTATTGAGTTTGAAATCATGACTCGACTCTCTGTCTTCTTTAGAAAATGTTCATCAATTATCCATCTTTGAGCAGATTTCCCTTGAGGGAAATCAGCTGTTGATGTTGTCCTCATGTGAATTTCGAAAAATTTCTCTAATTGTCTCAACCCTACCCAGGAGATGACGAAAATGTGGTCCGTTCAAAACTATATAAATAGACTTGTCTGTTAACGATCTATTGGTAAATCCCCCTCCTCTTGCCATATTAACAATTTTCTGTTATATCACCAATACCAAGTATTGTTATCATAGACCTCTTACTGTGTAAGGTACATGTTAAATACGTTGTGTGATGTCCTGATCATTTAAGATTTTTCATTCTTAACTCGAAAATGTTTTACATCATACTCTATATTTAACTGTTTCATTCAACACTAAAGATCCTATTAGTTAAAGGCTGAAATTGGACCCGGAATAGGGGGAATTCAAAATATCTCTGTCATTCTGAGTCTGATAGCAAAATTTTTTATTTATTTGGTTTGTGCCCCAAACCAAACTGAATGGTGACTGGCATAATTAGAATAATATATTTACTCCTTCATGTACTTAGCTTTGTTGTATTTTATTTTTATATTATGGAAAATATTTCTTAAATATCTAACTGCTTCTCATATCCATGCTTTGTCTAAATGAATATAATAAAAGTTAACCCTTTGATCGTAAAGTGTTATAGAACCAATCTTGTTATTGGTGCTCTTAACTCAAATATTAATCGAGCTATTAGCAATTCTTTCTTTTCAGCCTCCCTCAAACGCATGTGGAAATTCTGATTAGTGTATGCAACCCCTGCGTGAAGGACTAATTTTTCTCACCGATTACCTTCTATTTACACCAATATCAACTAATAGTAATATTGAACATGAGCGAAATATTAACGTAACTGCATTACGTTTAGACAAATTGCATTTATGATAGTAATATAGTTTTTCCACAAGTAGGTTGCTGAGTGAAGCAAAACTCTTAGTGATCCAACTGCAACTTTACACACCAACAATTTTTGCAGAGGGTATATGTAAAATCAAGGAAGATATGTGCTCCCTCATCAATTAACCTTCATTAACTGAACTATGATAATAATCAAACATATGTTCAATATAACCTCCACCACATCCTACCTTCTCACTCCAAGGGGAAAATTACTTGAATTTTATCAGTGGTCTTACTCTTCTCCCGTATCTGATTTTGTAGCCTGTATCAGCATCATGACTTGCCTCAGCTTCATGTTCTTTCGCCATGTACTCCTTCCCCTCCACCAGCTCCTCTATTAGGATTATTCGCTGAGGCTCCAGCACTTAAAAGTGCAACTCCATTTACATTTTTATCCCGAATGCTTGGTAGAACGATAGGGACTTCAATCGGTTTCCAAATGCTTGTCGTTTGGCAACAAAAATCCTCTATTTCTTTGGTACTCCTTCCTGATTTTATTAAATAGTCTCTATCGGTAACACACTGTTCAGCTACAGTCCCTTAGCGCTTCAGATCTTTAATCCGGACTACTTGCCCAGATTCAAGAAGTAAAGGTCTCTTGTTCTGTGATGCCTGTTTCTCTTTTTCTCTATTATATGACTCTTTGTACTTATGAAAAGAGAACTCTGAAATAAACAAATGGTTGCATTTAAAAGGTGCATGATGAGAAGAAGATATAAGGTAGTAGGCCATAGTTCTGAGGGTTATGCTAAGCCCAAACAGTCCTGTCTCCATTCCTCCTAGCCTCATTTCTGAGTATGAAGTCATCTAGTGACACTAGTGTGATTTGTTTTTTTAATTAGCTGAATTTCATTATCGTTTATTAATGTCCACATTTTGCTACTATTGCTTATTGGGACGGGTTATCTACGGGTTACTACCTATTCATAACCAGGGTAGGACTAAGGATTTTATTAAGAATGAGTCTGTCACTAAATTAATTCCTATTGCAAGGGCGGGAATCGAACTCGTCACTCTAGGTTTACCATATGAGATTAAGGCAAACTTTAACTTACTTGGTGTATTTGATAATAGAACAATATGATTAGGACAAGACACTGTGAAAATATTTAATCAGACCTGTTGTCATTTGTGTTTTAAGTTATGAGTTAATATTTCTAAATGTGGTTTTGAAGGTTGAGGACAACAGACCCTCCATCTCAAGTGTAGTTCACTGATTTTTTAATTTGTTTATTATGATATAAAGAAAAAAAAAAGAATATTATTTTCAAGTATTCAGTTTTTTATTTGACTTTTACGGTACAATAATTACAAAGGCAGACTGATTTTTGGAATGCCAATACACAGCCCTCCATTTCAAGTGAATTTGCAACAAATAATTGGCTATTATTTTTTTCGTTTACTTATTACACATGTAGACTAAACTGTAAAGAAGCTGTATTAAAAGTGCAATTGTAGTTTACATTAGATTTAGTGCAGTTAAAAAAAAAAAAAAATGTTTCACAATTGATAAAAAGAAATAAATCTTGGTAAATGGAAAAAACAATCTCGGCTTAGTCATATTTTCAATGCACTGTTTATAATATAATAAAAAACAAGTATCAACAATGAAATAATCATGTTAAAGGAACAAAATATTAGAAAAAAAAAAACACAAAATTTAAAACGACTTTTTTTCTATATAATAAAGGAACGTTTATATAATTAATAACAATAGAAAACTTGAAAGAAAGCCCAAATGTACACATAAAACTTATAATAATGTAGACGATTTATTTAAACGTAAGGTGAAAATGCACTACTACCTAAAGAGTAAAATCATTGCCATTACAATTAGAATATATTTGAACTAAACTAACACAATATGACTAGAAAGCAAGACACTTACAATGTAAAACAAAAATAATCAATACAAAATAGTCAACACTTTAATATTTTATGCAAAAATTACAAAACTTATTGATAAGGGATTTTATTGCACATCTAGCAATGGGCAGTTAGCACCACAGTAAATACATATCATTAAATAAATGTAAAAGTAAAAAAAAAATTAAAACAGTCTTTTTTCTTAAAATTAAAGAACAGGGAACTCATTTTTTTATGGAATATTAAATAGTAATTATGTTTTAGATACCGTATAAGGAATAAAGAAGGCAAATTTGTTATAGATAAAAGTACATTTGCAGCTTAAATATATAAATTCATCAGTCATAATCGACATACATTTAAAAAATTATCATGAAAAACTTGTTTACATAGTCTTTTAAAATGCAGGAGGTCTAAGACCATGGGAAACTGAAGAAAGTAAATAGGTAAATTCAGAATGATCCAGAAAATATCAAACAAGTGATAGATTGATTGGGTTCTGCTGATGAAACTTGATTTTGGTCCATTAGGCAGATGGAGCCAATAAGATGGAAATGTATCTGAGGAAGGCGATTCACGTTTTCGAGCAAGCTCGCCTCTCAAACACTGATTTAGGATGAACCTCCACTTGCGATTTCTAATCATCAAATACAAGTGCACACAATTTCAAATGAACAAATGCACAGATTAAAAAAAATAAAACATGCTTCAAACTCATACACAAACATAATTATTTTGAGAAATTAATATCATTTTCAGAAAAACACTTTAAAAAACTAAATTTACAAAAAAAAAGAACTGAATTTAAGTGTAAATTTAAAAATGTAATGCTAGGAGGATGCTTTTGTATACTTTAAAAATAACTATCAAAACTTTAAACATTTTTGTTTAAACAAAATTTTGGTACTTATCGGTTATTAGGAGGCCACCCATTTAAAGACATTAAATCATAAATAAAAGGAAATTACTTTATTACTAAAAAAAACACTTCTAGAAATTATAAATGAAAAATGGCTAATGGGAGGCCACTCATTATTTACAGATAAAATATTTAATGGTTCGAAACCACTTAGTTGACAAGGTTATCTTAGTCATTCCGTTTCTTTTGTTATCAGAAAATGAGTGATTGTTGACATGCAGAAATCTTTAAAGATCCTTTCAATAATGTTTTGGTCTTATAATTGGACATGCCCAATAACTATGCTTATGTCATTTACCACTAGCCAAAGAGCCACCAGTGGTTCTAGTAGCTTTCATTGGAAAGCTGTTATAACACAGTATTTTATCAATTGTAGTGTGCGCAATTTGTAAATTTTCTACAAAAGTGATTAAAAAGTCACTGTGTATAGAAACCGCAAAAGAAGGTTCAGCCTAAATAAAATAAAATCTCATATGAGGATCCGACACATAATTCAAAGTTTATATCCTCAACTATCTTGAATCTCATTGAGATGAACATATTATAGAATTGAGACAATTTCAGAGAAATTAGTCATACGTTACATTCAATTGATAAATAACATTTTTGTGTGTTTGGATATATGGGCATGATTTATTTAGGAACTGGTAGTACCTGATAGTTGGCCTTGTGAACAGGAGCTTCTGATTCTCAAAGAAATGAAAAATGAAAGCCTGAAGCGTTCTAGGGTTTCTCATTGCCTTCTGTATGATACCATCTAACAATAAAGACTTCGGAAAGAGTGAATTTGGGAATGGAAATGCTAAGAGCCATAGGCTGTACCCTATCGATGGTAGGCATCAGTCCGTATGAGTAAAAGTCCGTCACACAGGGGCTGCATAAATTAAACAAACTCTCTATTTATAAAAAAAAATCTGAGCAGTAGGTGAGAAGTGAGTGGTCAATAAAATCATAATTTATGATTTCATCACTCAACTATTGGCATGTATCTCACATATTAAAGGTCTGTTGAAAACAATATTAGGTATTTATGCTTGGAATGAGATGTTTCATGATATATTCTTTTATTTTTAAAGTGCGATGCCTGAAAGTGGGGATTTACGGAAGGCAGAAATCTAAAAAATCGCAATATCTCGGTTAATACTGAAGATAGAGAAAGCATGTTTATAACAACATTTATACAATATTTAATTTACAATAAGATTGGTTTTATTTACTTTTTCAATACAGCACATAATAACAGAGACATTTGGAAAGTTGTAAATTCCCCCTTCCACTGGTCCGATTTCAGCCATTATCAAAATTGATCTTTAGTTTTGCATAAAATGTTTAAATACCGATCAAACAAAAATTGTGACTGCTAGAGCAGTAACAGACACATATATATACAATTTTGAACAGACCTCATTTTCTTCATCTCCTAACTAACATCGATGGACATTTGTGGAATTTTTCAAAAATTGTGTCATGAGTATGACCTCAATAGCTGAGGACTTAGGATCGCTGAGTATTCCCTCCTTGCCAAAATTCTCCCTAAGGACAACATGCTCTTCCTTGTGCTACTATTAAATTATATAAACAAAATGTTTGGTTTACTTCAGATGATATATAATATCTCCATTTGAAAGCACGAGATCAATGACATACAAAATAATGTACAGATATTTTTATGATTAACAAAAATGGTTCTATATAAAAGTTTTTGAATTTTTAATAGGTAAGGAGAAATTTGAAAATTTTTATTTCCGGCTCCCTTCCCTTAGTCGATTTCAATTAAAAGGGGATGCACCACTAGACAGTACAACATTCCTAAATTTTAAATTTCATTGTATTAAGTCTAGTTGTTTTTGAGTTATGTGAGACATTTGTCATGCCAAAACTAGTCAAAATGGGTTCAGTGAGAGTCACTAGAAATTTGAATACCAAAAAAGTTTCCAATTACAATATTTCCTCTAATACATACAAAGAAGTTAAAAGTAATAATAATAGATTTTATACTCATATGGGCTAATGCCAATCATTAGCCAGCATATGACATATCTGAATATGTAGTAATGCCTCTCTAACAATCCAGTCATTGAGTGATTGATCCTCTCTGTTATCCATTCTACCTGATAGATTTATTGTTAAATAGTCTCATTCAGAAAGCAATGGAAAACCTCTGCATATCGTCGAAAACTGGCTTCCCTTGTTCATTTCTGAGGGAGACTGATGCTCATGGAAACAACTATCAGGTACAGCCTGCAGATATCGGAAGTACACAAGTAATGGGACCCATTACACAGATAAAGGTGCCAATGGGAACTATATTAACCTGCCAGAGAAGGGAACATTCGAATAACAAAACAAAGAGAGAAAAATTTCATTGAGGGAAGACAATGGGAAGCCCAGAGTAAATAAAACTTAATTTTATGGAGGAAATTGGCCACTGTTTACATACAAAAGAAGAAAGAAAGTTTGGGAACATTTTTCTTATGTTGATCAAGTATTATATGTTATCTATACTTATTATAATTAGTGATAATAAAATGTCATTAATTTTAAGTCTTATAAATTGTTCAAAACAGACTATGAGTAATAATCATGCAATTTCTTAACTCTTCATCTCAATTGAAAATCTTCTAACTATATGTTCTTATAATAACATGAAAAATACAGTAATATATCATTTTTGTATATATAAAAGTATAGTATAAACACGCTAAATAAGAATTCATGAACAGTCTCAGAAAGTAGGTTGAATATTTAGAGATAAAGTAGGTTTGCTACACTACATTTTTAATGCTCTTTACAAAATATCAAACTAATCTTTAGCAATGTCTAGCAAGGAAAAGAAATGCAGTCTATTATTTCCAGCGGAAATCCGATGTAAATAAGTGATAAATGTTTTGAATGAATGTATCGAATATGAGATATAAATACGATAATTGATCGTAAACTACGAAAAGATTTTCTAACTCTTTTACATTATCAATTGATACTGATTCTAATCGGCCCATAACGAGTTATAACAATATAAAAGAGAATATTCCTAAATTTGTAGTAAAGAATTTCTAACCACTTAAAAATTAAATGCAACATGAAATGTCAGGATAATCAGTCTTTCAAAATCATTCATCTCAGTTAGTCGAAACATAATTTTATATTAAAAATATATTGAAACATATAAAACAAATCGAGAAATTTTAATTTATTTTTTTAATACCTCTAGATTTTGGCTTTCATTAAAAAAATAAAAAATGATGAGTACTTAACCTTATAGAAATATGAAAAGATGAAACAAATGTTCTACGTTCGTCAAACTAAAGCCCACACAATTTACTGGATTATTTCATTCATTCTGTAACATCTTCGACCCTGCTATGAGGCTAGTGCTGAAGGGATGTTCTAGAGATGTCTTCATAAAATGACAAAACACTAAATTCAATTAAAACTTTTGAAGAATGAGATTTCATACTAAATCAGAACGAATTCTACAGCAACTGACTCTGAGACGCAAAACAAAAATTATCAACTATGGCCAAAACTTTGAGGAAAGCACAAAATATACAGAAAAAATCTTTTGTTAAAAAACAAAAGTCCACCATGAATAACATATATATAAATATAATTTTGAATGGAACACATTTTTGTCATCTAATAGGTCGGATCTCTAGACCTATCACTTGGCTTTTTTGGAAATTTTTCGAAAACCTTATCAAGAGTACTTCAACAGCTGTTTTCCCGAAAGAGAAATCTTCTGAAAGGACCTAAAAAATTATAACTGTCAATACTTTACCAAACGCAGAGAAGCAGAAATATTAAATATTTTATTTTTGCCACCCTTCTAACTCTTGTCCCACCCCTTAGGATGGTTCTATATGGTTGGCAGACTGTGCATAGTTCAGTGCTCTTCCAAAAAAAGTTTAAATACAGAGTTTAATAAAATAAGTTAAAAATAAATAATGAATGTATCAAGATTCAGATTTAGCCAGTTGAAAGCTTCAAACCCGAGCCTTTCTTGGAATTCGGCTGAATTCTGTCTCTATCCCAAGTCGGATAGAACACTGGGGAGCGAACTAAAAATACTACATGAGGTCATGCCCTACAAAGGCTAAAACAACTAATTTCCAAAGTGAGTGAATGAATCATTTAAGGCTTCGTCCTTAATCTCACATGACAAACCTAGAGACTTGAGGTTGATTTTCACCTAGGCAATGGGAATTTATTTAGTGGCAAACTCATTAAATAAAATCCTTTCCTTAGCCCTACTCAGGCTAGAAAAGAGTGGTAACCTGTAGAAAACCCGTGTAGCCTTAGTAACACAAAGTGGGTGTTTTTTATTATATTTATTAACATTTTTTTTAAAGATACATGCTAAGATTTATTTCAAAATTTGGAAGCTGTTATTACTTATTAAGGGGGGGGGGAATGCCATCAGTCCTTCATAAAGTTCATAACTGCTAAGTTGATATCATATACTCAAAATATACCAAGCATATTGGATGGAGGCTCTCCATTGTGAACCAAATATAAAGGGAGGAATGCTTTGACATGTGACAAAGCATGTGCGTAAGATGGTCAGTCATTGACTTGATAATATTATATAAAGATTTTATTAACATAAGAATAATTTCTAACATTGAGATCTCGTGACTTATAAAAGTCCGTCATGCAGGGGCTGCATAAACTAAGCACATTTCCTTCGCAAAGTTTAATAATAGATAAACCTACATACTGCTAACACAACAACACCGTGAATATTAAGTGATTAAAACCAAACGGTAATAAGAAATCTTTCCCCTCCCTTTCCGGCTGGTATCGTATGAAATGTAAACAAACCGGTCAAGTTCAAATATCTTTGTTAATATTCAAGACAGAGAATAAATGTACATAATATTTATAGAACATTTAATTTGCAATAAGATTCACTCATACACTTTTTCGATGCGAGGTATAGTAACAGAGATCTCTTAACTTTTCCCCCAATTTCCTCCCCCTGGTCCGATTTTAGTTGTTAACGAACTTGATCTTTCTTTTTACATAAATTACTAAATTCGAGTTTGGTAACGATTAAACAATAATTGTGACTGCTAGAGCGGTAACAGACAAATATATACAGTTTTGAACGGACCTCATTTTCTTCATCTCCAAGGTAGGATCGATGGACATTTGAAGAAAAATTTTGAAAATTGCGTCATGAGTATGACCTCAATAGCTGATTTCCCCTAAGGGAAATCTGCTAAAAGTCAAAAGCAATGAAGGCATTTCAGATAGCAATGAGTCCTAAGGCAAGCAGAGCCATTAATATTTTTGCAACTATGGCTAAACAGGATAGTTTATCTAGAGGTTACCACATTTTTTTAGCCAGGGTGGGACTAAGGATTTTATTTATCTTGTCACTAGAGACATTTTTTTACCTAGATAGGATTTGAACCAAAGACTCTAGGTTTACCAAGTTTATTAAGACCAACTCACATGGCTCGTGAGTTTAACTTCGTCCAGTAGGTGGAAATCCCAAGAGTAGAACTATACTTCTTGGGTACCATATAGAACAGGATTACCATGGTGTATGCCATCAATTTATTAATTACTAATATAATCATCGCTGCTTGGGCTAGTGCTGCAAAGAGTTTTAGCTTAGGTGAGTACTTACAGATATAGAATATCATAAATGGGTGTAACAAGAGAGACCAAAGGGGTAAAATATTCTGTTGCTCGTATTACGTCCTGTTAAATAAATTAATTATCTATGAACAATGATAATGGAAAATAATAAAATTGCAGGGGGGAGGGGTGGCAAGGACCAAATATTTCCATGTCCTTCAGAAAGCACACTGGCTCTCCATGAAAACAAAGCTACTCAAATACGAAACATTTGTTAGATCCAAAATTAAGTATTACAACTTGTCTTTCAAAGTAAAACACTAGAGTACAGAAGAGGTTTTGGAGGACAGACTATCATATTTAGACATCTATGAAGAATGGAACCCTTTAGACTGTCGAAGATGTTACCATACTTGACCAGGAGGAATTAAGAAAAGAGGTAGGGCCAGGGAAGGGTGGCTTGCAACCTAGGGGAGGATTTGCAGTAGCTAGGCACCCAAAAGCAGAGAACCACGAGAAATGCTTTAATACAGTTGTGAAAGATGTCCAGGTCCTTCAAAGACTATAAGAAGCCGTACTTCATTACTTTAAAAGATACATACAAAGTAATAGATACGCAATTGAATAGGCAAAAAAGTAAAATTATACGAAACTCTAAATAATACAAATTTAAAAAAAAGTTTTTGTGAAAACCAATCAAACAAATGAAATTAAATAAAAATTTTATTAGTAAGTGTCTTTAAAATTTTCTAAAAGTAAGAGATCTTTTTCTATGATCCAACTTTCTATAATACAGGAATATTATTTGAGCAAGACAAATAAAAAATATATTATTTTAATAAAATTTTCTAGATGTGAATAAAATCCCTGCAAATTGTACATTATTACTGTATCAGCTAAAAATTACATTATTTTTACAATATTTAGTTAAAGGAACATTCTTAGATTTATAAATATTCAGCTAAAGATATCCACTTCAATACTCTAATTAATGAACTCCTACTATAAAGAGTGTTGCTAAATATCGTTACAGAAAGCAAATATGTTTCTCTAAAATTGTAAATTTACCTTATAAGAAAATCAAAAAGTATATAATAAATGTATTCAAATGTTTTTCAAAGACGAATATCAATACTTATTTTTTCTCCCTATCCCTAATACGGGTGACAATTTGAATGTGAAGCATATAAACAGTCAATGTAGCTAGATTCTGAATTTGCTTTGAAATAATTTTATTCCGTAATCGTAAGTGCTTTGTCTCCCAGGATAAAATACATAAGACAGCATAACTGAAATATTGTTACTAGTGCAAGCAGATCACATTTATTTCTTAAAAGTAAATTTCTCTTTAATATACCCCAAGAAAAATATTCTTAGAATAAAAAGTCGGTCATACAGCAATTGCATAAACTTAGCTGACATCACGTCTCCAGGACGGACACATCTCCAGGCAGGGGCAGCAAAAGGGAAAGAGCCAACTCGATTAAGGCGCTGGCTTAAGATGCCTGGCTGGCTTGGACTAAGGCACCTCCACGCAGAGAGGAACTGGGGAGGGAAGATAAAGAAGAAGCAGATTATAACCTCAACAGCTGATTTTCTTTAAAGGAAATCTGTCAAATCATAATGGCATTTTTCATTTAAAGATAAGATACCTTTCAGTATCAAAGAAGGGGCTGTTTGAAAACCAACATTTCATTTTTACAGGAACCAGGTAGAAGATCAATAGTATTAATTACCAATTTCAGTTTCAATCCGATAGGGCAGAGAAACTCTACTAAAAACAAAACATCAAATTTTTCCAGGTATGGGGAAGAAGAGTCTCAATATATATAAACAAATGGTAAAATTTGTTCATTACTTCTACAAATGTGACTGCATTGGTGACCCATCACTGATCCCAATCAGGAGTAGAAATGAAGAGAAAACTGCAAGTCTTTGCTAGTACTAGAAAATAAACGAATCAAAACCCATAAAAGATGTAATTGTTAAGGATTTGAGCTGGCTGGTGGAGTCCATCATCAACGGAAGAAATTGAAAAGGTCAAACTCCTCCCATAAAGATTGAATGCTAGGAAATACTTTTTAGTATTCACGCTCATATGTTTACTAGTTAATTTTTTTGGGGGGGGGGGGTTGCACGACTATTATTGTCCTCGCCAATTTTAGGTTTTAGCAAAACGTTAGTTTTATTCCATATTTGACCTATGATATAATTTGCTTTCTGGAGAACGAGTCGTTAGAAAACTTATGTAAAATTTTTTTATAGGAATATCGATTTTATGGAATATTTTGAAAGTGAAGAAGAGGACGCACCCTCCTCCTTAATAAGCAAGACAAGGATTAATATATGTTCCTACTTAGCAAAACTCCGTATAAGTTCCCTATAAGCTCCTTGTAACAAATAAGTTTTGTTACCTAAACAAAGGTTAGTTAGTCAGTAGACTCCTCTAGGGTCATACAAATAGAATAAATATTTGAGCTCTTAAGCCATTTACTGAAATACTTCCTACTCTTGATATTTTTTCTAGTAGAGAAAAAGTGTTTGAATTAGTTAGGATTTTAACCCGGGGCCCCTACCAACCTATGCCATTACTTACTAAACACGTAATTCAGGATAAGAAAGATTTAGTTTTCCAGCATACAATTTTTTAATAATTTGCTACTGGTTTCATAGATTTTTAGCGGCATCTAGTAATGTGATGTAACTTGCTGTGTAAATAAATAAATTAATATTGCGCTGTAAGACTACATCTTTCTTTTTCAGAAGTAGCTGGATTTTTCAATTTCGTTTATCCAACAATTTAAATACTGTCAAAAAGTGAGCAGAATCCAATATTCATCGAAGGTAAACTCACGGATTCTCAAATGATAAAATAATAATAATTAACTATTTTCTGCATATTTAATGTCCTTTATGATACCTGTTCAGGTGTTGTAAATATATTGTAAATTGGTTTTTAAGGAATTTTTGAGTAATAAAAGTCAAGTAAAAATCCTTCCTTGGAGGAAAATTGCTAACACACTTAAAAGTGCTGTTGACTTCCATGTCTCTGTACTCTTGGACATATAAAAGAATTGCACGAAACAAAAGGGGTTGTAAATTTAAATTACAGTCGGTTATGCAATTACAAAGTCGGTCTTTCTTTTATGATCAAAAGCTTTATTATGAAACTAGGTTTCAATAAACTAAAAACTGCACCGTATTACGGGGAGAACGGACAAGCTAAAAACTGCACTGTCTTACAGGGAGAACGGACAAGCTAAAAACTGCACCGTCTTACAGGGAGAACGGAGAAGCTAAAAACTGCACCGTCTTACAGGGAGAACGGACAAGCTAAAAACTGCACCGTCTTACAGGGAGAACGGACAAGCTAAAAACTGCACCGTCTTACAGGGAGAACGGACAAGCTAAAAACTGCACCGTCTTACAGGGAGAACGGACAAGCTAAAAACTGCACCGTCTTACAGGGAGAACGGACAAGCTAAAAACTGCACCGTCTTACAGGGAGAACGGACAAGCTAAAAACTGCACCGTCTTACAGGGAGAACGGACAAGCTAAAAACTGCACCGTCTTACAGGGAGAGCGGGCAAGCAATCTATTAGTTTATAGATCAGATATTCAATGCTAGATAGAACTTGCTCTTGAAACACATTTGCTATGATTTTCAAAAAGCTTACTAATTTTTTTTAATGATTTTACCATGTGAGTGATTTTAATAACCTAGAAGAAATTTGCTAAATTAAAATAGTTATATTCACTTATTCTTTAGTATCCTACTTTATGCGTTGGTAAATTTAGACTCAATTGCCTCCTTTTGAAGGCCACTAGAGTACAATTTTTGAATTAGCTGTTGCAAAAATTGGCCGCAAAAAAAATAATAACATACTTAAACAGTAACATTTACAGTTGATATATTTCGTCCATTCCATTCATAAAAATTCGAGTACTTTCTACACTGTTTATAATAGAGCCTCTGTTGAAGAAATATTCTTTTCAAATAAAATAGTTAACTAAATTACTTTCAACTTATTTCGATCCCCAAAAAATTCATCACATCATAAAAAAAGAAAGTTAAAAAAAATAGATGATACAGTAATTGAGTACAATCGGCAAATACCTTATGCCTAGTGTGATAACATAAATAAATTCTAGAATACGCTAATATATTAACACAGTTTACATTAAAATATATAACAAATACCATATAAATATATCCATTATATATACAAAGAACATGATTAAATCACTTTTATTTCATAGAAGATAATTTAATATGTACAGAAGAATAAATTAGAGTTTACCGATTAAAAAAATTATCAAAATGAATAAGTGTATATACTTTTCAATTGGTACTTTAGAATTTAAAATACACATTTCTAATCAACTACTTATACTGTACAACCCTAAGGGCTACCTGCACAGAATTATCACAGGAGAGAATCCAGCTCTCTATTTCTTTAAGAATCTTCATACTGTCCGTGTGAACCTTGGCCGTTTTTCTCTGATACCTAACTTTACCGATCATCTTGTCAACAAGGTAATGGAGCCACCTAACATTCGTTTTGGGAACGAATGAATTCCATTTGTTTTGGACATCTTCTTTCATTTGCCTATAGATATCGAACTGATAGTCACCAGTCCCAATGAACATGTCAGGATCTTGACCCATGTCAAAATAAACAGGGAAACAGTTGAAAGTCATCCTTGACAAGGTAAAGTCTATTATTGTAGCCTGAAAAGGAAAAAAAAATATATGTATTTATATTAGAAGTGAAGTATTGAAAACACATGCATACACGGAAGTGTTGCACATATAAACAGCAAGCACGAACTCGCATTACAAAGGGATAAAATGTTCATCATGCAGGGGCTGTGTGAACTATGCAGATTTCCCGCGTGAAGTTTAACAATAGATAATTCTACATACTGGTTACACAACACAACTGTGAATATTAAGTGAATAAATACAAACAATAATAAGAAACCTCCCAAAGGAAAGCATCTGAAATGTAAACAAACAGTTCAGCCAACTTCTTACCGTTATTCTTCACTTCCAAAAACACTGCTGTGAAATAAGAAGGGGAGGGTCAAGAGAACATATTTGCATGTATCTCGTATAATAAATGTCTTTTGAAAACAATATTAGGTATTTAAGTTTTTGAATTACGCAAACTTTTAGAATATGCTAATGAGGACTTAAAAGTGAAGTTTGTTACTTGGAATTTAGAATTACATCCAATATTATAATATGTCACAGTGTGAACGAATTATATCTTTCTTATGTTACAAATTGACATCTCTTAAAGCAAATGAAATAATTATTTTTGAAGAGGATTTGCAATTATACATTCTCATTTTGGTGCCATTTTGAGCAATTTTCAAGTTCAGAGTCCAAAGTTCTAAAGAGAACCCACCGTAAAAAGAATACTTAAACCATCTACTTATATAGTTGCAGCCTCTTTAGATCTTTGGACTCTGAACTTGAAAAGTATATCACGCATGGGCTGCATAAACTAAGCAGATTTCCCACATGAAGTTTTACAATAAATACATTCTATATACTGGGGACACTTAACACCACCGTCAATATTAAGTGAACAAACAGTAATGAGAAATCTTTCAGTCAATTTTAATAACCTTTGAAATGGAAAGTGTCTGAATTGTGAACAAACAGGTCTAGCATTGTTCAAGCATTACACTAAGTCTTCTTTAACTATTTGCTCTTGATAGGTATTCCATTTTTAGTTGTCTTCATTTCATCTGAAGTATAATTAAATCTCTTAACTCAAATATATACTGTCTTTACCAGTTTCTTGTGTGAAGTCTAACCACCCTATTGTCTCTGGCTACCTCAGCCCTAGCCATTTGTGCAAGACTACCTTAAACGAAACCTCTACCATTCTTGTCAGTCCAATCTACACTTTAGAAAAAGTAATGATGTTGCTGAATTGAGACGAGTATCCTAATCATTTGGGTACATTGAGATTATCACAAAACGAAGAAAGTTCCCAGAAAAAACGTATTCTACTGAATAGAATGCTTATAATACATATATATTTTGGTTATTTCATTTTACTATATAATTAATAATAAAACCTCAATAAATTAATAGCTCCCACTCTTTAAATACTTTATAGAAAGATTAAATTTAAGTACCTTCACTCCATTAGTGGATATTGTATGTTTCTCTTTGTTGAGAATGAATGGAATAACTCTTTCTGATGTCCTTGACACTAATACATTACCCCAATGAAGATCTCTGTGCTCAAATTCACCAAATGCTTCAGCAACAGCCAATGCACATACGGTCTGAAAAAGTCAAAAATTAAATTACATTAGAAATAAATTAATACGAGTAGGTTATTATATATTAATTGCAGCAGTGAATTTATCAGTAGTCAAATTTAGAAAAAAATTTCAACTCAATGTAAAACGATATTCAAACAAAACCTGATCACATGATAAGCTGAAGATTTAAAGAAGTATAAGAATACAATTTTCATTGGTAGCAAGAGAAAAGGGTATTTAAATGTCCCATTTCCAAGAAAATACCAGTAAGATCATATGTATGTTAAATTCCCTCAAGAATGATTAAAATTGGCCCAGTTGGGAATATCTGCAACATGATTACTTAGCTTAAAATAGCCTTAATTTCTAATGAAGTGAGCAGCGTGCGAGTGGGGCTCAGGCCCTTAAGGCATTGGTCTTAATCTCAGATGATAAACCTAGAATGTTGAGTTCAAATCTCGCCCTGGGGCAATAGGAATTTATTTAGTGACAAACTCATTAAATTAAATCCGTAGTCCCACCCTGACTAGAAAAGGGTGGTAAGCTGCATATAACCCTGTCCCAAGTAGTCACAGCAGCACAAAGTGGGCGTTAATAAATAACAACACGTGTAAGGGTTAACCAGCATGCCTGCCTCCTTCTTTCCTCTTATCATACAGTGTTAAGGAACCTAGATCACTATCACTTCACTAGTTTCAGAAGTACTCTCCTAGTCCAATCAATGAAATTGGCTGTCCATACAAGTCTAAACTGGATCACTAATAATTAGTTACTTTTATTGTAAACCTCAATCCTGGAAACTGTTTTAAATCATGTAGATAAATTAGTGTTACCTGTTTAAAAACAGAGAGCCCTTGTTTCGCTGTTGAAAATGAGTAACTTTCCAAGTCTGTTCCTGCATTACCAAGCTCCAAGACAAGATATAGTTGGTCACGTCCAAATACTGAAGGAGAATCATTATCCGAACCTAAGAGGCATCAAACTTTTATAAACTGGCACAAAATAATTGGAGAAGTTATACATCCAAAGAATGTTCAACACAGAAGACTTGTTTAAAATATTACTAATTATTAAAGTAGCCTAATTCCATCTTTAAATGTTAATAGAGCTTATTGAAAGACATATTAGAGAATTAATTTAATAAAACCTCTAAGTAAGATGGTGGAGAAAAGTTTGATGAAGGTTGTTTATTATCAAGATAAAGGGGACTCAGTATACTCGAAGAAGGGATTTATATATTCCCAGGAATGTGACCTCAATTTAATCTCTGTTGAAGGATTGGGCTAAATAAGAATTAAATTTTAAACAAATAGTTTGTTTAATATCGCTCACCAGTGTTTTAGCAGATTTCCCTTCAGGGAAATCAGCTATTGAGGTTGTACTCATGACAGAATTTTCGACATTTTTCTTCAAATGTCCATCGATCCTACCTAGTAGATGACGAAAATGAGGTCCATTCAGTATTGTATATATATATATATATATATATATATATATATATATATATATATACTTGTCTGTTACCGCACTAGCCGTCGCAATTTTTGTTTGATCGTTACCAAACTCGTTATTTAGTCTTTTTATGTAAAAAGAAAGATCAAGTTTGTTAACGACTGAAATCAGACCAGTGGAAGGGGGGGTTTAGAGGGGAGGATTTTCGAAAATTCGAAATATCTCCGTTACTATACGTCGGATGGAAAAATTGTATTAAACCAATCTTATTGTAAATTAAATGTACTATAAATATTGTTCTATACATTTATTCTCTATGTTGAATATTAACCGAGATATTTGCATTTGTATTCTGTGTGTGATCGGCAGGGGCGGCCATGTTCAGGACGTTCCGCCGAAAGCTCTGGCCGCTGTTTCCATAACTGCTCGTCCCTCTTGAATAGGTTTAGAGATACCTTACTACAACAGTTGTTATTGGGTAGATTTATCTACTGTAGAACTTCATGTGGGAAATCTGCTTAGTTTACGCAGCCCCTGCGTGACGGACTTTTAACATTTTAGCATGAAATAAACTTCTATACACCATAGGGGGCTCAGGTTAGCCATGCGAGTTAAAGCATTGACCTTTATGTCACATGGTAAACCTAGAGTGGCGAGTTCGATTCTTGCCTGGGCAAAGGAAATTATTTAGGGACGAAATTCATTAAATAACATCCTAAAATCCTACCCTGGCTAGAAAAGGGTGGTAACCTGTAGATAACCCGTCCCGATTAGCCTAAGTTGCAAAAAGTGGAGTTAATAAATAATAATAATATATACCATAGTGCCATCCAAATTGATTATTTTCTTTAATAAGTACAAAGACCAAGATAAATTAATAATAATAAAGGGCCACATGTTCATTTTTAAAATACTAGAATGTTCTAATGAAAATATTTTTGATAAAATTATCATCAACATTAAACTTATGAGTTTTATGAAAATTAAAATGGAAACTGTGAGGGGGAGGTGGCAATTAAAAAGCATCTTTTTAAAAATTTGTTCCATCTTTATTTCGGATTGAAATGCATTAAAAACTTCCCTTGAAGTCTAGTCACTGATCATGTCAGGAATGAATTATATATAGAACTTTTGAACAACTTAGAAAAGTTAAAACACATTAATTAATTTTACATTATCAAGTGAACAAAGTTGTAATATAGACATAAACAATGTACTATTGCGGTGAATCTAGGGGGCTATAATATATATTATTCAATCTATCCCCCATTTGATAGAATCCGCATTACAAATTAAATTTTGGGTTCCCTATTTAAATCAATATGAAATAATAGCTATAACCAAGCAGGCATTACAGTTGTTATAATTACTTATCGAATTTGTATTGTTTTTGTCATCGCTGGCATCCCTGCTTGTTTAAATCCAAAAAAAAAAAAAAGGAGAAAAAGGTACAGATTTGTGCCTAAAAATACTGTTAAAAGTACTAAATATTTAAATTTGTGTAAAGAAATAATTTGGCAATCACAAAAATCGATATTATTAGACACTGCCAGGATAGTAAGGAAATTCATGAGTACCAAAAAAAGTAACTCTTTTTACCAGCTGGAAAATTATTATCCCTGTAAAGCAATGCCCAGGAAACAGAATAAACCTCCCATAATAATAATAAAAAATACATGGAAAAAAGAAAGAAAAGAATAACCTTAAATAATAAATACCTTTAACTTCATCATATTCATTCCATAATTCAAGTAATTTTTTTGGGTATCGTCCTTTTACTATGGATGAATCAATTAACTCAGCAAAGCCAGATGTCATGAAATCTTCACTTTCTTCACGTAAATCACTCAATGCTCTGAAAATGACATAATTTGTTATAAGACATTTATAGCATATAGTGTATCCAATATATCTTCCTACTGTTGTCAGTGATGTATCGATATATGGATGTTGTGGTCCTTTATTTCTCTGGTAATTGATATTGTTATGAAAACAACGTACATGAAAGATTGAACAGAGATAGTCACATATTTGGGAAGTACGAAGAAGATGAAAGGAGCAGACCGATGAAGGACTATTGGCACCCGTAGTGTCTACTACGGCCATGACTGTTCTAAGCAACGTGTCTAGTGCCTTCTTGGCATTCTATTTGATGTTTTCCAACAAGCTATAAAAAGGGACCCACGCACCCTGGGTTTTTTTAGTTTGAGCTCTCTTCAAGTGATCAACAGTGCGTTCAGTGCAGCTTCAGTGAATAGTGCACTTAGTTGCATTGCAGTAAAGTGTTTTTATGTGAAGAACAGTGTTGTGCCATGGCTCTGTAAGGAACAGTGTTGTGTCGTGATTCTGTATAGTGCCATGTTTAAGACAGTGCAGTGGCGTTAACATTGCGAAGTAAAGGACAGTGCAGTGCTGTGTTTTGTGAACTTCAGTGATCGTGAGTGAATTATTGGACTGTGTAATCTGGCGAACAGTGAACCTATCAGTGCATACTGTGAGTAATAATTAAAAATAATTAACCAAGTGTGTAGTGCGTTGTTAAATAAATTGTGCAGTAATAAAAACTGTGAAGCTAGTGTGTGTTTAATTTTTCAATCCAAAAAGAACTCTAATAAACAACGTTTATTACTGATTTTGTAATAAATGTAACAATATATTTAAATGCCTTAAATACTACATCAATGGTTCCCATGAGACAGCGTATTAAGCCATGGATGGTCTGGGGCATAAACGACTTAAATTTGCCTGTTAAGAGAGAAGGGGATAAGAGGTCATTTGTTATGTACAGAAAATCATCAATGGACTTGTTTTGCTGCTAAGAAGTGTAGTTCAACACACAATGGATAAAGAGGTGGGTTAGACTTTTTTATGAATGGGCTAGTAACTATCCCTTTAATCCTTTGGAACTGGTAGACTCCCTTAACAGTCGGAAAGGAGGTGGACTCCTGTGGTGGTCTAGCTGTGCTGTACCAGTAGGGCAGAAAAAAAAGAAAGAAAGAAAATATATATAATATATATATATATATATATATATATATATATATATATATATATATATATAAACCACTGATTTAAAATATTGAGAAATTTGCTTAGATGGATAGAAATAGAGTGAGAACTGTGGTTCACTCAATAGTACTCCATAGTATCCCAATGCAGTTGGCTACAAAGAAAAAATTGGAGCTAGACTTAAAAATATAAGCAAAAGCAAAAAAGAAACAAATTTAATGTTTCACAAAGATTAAGGATAAAATATTGGATCTTGATAAGTGTATCTTGCACCACTTTCCCTCCTGTGGTGTACTAGAGTCAGGATTTTGTATTGTGGCATTGTAGGACCATCCCTTTATAGGGCACATTTCGGTTTTTCAGTTAGAACCGAATTTCGGATGTATATGGTGCCCCGGGGGCCCTAAGCTACGGTCACCCAAGCCAATGTAATCCTCCCTGACAGGAATAAGAGCTAATTTCCCTTGGTATATTTTGATATTATATTATGAGTTTCAATAAATAGATTGGCGTTCTCAAATTGTGATGAAAAGGAATTTTTAAAAAAAAAAGTTATTCATATTTATTCAATTTACTGAGCACATTTAGTAAAACTAAAAACAAACTGCAAATAATAGGAAGCTTTGATGAAAAATAATAATTATTATTATTTATTAACGTCCACTTTTTGCAACTCAGGCTAATTGGGACGGGTTATCTACAGGTTACCACCCTTTTCTAGCCAGGGTGGGATTTTAGGATGTTATTTAATGAATTTCGTCACTAAATAATTTCCTTTGCCCAGGCGAGAATTGAACTCGCCACTCTAGGTTTGCCATGTGAGATAAAGGTCAATGCTTTAGCTAGCATGGCTAACCTGAGCCCCCTTAAAAAATAATTAGATAATCATACCATTGATAACAAGTTGGGTTTAATTTTACCATTGAGAAGTAGTTGAAAAAAAAAAATGAGCCAAATTTAAAATTTTCATCTGCTCAGAATATACAAATTTTCTGAACATAATGGTAAATAACATGTATATGAAAATAAAATATTAATCATAATTAATTTGAATATTTTAAGTAATTCATAAGTAAATAATTATTAGCATTTCTGAGGTGAGGAAAGCCTGACTTAAGTAAGGGAAATCTGCTAAAAGCAAATATCATAACAACTTATAAAATATACTTACGCAGCAATCAATAGCTCATTACTTATTTCGGCATAAGTCTTCTGCTTCTCATCATTAACCATGAGGCTTCCTTCAATAGGTATTATTTTAAGCACATTTTTACAAGTGTTCCTAGGAATCATAAAGACCTCTCCATAAACTCCCTCACCGATCTTGCTGCACCCATCATACCAACTGAAAAATTGTTACACAATGTATTTAAGTACTTCTCTTCCGAAAATGGAAACAATAGATTATAAAAATTAAATAATCAAAATGCTCTTAGAGTTTACATTTCTATTGGAAATAGACAGCAATTTGGGGGGGGGGGCTGAGATTTATAACCTCACTAAGCCGAATCATACTTAGCACTATTATATAAGTCTAAAAAGTCCGTTACACAGGGGCTGCATAAACTAAGCAGATTTTCGACGTGCAGGTATAGCATACTTGTAACCTCATCTCACCCCATATTCTTTATTTCTATGTAAAAAAAAAACAATGAGAAGAAGGGATGGGGTGGGGGGGGGCAAGACTCGGTTACTGAGGGCTGAAAAAAAGGAAGCACAAATGACTCGATCTGTATTTGAGTTAAGAGAAACAACAATTCCAGAACATCATTAGTTTAACAAGACTGGTGCTATAGCATTTTACGATGTGGCTCGTAATAATGGAGATATTTTGAATTTTTGAATTACCCACCTTTCCTTTATTCCCACTATTCCATGTCAGATTTCTGCCAATAACAAATATTATCTTTAGTGTTGACTGAATCGGTTAAATGTCAAGTATAACATAGATCAAATAAACATTTTCGAAACAACATAAAATGTTAATTGATGGCGTCTCACATAACAAATTTGCATGTATCTTAAATAAAAAAGGTCTCTTAAAAACAATATTTGGTATATAAGCTTAGAATAAAGTGGTTCATGATATAACAGCATATTATTAATATGACATGAGGAGTAGGAGAGGGGAGGTGGTTCACTTAAGGATGAAAACTAAAATCATCAAATATCTCCATTAATATTTACATGACTTATGGTAACAGAGATATTTCAAATTTTCCCCCTTTGCACTGGTCTGATTTCTGCCATTAATGAACTTGATCTTTCTTTTTACATAAATATGGATTTTTGAAAATGATCAAACAAAAATTGTGACCACTAAAGCGTTAACAGGCAAATATATGTAATGAAATTGACATTGCATTACATGAGCCCATTATAAATGGCCATATATTTTATATTCTGAGTATTCCCAGCACAGAGCACATTAAGATTATTATGTATGAATGCTTAAATGTATTGTTTTTACCTTTAAATAAGAATTATATCCAATTTGGAGTGAAGTCACCATGTGCTCTAGCATTTTCATAGATAACGCCGATGGATTTTGATAATAACATTCACAGCTCTTAACGTCGGTACACTAAGTAATAATACGGATGAATTTCGATAATTAATTCACGTTAAATGCACTTTTTGAGCGTATTTCGATCGGCAGTTCAAAGTTCACTCCCGGATTAGCCCTATAAAAGGACCCTCTTACGGCGGATTAAGGTCAGTCATATTCGGCATCCTCTGGAGGGGAGACCCTGGTTCTCGTGCGAGAGTTAATCCTTCAGCTTGTTCCTGCTTGCCTAGCCTACTCTATCTCTCACGGCTAAGTCAGCACTTCTATTAAACAGCTAAGTCTTTTTATTGTAATATAGACTAAGTATTATTAAGTGTCCCCCATTATATTTATAAAGGTGCCTTTTCATTTTAATTATTAATATTTATAATTGGTGAATATTTTTATTATAAATAAATTTATATATATTTGAATTTGGACTTGAGTCGATTGTTGGTGGCCCTTCCTAAATTCTTGTTAGTGATTTGGTTGTGGGATTTTTCATATATTTCAGCTTCCACTGCTTATCACCGCAGCCAGATCGCAACAATATATAATTTTGAACGGATCCTATTTTCGTCATTTCCTCGATAGAATCAATGGATATTCAAGGAAATTTTTGAATATCGCATAATGAGTACAACCTCAATAGCTGATTTACCTTAAGTTAAATATGCTAATAGAAGGAAGCATTTTCAAAAGAGTGTTCAATGATAGTGTCAAGAAGTGTAAAAATTCCACTCAAAGATGCTATTGTTAGAACAGCACCATTACTCGCTACTGATAAGCATGCAGAATGCAACTTTTGATGTTCCTGACTCCGAAAGGTTCCAAGGACTGAATTTAATAATTTCTTGGAAGTAAGATATTTCATCACAGATTGTGATAACAAAAAGCCAGTCACTCAAGTGCTGTGTGTGTAAACAAACCTCGCACCTCTTCCAATACCATGCTGATGATGTCATCCCACATGATATTCTCCATTTCTTCCATAATAATAAGCGTATATAAGCAGGACAAAGGATGTTTATTGATAGAACAGTCATGTGTAGAAATAGGGTTAACTGAAGACTGACTTCTTGATTTTTATTTTATGTTGCCACTCTTCCTGGTTGGTGCAATTGGCAATATATATACAGGGCGTCCCAACTTCCTATGCCACCCCCCCCCTCCTCTCTTAAATTCTCCAATTATTTTTTAATTGAAGGCTGTGACTTGGTGTGCCATAATTAGGATCCCTGAAGAATCCTATCAGCCCATATTCAACCTACTAACCTTCTCCAGCGACCTTAACTTTGGAATTTCCAATGGAATGCCCAACTTTTTATGACGGATTCTTGAAGAAAATCAAGAGTTTATATCGGTAACTTTTTTGATTTGATGCTTCTTTTAGCCGTAAAATGCACAAATCTTTATTTCAGAAATGGCACGTTTTATTTGAAGATTTTTTTTTTTAATTTCAGAATCCATTCCCTTTCCAGCAGACTTGTTTCAAAGCTAATTTTATTGACTACAACTTTTATGTCGCAGCATTTTTCAATAAAATGTGCCGTTTCTGAAATAAAGATTTGTGCATTTTACGGCTAAAGGATGTGTCAAATCGAAAAATTCACCAATATAAACTCGTTTTAGAATTTGATTTTCTACAAGAATCCGTCATAAAAAGTAGGGCATTCCATTGGAAATTCCAAAGTTATGGTCGCTGGAGAAGTACTAGAGAACATTAAAAGGTTGAATATGGACTGAAATGATTTTTCAAGGATCCCAATTATGGCGCACAAGTCTCAGCATTGTATTAAATTAATTTTAGATTTTAAGGGGGGTGGCATGGGAAGTTGGGAACCCCTAAATATATATGAGACTAAGGTTTGTCAGAAGTACATGACGAAATCAATAGCTGACTTCCATTAGAAGAAATCTGGTAAAAATGATGTCACTTGAAAGTTGCAAAACTAAGATTTCTCCAAAGCAGAGATGATACACTGATGCCAATAAACACGTGTCTGTGAATCCTTATTACAAATTTGGTAGATTAATAACATTAAATTGATACAGGGTAAAAGTACAAGTTAGTAGATTTACTCACTCTCCGTAAAGAATTTCTGAAAATGGGCATGGTTTTTCCTGTTGGCACACTTTTAAAACTAGCTGCTCATAATTTACAAGTGCATCTTTACTTATATCTTCTAAACCCTCATTTTCAAACGTTTTGGATGAAAGTGTCGAATCATTTCCACTAGACTCATCTTTAACTTCAGAGTCTTGTTCTTTTTCTTTCTCTTCCTCGAGTATTTCAAGCTCTTCATTTTCTTCTTCCTTAATTAGAACACTCTTGTTGAAATGGAGCTTAGAAACTGGGCTGTCAAAAACTCCTTGTCTCATAATACCTAAAACAACAAATAATTTATATAAATAAAACTCTAAGGCTTGTCTGATTTTCTATTTAAATTCGGCAAGGATACATAGTTTTCTCATTTCAGACCATTCTAAGAAAATTGAAAATTTTGTCTGTCTATCTGCCAGTTTGATACTCAATCACTCCAAAATGGATCAGAAATTGCTGTGGACTATTATATTTGTGAGTCAACTATCTCAAGGTATAACATAGGCTACATGAGAATTAAAATTTTCAACCAGTAGTGGGGTTTGCTTAGATATTAAATCTCATATTCGTCAATACTTTCGTTAATATTCATTATATTGAGAAAATAAAGAACATATTGTGTATAGAATGATGATTTCTGCCCTAAAATGTTTAATTTTAAAGTTTTGATTTCTATGAAAATGCCCCAATAAATGTGAAATTATCTCAAACCTGGAGATTTTTCTGAGTCCCCTGCTAAAATGTTCTTGTTGCTTCGACACTTTTTGAAACTAATGTATTGTTTGAATTTCTTAATAGAAGGGCCAGAAAATGAAATAGAGAAGTTAATGTTCTTGTAAAATAGGCCTATGTAAAATTATGGAGACCATTAATATAGTACTTTATGGTAAGGACTTGTACTACTTTATTAGCGTTGGCCTCAATCTCACTTGGAAAACCTAGAGTCGTGAGCTCGATTCACACCTGGGGAATAGGAATTTATTTAATGAAAAACTAATGAAATGAAGTCTCTAGTCATATTCTGGCTATAACAGGAAAGTAACCCATAGGTAACTCGTTCCAATTAGTCTTAGTAGCACAAAGTGGACATTAATAAATAACAATAGCAATAACTTTATAGGAATGAAATAACCAGAATATTAATACTGTTAAGGTCTTCGGGTATTGACCGTGTCTGCATTTTAGTTGCCAACGTTTCGCTAGACATGCTTCTAGCTTCCTCAGGGCTATCTCTAAGACTGAAGAGTGTGTGTTCACCTCAGGTATATATGTAGGTCTTGTCCGGTTTCCTTGGGCAGAGCCGTCCCCTACAGGTGTCTACGGATACTTCTTCCGGTGGTCGTTCACCCGCTATACCGTCGCTGTTTTCCGGGGTTCATCTTCAATAAAAACAGCCGTAATACCTTTTGTTAAAGGTACGACAGAAAAGATCTCTAGGATACCCAAGAAGCAGGGAATAGAAACAGCATTTGGCACGGGCAAGAAAATAGCACACATGTTACCCAGCTGCAAAGATCAACTCCAGACAAAAATTCCAGGAATATACAGCATACCCTGTTCTTGCGGCTTAGAATATATTGGACAAACCGGCAGATTGATAACATCAGGTTCGCCGAGCATATCAAGAGTCTCAAAACGTTACGGACAGAAGAATCAGCAATAGCAGAACACTTCTGAGAAACTAATCACAGCATCAAATTCGATGAAGTTAAGGTGCTGGTCAAGGTGGACCGATACCAAGAAAGACTGGTTCGAGAAGCCATAGAAATCGCAAAATGCCCATTCAACATCCACAGGGAGGATGGATACAAACTCAGCAAACTCTGGAAGCCCGTAATTCCACAGAGACCACGGACAAGAAACATAAACGACGGTATAGCGGGTGAACGACCACCGGAAGAAGTATCCGTAGACACCTGGAGGGGATGACTCCGCCCAAGGAAACCGGACAAGGCCTACATATATACCTGATGTGAACACACACTCTTCAGTCTCAGAAATAGCCCTGAGGAAGCTAGAAGCATGTCTAGCCAAACGTTGGCAACTAAAATACAGACACGGTCAATACCCGAAGACCTTAACAGTATTCATGACCAGGACCGTGGAAGTCTACGAGTTTATTTAACCAGAACATGTTGGACTCAAAAATGAAAGATATAAATGCTAAATGAAGTATTATTACGGACACGTTGAAAAAGAGGTTGAAGCTTTTTTAGTATATATTAAGGCACAACAATTTTATCAAAAATGTATTGAAGGTAAGATTATTCAAGGTAAGAGATGGAGCCCCAGAAATTAATTTTTCAAATACATTAAATATATCATGAGTTTAAGTGGGTATAGTAAAATAATAAGAGTATCTTCTGACAGAATATAATTAGTTGAAATATCAAGGGTCATCATCATGATATTGATGCAAGACATTTAAGAGAAGAACTATCACATTAAGTTAGGTAAACATATTCTTCTGATGCATTTTGTGATTTTATCACAACTCAATTCAAATAATTTGTCAAAACAGATTTTTAATATAAAAATGGCATGTATTGCAAAAGAAATTTTAAAAATAGAGAGGAGGGAAATCGCTAGTCTATTCTCTGGGATTTCCCACAAAAACATATCACATCATTATGAGGATATTAATATCATTTATTTGTATAAGCCCCACATCTGAGGTTATTGGGATGAGGAAGATGTAGGTGAGCTTCTCATTGAAAAATCACCATAATTGATTCCGTGTTTGTTTTTTGTCAAATGTACACAACAAAAATTATTTATTTTGATATTTAAAGTAACTTTTATTATATACACTTTTGTCATATAACGCATTATAAAAATGATATACACTAAATACAATTGCAAGAGACCCTTATTTACACGATCTAGTGAACTAGTGTTCTTAGTTAGAGGCTCATCTTTCTACATTGAATTTTCCTAGCACGAATGAAGTTGTTAGAAAACAACTGAATAATAGTCTCAATAGTAGGTATTAATAATATACTCCATATACATACATGAGAATTTCCTAACTGATTTTCTTGACGCTAGAGGTGAGCCTTCAGCTAATATAGAAGTAAACAAATCCTTTGACCTGAACGAAACGCTGGAGGCAGGTGAGGCACATGGAGTGTAGCACTGACTTAAAAGAGATCTCCTCTTAATTAACAAACTCTTCCTCCCGTCACAGGGAGATTCAAAGCCTGTTTCTGGAATAAAAAAAAACCACTTAATAAGTTTCCTCAAACCATAAATATTTGAACATAAACAAGGCCGAATTTAAACCTTTTCGATATCATATAATTCAAAAAACTCATCATGCAGGGCGGTGCGTAAACTAAGCAGATTTCCCACATATGACACGACACAATTATGATCTCATCTCACTATATATTTTCTATTTCTAAGTAAAAATACAATAAGTAGAAGTAGGGGTAGTTGGTGGTGTTGAATGAAATTATTTATAGATCAAATTAATATTTTTGAGTTAAGAAAATAAAATCTGAATTAATGACATCATCCCTCATGGATCTCACATAGAAAAGGTCTTCAGAAGGTCATTATGGATGGTTTTATTAGCTATTAAGGCTGTACTCATGATGCGAATTTACAAAAAATATCTTAAAATGCCCATTGATGCTACCTAGGAATGACAAAATGAAGAAAAATGAGGTCCGTTCAAAATTTTATATATATATGTGTCTATTTATTACCGCTCTAGCTGTCACAATTTCTGTTCAATTGTTGCCAAACTTGATAAATTAGCATTTCATGTAAAATTAAAGATTGAGTTTAGTAATGGCTGAAATTGAGCAGAGAGAGGAGGAATATCAAAAATTTGCACTATCTCTGTTATTATGAGTCGGATCATTCATTAAATGAAATTGTATATATTTTTTTCTCTATCTTGAATATTAACCAAGGTTTGATGTTTTTTTTTTTAAATTTTAGTCTGCAATAAACCCTTATATAACCACTTTGCTTTGAAGCTCCGAAATATATATAAATAAAACGTTACTTTGTTATCATCTGATTTTTATTTTAAGTAACTGAGCTACTCTCAATTTTAATCTTGCATTTGATAATCTGTTTACATAGGCTTCTTACTACAGGAGAAGATCGGAATAAATGATGAGATGAGATGACCAGTGTCATTCCAGCACGTGGGAAATCTGCTTAGTTTATGCAGCCCTGAATGAAGGACTTTTTATATTATATAAATGAAACATGGGATTTTAACTTTTTAGAGGAATTCTATAATATGTACAGCAAGTTGACTAAGCCAATTCAAGTAGGGGTTGTAAACGAAATAAAAAAGCAGAAACAAATATTTCTGTTTTTATGATTGGGGTCAGAAATCTTTTGAAACATAAGTTGTAGATTTTTTCACGATAAACAAATAAAGGTGCTGTACAAATATCCTATATATGTTATAGGTAAAAATTTACAATTTTGTATCCTTACAGGAAATTAAAATGTCCACAGCTATACACCCAAAGTTATTATGATATTTACTATTATATGTTATGTATATGAGTTACACTTATGAGTTATATATTTTAATGTTGTCAATGCAATGTATCTTATAGGTTTATCTGAAAATGGCCAATATAGGACGGAAAGGTCATGGTGCAATAAATATATAGAGAAAACTTTGGGTGGATAGCTGTGGATAATTAAACAGATTTCCCTTAAGGGAAATCAGCATCTGAGGTTGTACTCATGAAACGATTTCAGAAATAGTTCTTCACATGTCAAATAAAATCCTCAGTCCCACCCTGGCTAGAAATGGGTAGTAACCTGTAGATAACCCGTCCCAATTAGCCTTAGTTGCAAAAAGTGGATGTTAATAAGTCATTTAATTTAATTATATATATATATATATCTAAAGCTCTAGAAGTCACAATTTTTGTTCAATTGTTATCAAACTCGATATATAAGTGTTTCATGCAAAACTAAAGGTCAAGTTTGTTAATGGCTGAAATCAGACCAGAGGGAGGGCATGTTTAGAGGGTTGTATTTCAAAAATTCAAATATCTCCGTTATTATATGCCGGATCGAAAACTTATATATAAACAATATTATTGCAAATTGAATTTTCTGTAAATGTTGCAATATACATTTATTTCGTATCTTGAATATTAACAGAGATATTTGCGTTTCTTAAATTTCGGTCTTCAGTAAACCCCATATCCTACTCATGTCAGAATAACAATACGCTCTTAAACCATGAAACACTTTATTCCAATCTTAAATACCAAATATTCTTTTCAAAAGAACTTTATTATGTGAGATGCATGCAAATTCGTTGTTTGATGGTGCCATCAATTAAGATTTTACATTCTTGTTTCAAGAATGTTTATTGAAGCTATACAATATTCAACATTTAATGTTTCAATCCTCAATAAAGATCATATCTGCTACTGGCAGAATAGTGGGGGTTTAGAGGGGGGGGGTGAATTTGAAAATTCAAAATATTTTTGCCATAATGAGTGGGATTGTAAAATTTTTTTTTAAACGAATCTTATTTAACTATTGGTGATCTAAAATTGTTGTTCAATGCATTTTTTTAAAACTCAGGTATTAAACGAGCTATTTGTGCTCTCTTGTTTTCAGCCTTTGGTAACCTCCCACCAGAAAATGTAATCTCCCACCCCAGAAGATTTTTTTATTTTCTTTTATTAAGAAAATTACAATCCATGCATTAGGTAATGTAACATTGTACAATTGTTCTCCACCAATCTCTACAGAAGCTAAACCTTCTTCGGCTCAGTGAGAGGAGCAGCACCTCCCTGCCTGGCAAGGAAGTCAAGAGCTAAGGAGGAGTATGACACTTGAGAAGAAAATAACCACTGCTAACACTTCACTTACTTCTATATGAGATCGCTACAAATGGAATATTAAGATCTTTATGAAGGGTGTTTTTTCTACTACCCTACACACTATGGTACACAGGAATTTGGGTAAGAAAGACTGGATGGGTCTGATGTTCGAAGGTTGTACTATAACTCACACTTCTATAGTGTCAGACTATATTCAATATAGGACTATATTCTACAGTATAGGACTATATTCATAAATTGGTATGAGTAGCAACTTGTATATTGTTAGTTTGTTTTGACAAGTGAGAGTTCATATCTTTTAATGATTGTGTTGGATTTCCAAGTAAGTCAGGTGTTCAAATGTAATCCAAGGTGCATACACAATTGGCTGGTGGTAAAGGAATATTGTTAAAATGAACAGGAGGACAGGAACTGCACCAAAGGGAACCCCCATAAGAAAACTCACAATTTATCATGTATTCTGTAATAATGCTTACTGGGATAGTTAGTTAATTAAGTTGTCATTGGTCACTAGAAAACCCTGTTTAATTATTTTAATTAAAAAATGGAAGTTAAGTTAAAGTGTAGGTTTTAATCTGAAATGGTAAACTTAAAGTGGTGGCTTTCAGTTGTACAAAAAATGTTACATGCAATGAGGTTAAATGGACCTCATTTTCATCATCTCCTGGGTTGGATTGACTAGACATTTGAAGATATTTTTCGAAAATTACATCATCAATATGACCTAAATAGTTGATTTCCCTCATGGGAAATCTACCATAGTTATTTTGACAAACATCAATATTAGTAGCATAGGAATGTAATTTGGGTGTGCAGTGCATAAAGATGAAGTATTGTATTATTCCACCAAACCTCCTGTGTGTGTAAAGTAACAAATTTCCTGATTCCCTTCTTTAAGATTATGTAATGAAACTCATGTACTATTTTTGATTTGAAACTTTAAATAGCAATAATATAGTGAAGAAAATAATGTTATTATCAAAAACTTACTGGATTGTAGTTTGATGACAGAATCGACAGACTGCTCGTAGTTCCTTCCCTTGCTAACTGGAAATTGGGAGCTATCCTCACCCAAGTGTTTTATAATAGACAATGATCTTCTGTACTTCTTTCCAGTTGGCAATACAATATGCTCTAGCTGTGGGACAACATCTGCTTCAGTTGACTCTGAATCGGATTCCTCGATGACCATGTTGAGCCTGCTTTCACTCTCCCTGCTCTTCCTCGAGATACGCCTCGACCTTCTAAGCCTGGTCGTTTCTCTAACGGGACTGTTCTTGGTGCTCTCGTCTTCCCCACTCGACCGCCCTTCAACTCCCGACTCTTCGCGCTTTCTGAATAGCGACTCTTTGAGTTTCCCGCGCGACTTTCTCGTCCCCGAATGATGACTATCTTCTTCTGAAGCTGTCGAGTCGCACATCGATCCTGATCCTTGCCCTTGCCCACCGTCATCACCAGGATCTTCCTGGTTCTCTGGAAGGGGGAATAACGGTGCTAAAGGAAATAGACTCCTCCTCGGCGATGGAGGACATTCCCATTCAGTACCTCGTTTATTCAGAGACTTCCTGCTCTTGCTGCATAATGCATCTTCGTATTCATCTTGGACTTTCATGAGCGATATTGAATCCCTTAATTGTTCCAAAGCTTCCTTTGACAGAGTTATAGCTGATTCTAAAGAGCTTTTACGTGAACTTCTACTAGACTCACAACTTAGTTCACTGTCGCTTTCAAATGAAAGTTCACTTTCATCGGATGCTGAATTTTCGAGGGAATAGAATGATGAATCCTTCGATTTAGTAGAAAATGTTCTTAAACACTGATAGTTTACTGGTTTTAAATTGTCCGATTTTTCTAAAATATTATGAGGTAAAATATTGCCTCTGTCATCATCTTTCAAAACCTCTTTATCTGAAGATGTTGAAATGTCAGAACTCACATTTTCATTATTTGCTGTTCGACTTACTTCAATACTATCAGAACTTTTTGCTATTTCGGATTCAGTGTACAAGTCACAGTCATCAGCACTAACATCCTCACTCTGGTTAGTACAACTTGTATCCTTATAAGCACCTGAAAATATGGCTGATTCTGAATCCCCTTTCGAACTAGATTTCTGATTAGTGAAGTCAATAGAGTCTTTATCCTTAGAATAGCCACTGACATTTTCATCATCAGATGAATGAAAAGCAGACTCTTCACCGTCTAGTTGGCCTGATCTGATTGAACAAGATCTTTCATCAGCTGAATTCACAGCGGATTCCTCAATGTCAGATGAATCGGCATTTATATCGGAAACAGGCTGAATACTTATTTTACAAATAGAAGACGTTTTTTCTTCATGTTTGTAGTGCTTTATTTCTTCAAAAGAAGAGCTTTTAATTATAATACTGTGTTCTTTTTCAGATGAAATATTTAAATTTTGCATAGACCTTGATAAAGATTCTTCATGACTATATATCTCTTTTGTTCTGTCAGATAAATTAGAATTCTTTGATTCCGAAATATTAGTTCGGGTGGGAAGACTAACATTCACATCACTTCCTGTATTTTCACAAACAGTCTCTTGTAGTTCATTACTAACAGATTTTCTCACTTCAATTCTTACTATATCATCTTTTGGTGATATGGAAGTTGGCTCTCTAGCTTTGTCAGCATGAAGTGATTCTTTAAATGCATGTTCATCAGAGATCGAAGGAAACCCATAGAAATTTTCTGACTCATTAACATTAAAAGTAGGCTGTTCAAAACCTAAAAATACATCGCTAATATCGTTAACACAACGATTAGTACGTTGGAATGTTTCTGAAGTTAAAATGTTTTTTGGTGCAAGCCCTTCCTTCTTAAAGCCCTTAGGAGAATCGATAAAATTAGACGATGATTCCGTAATGCCACTACTAATTTCAATAGGCGATACAGTTTTGTCAAGTTTCAATATAATACTTTCTTTCGTCACAGATAGAACATTAGGTGTACTTGACACTAAGGAAAACAAGTTGGTGTCCGTTAAGTCATTTTTTACATGAGTAGGTATTTTTTTCTTCTTAGCCGAGTCTCTAGCCTTGTGGACTTTTGACAGCTTAGCATTTTTACGAAATATTTTTTTAACAGCTACAGAATCTGAAATAACAAAAAAGAAATTACTTAGGTACATATCTGAAAAACCAAAATTGATGTGTAACAATAAAATATATATTATAACTAAGAGATACGTACATGGTGTCAAATTTGAAATATCTAGGTCTAATGACTTCGCTGTCAAATATTCGCTTCCTTCATGTTTAGGAGATTTTTCGAGACTTATACTAGACAGGCTGCAACAAACAAGTAAGTTTTAGAATTGCTAGTAATTATTTTCTATTATTTAGTAAATATGCAGAATAAATTGATAAGGTCAGAACTGTTTTTATGGATAAAATATAGGAACACTAGGAGTATCCTTAGTTGTAGGGAGGAGGAGGAAACTTACAGTACCACATAGATATATTATCTGACTAAGAAATCCTAAATAGACGAATTACTAAACATTTAAAAAAAATGCTATCTATATACCAAATTAAAAGAAGAGAAGTGGTAAATAAAGTTATATTTGCATTTCAATTCCACTCAAACTTGGTATGGCCAGTGTAAACTCCCGATAAGGTTTTCAGGAACAGTGTATTTTTATCCCTAACTTCATTTGGGCACGTGTCCAAATATTTATTTACTTCTACCCGATTCATTCCTTACAGAACCTTATGATTTTCCAAGGCATTTTTCTATTCAGTGTGGTTTGTAGCAAAGTCTGCAATTTGAGACCTCCCAGCCTCTTGCAAGTCCTCCCTCCTCCTTAGTGTACCACGGACCATCACCCTGGGGCAGAGGTGGGGGCCTATCTTGAAATGTAGTAACCTGTGCAATATTTCATTCTATATAGAAAATATGTTATTAGTCTTGCTGAATAGAATTGAATAAGTCTATTAGATCAGAATTGCTTCTGATCTCTCCTTTATCCAGATCTTGTCCTAAGTTAGTGATAACTTTAGAGCGACCAGAGATGCCAACTTTGGTTTTGACCCTGTTCCAGAGCCACCTTCTATAATGTAATCATTTAATTTAACAGTACTTTTTTAAACAGGGACAATATTCACTTCTCTGCTAGAATTTTTCCATTTATCTACAAATCACCTGATAATGGATTCAGAAATTATCAGGGAATTTTATCAGAGCTTCAGGGTTTGTTGTTTCTAGGGACAAGACAATTTACACTATCTGACCTCAATATATTTTCCTCTCTCCTACCCTATACTCGTTGACAGGGCCTATCTCTTTCTTCCTCAATCTAGGGTACCACATATTATTTTCCTGGGCAATACGTTGAGTCCATTCTCTCGATGTGCCATAACGAGTGTAATTTGCTTTACTTAATAGCACAGATATTGTCAATCTCATCATACACGTAGATTATTGCTACTGGTCCTAGCGGACCAGATGGAACTGAGCTACTCTTCACTATTCCAAAATCTTTCTCAGGGCTAATCTCTCCCAGATCAGCAGAGCTCTCCAGGTTTCCTGGGCGAGAGTCCACGTTTGACTTCCAAATATAACTGTTGGTCTAATGACTCATATATATTTACGTTTTCACCTTCCTGGAGACTCTCATAAAGCAGAGAGATTTTTGAAGAGACTGGAATTATTTGGTCCCTACGACCATTGTTCCTTTTATAATTGCTTCATACTGTTACTCTTAATAACTATCCTTCCCAGGTATTTAAACGTGCAACCACTAGTGAACATGAACTCTTCAGTATGGCAAAACTGCCCAACTAAATGGCCTTTCTAATAGCTATCATGTATTCGCCTTTTCCATACTTTTCTCTTTGCTCTTGCAAACTCTTGCCAAGAATGCCACAATATTTTTAATAGTGACCAACACTCTTTAATGAAATGTTGTATAAACATTACTTATGATCTGAGGGAATATTACAGATGGCCAGCAGGAAAATTAAAGATCCAGAAAGGAAAACTAATAAAGTTGGCTATGACACAAAAATTGAATAAAAATGAGATAATGAGAGATGCTAAGTTTTTTAATGTTCATCAAATACCATATTTAATGTAAATTTCCCTTAAGTTTTAATGATTAACGCACACCATAATGCACATATTCGTTACACAATATGACCACATGAAAAATTAAATTATTAGGGACAGATAATTTTCTTACACCCAAAATTGAATACCATTTTGTACTATAAATTAGCTATTAGTATAGTTATTCAATCATACATGTCTATCGCTTTCCAAAATTGGCATTTTTATTCAAAGAACATAAATTTTTACAGGCTTGTCATCACTCTTTTTTTAAAGGTTTGGACCAATTTTAAGATTTTGGTTTACTAATCTTTATAGATTAGTATCTTATAATACAATGTTGTGCAGCTTTAAAAGATATATAAATAAAATATAACTCTTGAAAGATATTTTTAAAATAAAATGCGTTAAAAAACAATTACAAAAATATGAAGCTATATCAAATAGGAACATAGCATATTAAATTATATGAAAGCTATATATTTAAGACACCTAAACTTTTACAGATCTAAAATGATACTCTCCAACAATCCCTAGCGAGAGTAAACAAATTCCTAGAGTGTGGAAACACTGATACTGGATCTTTGGGCCCAAGAGAATATGTGTACATAATTAGGTGTAAAATAAAAATTTGTGACAAGTTATGTAGGGAAATATAAATCTTTCGTTTGAAAGAACATACATAGATCATTTAAGCTCTATATGTGTTTACTATACTCAAATTCAAACTCGATGACATAAGGAGTCCATAAAACCTAAGTCAAAGTTAGTAACAGCAATACCATTGGTTATGAAATATATTCAGTTCTTATTTGCGAAAGACAAGAACTACTATGATGAAAGAAATACAGTTTTTATTAATTGTCAAGACTAAATGCTTTAATAAAATGAAAAACATGAGGATAAATATACTTAAATTTGTGGAAAAGAAATAAAAACATAGGAGATACAATAGAAACTTAAATGTAAAAGATTGCAAAACTATTCTGAAGTTATTTGTCTTTGAAATACAGCTGTGGAATGACTAACAAGACTTTATGACATAAGATGCCAATAACATTGATATCAATGCACAAATAAAAAAAATATGAAATAGAACTTATATTTTTGTCAATTATAGTACCACGTTTTGATTTCAAAAGAAAAAAAATAATAACATTGCATTAATACTGTCTTGCATAATTGTTACTTACCCAAATGCTGGAGACTTGACCTTTTCAATAAGTCCTGCAGATTTTTCACCAATAGTAACGGTACCTGACTTCTCTCTTTCCGAAGAAGATTCAAAAATATTTGAAGATGACTTTTGTGAAGCCTTAAACAGCTTATCAAATGTATCTTCTTTATCACTTTTTTTGCGGGTTTTCTTTTTCCCATAAGTTCTAACTACTGGAGCCATGTCTAAATATATTCCGATAAATGTTACGTTTGATGGATATACGAGTGATAATAGTAAAAAATATTTAAATCCATAATGTAACCTAACAAATAATGTTGACAAGAGTCAACAAGTTTAAACAGGTAACGGTAAACCTAACTCTCACATCAACCTCTCTCTGTTGTGCCACCACAATAACAATGTCAGCTGATTACCAAGAGCGATGTAAATTGAACATTACAAAGAGGTATATATTGATATTTAGTGGGTTACGTCATGTATTTTCTAAAACATTCAAGAAACAATGGGCTAGCAGGAAAAACAAGTCTACACAAAGATTTGAATTGTCAGAACAGAGTGAAATGAGCTGTAATACTGCTATTCGACTTTCATTACTACTAATAGCAAGCAAGAAACAAATCTGCACATTGCATTTTTCATATTTATAAGAAACAATAAATAATCAATAGCTCAAAACAATTCATACCTTAAAAAAATAAAATAAGAGGTACTTTCTAAATAAGAAAAAGTGAAAATTGCATTAAGAAATATACAAATGCTCAGCGAAACTCAACTTTAAGCAATGCAAAGAAATTTGTGAGTGTAAGTATGTTCTTGAGCGTGTCCTTAACAGAACACTAATATTATACCTTCTATGAAATTTAGAGAATTTGCAAATAAATTAAATTTATTTGTTTCCACAGTAGATTAAATTACGAAAAAAGGGCGGCGTAAACTATGCAGATCTCCAATTTGCTGGTGTAACAAATTTGTGATCTCATCTCACCACAAATTCCCTATTCCTATGTAAAAGACTGATGAGTAGAGGGGGGGGGTTACTTAATGCAGAAAACAAGAAATCAATCACCTAAAATCTTAATTGATGAGTTGACAACGAATTTAAATGTATCTCCTATAATAAAGGCCTCTTGAAAATAATATTTAGTTTTAGCATATTTCCCTTAAGGGAAATCAGCTATTGAGGTCGTACTCATAACGGGAGTTTTGAAAAATTTCCTCAAATGTCCATCGATCCTACCTAGTACACGAAAATGAGGTCCGTTCAAAACTGTATGTGTATATATATATATATATATATATATATATATATAATATATATATATGTATATATATATATATATATTTGTCTGTTACCGCTCTAACTGTCGCAATTTTTGTTTGATCGTTACCAAACTCGATATTTAGCCGTTTTATGTAAAAAGAAAGATCAAGTTCGTTAACGGCTGAATTTTGACCAGTGGGAGGGGGGGTTTAGAGGGAAGGATTTTCGAAATATCTCCGTTACTATACGCCGGCACGAAAAATTGTATAGAATCAATCTTATTGGAAATTAAATTTACTATATATTGTTCTATGCATTTATTCTGTATCTTGAATATTAACCGAGATATTTGCATTTTTATTAATTCTGTGTGGCTAACGGACGGGTGACTTTCCCGCCAAAAGCTAGTTCGGACTTTTCCTTAACTGCACGACTCTCGTGAAATTTCATTATTGTAAACCTTCACGTGGGAAATCTGCTTAGTTTACGCAGCCCCTGCGTGACGGACTTTTTAAGTTTACAATAAAGATGATATAATAGTTTATTGTTAATAGGAGTAGGAGTGGGGGTTTTCTTAAAATTGATAAATCCAAGTAATGATGTAATACGTACATAACAGCATTCATTGGCAATTAAGTTTACAATAACTATTATTATTATTTATTAACGTCCTCTTTTTTCTACCATCTAATCGGAACGGGAAATCTACAGGTTACCGTCCTTTTCTAGCCAGGGTGAGACTAAGAATTTTATTTAATAACCCACTAACTGTAGTAAAGGAAGATGGGCAGTTCATGTAGAGAGAATTATATAAATGTTCTCCCTAATTTCAGGGGCACCAGTGGCCGTGCAGTTCAAGGAATGGGTACATCTACTACTACCGTCAGCAAGCAGAAGGTAAAAATAAAGTCCGTTACGCAGGGGCTGTGTAAACTAAGCAGATTTCCCACGCGAAGGTTTACAATAGATAAACATACATACAGGTAACACTACCGTGAATGCTCAGTAAATGTACAATGCAAGTTAATAATCTCTATAACGGAAAGCGGATGAATTGTAAACAAACAAGCAAGCCAGCCTCGTAGCGCTGCATAGATAGTCCGGAAAGACAAACAATTAATGAAATATATCTGAGTACGCCGTATTAATTTTATTGAAAACAATTTACTAAAGCTAGTACTGTAATTTGTAATGAATCAGAATCAGTTTTATCTCAATCACTCAAATTTTAGTAATCCGAAAACAAAATGGGGGGGGGGGGTCAGTAGAACGTATTTGCATATATCTCACAAAGTAAAAGTTCAATGAAAACAATATTTGGTATTTAGGCTTCAATTAGTATTTTTTTATTATATAAAAGAGCATTACTTATGTAACACTAGTAGAAGTGGGGGTTTACTGAAAAATGCAAATATCTAGGTTAATGTTCAAGATAGAGAATAAATGTATATAACATTATTTATAGTGCATTTAATGTTCTATATTTTTTTTTCGATCCGACTTATAGTAACGGAGATATTTCGAATTTTCAAAATTCTCCCCCTCTAAACCCCCCTCCCCCTGGTCCGATTTCAGCCGTTAACGAACTTGATCTTTCTTTTTACATAAAACGACTAAATATCGAGTTTGGTAACGATTAAACAATAATTGCGTCCGGTATATATATAAAATTGTAACCTCTGTCTGTACATTGTGATTGTAAATATGAACATAACAAAAGTTGTTTATATTGTTATTTAGAGTAATTTTTGTGATATTCATTTTTGTCTTTTAACAAAGTATAAACGAGATATACACTATAAACTAAAGCGGGGAGTCAACTATTTCATTGGGCACTAACGATTAAAACCGAACTTAAAAAAACTCGGTATGTCAATTAGCATTAATTCTTCCCTGATTATAAGCTATATTAAAATTTTTCGTTACAAGGGGGGGGGGTTATAAGGGAGGCCTGAAAAAAAAATTGGCGATATTTCATTGTCTATTTGTTTTTCGACAAACATGCACATTAGCAAAAGTTGTTTACTTTGTTACTTAGATTAACTTTTGTTTTATACATTTCTCCAGGAACAATGTGTGGAGCAAGTAATTTGCATAGAAATATTGATATGCTCAACAATTTACTCCAATTTGAACTATCAGGTACCTCAGCTGGAAAAATTAATTTCAAATCAATGTTAATATTTTGTCCTTAATAGCTGAAATCTATGCATAATGCACAGGAGACGGGAAATATGTCAATTTGGAGGACAGTGAATACTTACATCAAAAATTTATTTTATTATTAACAAATGCCAACAACCCTAAACACTGGGATGGGAAAATGTCAAAATACTGTGCAAAGTAAAGCCTTGCCAAAAAATACCATCACCATTCAGCCTTAAATCAATGCCCGGGCGAAGCCGGGTATCTGAGCTAGTATATTATATATTATATATATATATATATATATATATATTATATATATATATATATATATACATATATACATACATATCATTTTGAACGGACCTCATTTTCGTCATCTCCTAGGTAGGATCGATGGACATTTGAAGAAAATCAATCATCGAAAATCCTGTCATGAGTACGACCTCCATAGCTGATTTCCCTACAGGGAAATCTGCTAAAAGCTGAGTGGTGAGCTCGATTCCAACCTAGGAAATAGGAATTTATTATTTGTGACGAACTCACTAAATAAAATCCTTAATCCTAGCAAAGGCTAGTAAGGAGTGGTAACCTGCAGGTATCCCGTCCCAATTAGGCATTAGCATTTTATTATTATTTATTAACGTCCACTTATATTAGTATATTGTCGCAAATTTTATTATAAGGGCTTCTTGTAAAACTAATGATCAAAAACGCATCCCCTGCGTGACGGACTTTTAGCAGATTTCCCACAAGGGAAATCAGCTATTGAGGTCGTACTCATGACGCGATTTTCGAAAAATTTCTTCAAATGTCCATCGATGCTACCCAGGAGTTGACGAAAATGAGGTCCGTTGAAATTGTGATCTGTATATATATTTGTCTGTTAACGCACTAGCAGTCGTAGTTATTGTTTGATCAAATTGAATGTACTATAAATATTGTTTTATACATTTATTCTCTATGTTGAATATTAACTGAGATATTTGCATTTTTATTAAATGTGGGTGGCTAACGAACGAATTTTAGCCGCCGAAAGCTAGTTCGGCCGTTTCCGTAACTGTTCGGCTCTTGTATGGAGATTTCTCTATTGTATAACTTCACGTTGGGAAATGTGCTTAGTTTACGCAGCCCCTACGTGACGGAATTTTTGTTTTTGTGGTTGTCCCCAAAGAAGAAGAATCTATCACCCACCGTATAATTATCATAGGTAAGAATAATAAAGTAATGATAACTAAATAATTCTATTAATCGTTATGGGTAATAGTTATAAATAATAGTAACAGTAGTTATTAAGTAATTATATAAACTATTATTATTTATTAACGTCCACTTTTTGCAACTCAGGCTAATTGGGACTGGTTATCTACAGGCCACCACCCTTTGCTAGCCAGGGTGGGATTTTAGGATGTTATTTAATGAGTTTCGTCACTAAATAATTTCCTTTGCCCAGGCGAAAATCGAACTCGCCACTCTAGGTTTGCCATGTGAGATAAAGGGCAATGCTTTAACTCGCATGGCTAACCTGAGCCCCCTAAATCCCACCCTGGCTAGAAAAGGGTACTAACCTGTAGATAACAAGTCCCAATTATCCTGAGTTGCAAAAAGTGGACGTTAAGAAATAATAATAATTATATAAACTAATAACTAATTAAGTTAACTATAGTTATTAAGTAATAATTATATTAATACTTACTAATAAAGTCATGACAACTAAACAATTTATGGGATTCAGGTTAGCCACGTGAGTTAAAGCGTTAGTCTTAATCTCACATGGTAAACCTAGAGTGGCAAATTTGATTCCCGACTGGACAATAGGGATTTATTTCGTGACGACCTTATTAAATAAAATCCTTAGTTTCACCTTGGCTAGAAAAGGGTGGTAACCTGTAGATAACCCGTCCCACTTAGCCATAGTTGCAAAACGTAGACGTTAATAAAAATTAATAACAATTAATTAAATAATTTATGTATAATTTAATTTACAATTATAAATTCATGTTAAATAATTATCACTCATTTCCATACAGTTAGAGGGTATTCCTCAAAATGAAAAACTACACATTACTTTTGAATGCCCTCAATGAATTTAATATTTTTACAAAAACTTGGCCTTTCATGCCATTATCATTTTAGCTGATTTCTATTTATTCCATAGGTAGGAGATGAAAATATTCTCCACCAGACAGAAAAAACAATTACTGAATTTACTGATATTTATCTGAAAATATTAATATTATATTGAAAAACTAATTACTATATTTAGTACTGTAGTTTATAATGTATCAGAATAATTTTCATTCATCTAAATTTAGTAGGCCAAGAACTTAAGAAGGGCGGTCACAAGAACAAGAACATAGTTTTGCAAATATGCACATAACAATAGTGATATTTCGTTTTATTTTGTATTTAGAGAAATTTGCACAACAATATTTATATGAATTTTTTGTAATTTGAACTACCAATATGCAGGAAACCTGGCAAAATTAATTCAAATTATAATATATTATTACAATATTTTGTCCTTAATAGTTTAAATCTATGCATAATGCACAGGAAACGGTAAGTATGACAATATGGAGGACAGTGAAGAAATATAAATAAAAATTTTAATATTATTAACAAATCCACAGAAATGAAGGATATTAACCCTAAACACTGGGACGGGTAAATGTCAAAATATTGTGCAAAGTAAAGCCTTGACAAAAAAATACCATCACCATCCAGCCTCAAATGAATTCCCGGGCGAAGCCGGAAATCTGAGCTAGTATATACATATACGGACCTTATATTCGTCATCTCCTGGGTAGGATCAATAGGCATTTGAAACAGCCAATAGACATTTTTGGAAAATCGTATCATGAGTACGATCTCAATCGCTGATTTTTTTCCCTTAAGGGGGTTTGCTCTACAGGGAATAATGTTATATTATATTATTATATTGTTGAAAATAAAGTACATGAAAAATTAAACAGGGTTAATCACATATTTAAGAAGTATGAAGGAAAATGACCGACCGATGAAGGACTATTACGCGCCCAAAGTGTCTACTGGGGCCGGGACTGTTTTTGACAACGTGTCTAGTCCCTTCTCGGCATTCTGTTTGATGTTTGCTGCTCCGAGTTAGTTTGTACTCAGCTCTCTTCAAGTGAATAACAGGGCCTTCAGTGCAGTTTCAGTGCGGTAAAGTGTTTTATGTCAAGAACAGTATAGTACCGTGTTTATCTAAGGGCAGTGCAGTACCGTTATCTTTGCGAAGATCGGTGCAGTGCCGTGTATTTGTGAACTTCAGTGATCGTGAGTGAGTTATTGGACTGTGTAATAAGGACAGTGAAACTATCAGTGCATACTGTGAGTAGTAGTTAAGAATAATTAACCAAGTGTGTAGTGCATTGTCAAATAAATTGTGCAGTGATAAAAACTCTGAAGCTTGTGCGTGTTTAATTTTGCAATCCGAAAGAAGTCTAATAAAGAAAGTTTATTTTTTTTGTGTAATAAGCGGAACGAGAAATATCTCGGTTAATATCCAATTCGAGCCATTTAACGGTATGATTATTCACTCAAGATCATATTAGTTACTGGTTGAAATAGGGTGGGGGAATTTAATGGGATTTTAAAAATTCAAAATATCTCTCTTATTATGAGTGGTAACGCAAAATTTTACAGAAACAATTATGTTAAGCTATTAACGATCTACAATTCGTATATTATGCATTTTTATCAAGCGAGTTAATCGTACTTTCTTGTTTTCAGCCTTTATTAATGCCCCCCCCCCCCCACCCTTTAGGGTTTTATATAGAAATAGAGGCTCACTAGTGAGTTATCCCAGCAGGTGGGAAATCTTCTTAGTTTACGCAGTCCCTGCGCCACGGCCTATTCAACTTGAAGAAACCTTGTATACGTTGTTATCACTTGGAATAGATAAGCAGCTTGAGCGATGTAAACATGGAAAAGGTCTCGATATTCAAATGCATTGCAAAGGGGACAGATTTCTTCAGCCTGGGAAAAAGTTGTATACTCCATTTGGAACAAGATTTAAATGCACATCACTCCCAGCTGACTCTTGTGCGCGGGAAGTCTAACAAGACTAAAATGAAGAAATCCACAGTTAATTTATTACAGTCCCAACTCGGCGACACTATAAAGATATAGAGAAAAATGAGGGGAATCTTATGAAACCGGAAAGCTTCGGGCATGATCGTGAATGGTCGTGCTTCTCCGCCTCCGTCTAGTTCCCACGGCCCTCTCAGATCTTCGCCAGTGCTCGCTGGAAGAGGTCCTGTCCGTCTGTCGCTCTTAAATAAACCCACGTATTTACGTAAGCGAACTTTGTAAATGTGTTAAGTCGCGTTGTCGAAAAATCGGAGTGGCATGTAAATCTTTGTGTGTTTAATAAGTGATTCATATTTGTGTCTACAATTTATTTGAAAATTCTTGACCAAAAGGTAATTAAAATTTTCTATTATTTATATATTCTAAAATATATTGTGACGAAAAGGTTTATGACATTATTATTGCCAATTCTTCTGCATATTGATCATTTAATAACCCTAAAAATATAAATATAATAAATTGTTTCTGGCTTTTTATCAGTATATATAAGACAATGTATATTTAATGACCATTCCAAAATAATCGATTTTATATTTTTTTCTGTATAGTTTCATTTCTAGTTTTATGTATTTGTTAAGGGTGGTAACATTGCAATAAATTTGTGGCTTTTTGTTATCATTAAAAATCTGACATTTCGGAACATTCACCTCTTTGGACTCTTATTAAATTAATTTTATGATCCTCTTCGTTTAAAATTATTTAATTTGGAAGTGACATACGACCTAGTCCAACGTGTTGGTTCAAATGCAATAGGACATAATTTCTGGATTTTTTTAGAAGATTTGCCTTAAGGGAGGAGGGTGAAGAAGCGGTTTTCGAATGTCAACGCAATTTTTCTTTTACCGTTACCAAACTCGATATACAAGTGATTCATGTAAAACTAAAGATCAAGTTCGTTAACGGCTAAATCAGACGTTGGGAGGGTTGGCTGTTAGAGAGGGAGAATGTCGAAAATTCGAAACATCTCCGTTATTATACTTTGGATCGAAAAATTGAGAATAATCAATCTTATTCTAAATTTAATTATATATAAATTTTTTTATATACATATATTCTCCAATATTAATTTTAACCGCGATATTTGGAATATTTAGTTTTCAGCTTTCAGTAACCCCCCCCCCCCCCCCGCCCTCCCCATGCTATGTTAGAATAACAATAAGCTGCTATAAGTCTCTATAGGCTTAAATACCAAATATTGTTTAATGTTGCTTAAATACCTGCGTGACGGACTTTTTTTTATGCTAAACACACGGGTCTCTACAAATCTTCTGTTTGTCTATTTAAAGAGAAATTTAATGTTTGATCCTTTGTTTTAAATCTCTTATCTTATTTACTCGATTTTGATCAAAAGAGGAGGGGGGGGGTGCACAACTTAAAGTCACAATAGTCCTAAATATGAAATGTCAACATTTTTAGACTAATCGTTTTAGCAGATTTCTCACGTGACAGAGTAGTGATCTCATCTCACTACTTATTCTGAATGAAAATAAGAAAATACAAATTACCCACATAACATTTGAGTTTCAAAAAAATGTATAGAAGAACAATTGTAGAGCATCAATACTTTAACAACATTGGTTCTATAACCCTTCACCATTCGACTCATAATTACCGAACTATTTTGAATTTCCTGGTCTGATTTAAACCAGTAAAAAATATGATCTTTAGAGTTCAAATATCGAGTATAATATAATATGTATATATCAACATTTATAGGTACTTTAAATTCCAATATGATTGATAATGTCAACATGAATGATCTGAAGATGACACTAATTTGGTGAATCCGGCAGTTACAAATAAAAATTGAATGAAGGAAGTCTACATCTTTCTTATTCGGAAGTTGGAATGCATTAGACCAGGGTCAAAAAAATAATTCCGTAGAAATCTGAAAGCTTTACTTTTTTCTTTTTTTGCAATTAAGGCTCTTTTTTTATTTAGTTCGTACAAGGAAGTTAAAAGAATTTCCAAGGATGACTTAGGGTATTTGGAAGATTACGGCCATTTGGCTAAATGGAGAGCAAATATCTGTAGCAAGTGATTATTCTTTGATGTTATCAGTACCACTTTGCATCATGTGTTCTGAGATTGCTTCATTCCTGGATCAAATGCCAAGGACTGAGTCGTCTCATATGTTTTTATTTTGCTGGCCTTAAGAACTTTGTGGGTTTTAATTAACGTTGTGGGTTCACGGAAGGGCTCAGGTTAGCCATGTGAGTTAAAGCGAGTTCGATTCCCGCCTGGACAACAGGAGTTTATTTAGTGACCGAATTCATTAAAACAATCCTTAGTCCCACCCTGGATAAAAAATGGTGGTGACCTGTAGTTAACCCGTCCCAATTAGCCTGAGTGGCTGAGTGGAAAAGGTGGGAGTTAATATGAATAAATAATTCCACGGACGAAACGAAAAGTATAGTAGATGAATAAAATACAGCAGTGAAAATCCCAAGATGTGGAGAGGAGGTTTTATGAAGGATGTATGAGAAGAAACACACGTAAATCCTTTAATCCTAGAGTTAGAAAAAAAAAATAGAACAACAATTATAGGACTTTAATTGACAAGATTTATCATATTAATGTTTTCGATCCAACGCATAATAACGACGATATTCACAATTTTACATTTTCCCCTTTCTCAATATATCCATTTCTCTTGGTTCGATTTCAACCTTTCACGAGCTTGATCCTTAGTTTCACTTGAAAAGTTTCCAGTACACATTTTGCTTGCTCGAATCTTAATGGCTGAAGACTCACAAATATTGTTAATATGATATGAATAGGAGCGGAAGTTTACTGAAGGCTGAAACTTAAAAAGCCAGTCACGCAGGAGCAGCGTAAACTAAGCAGATTTTCCACGTGCTGGTATAACACACAAAACTGATGAGTAGAAAGGGGGGGGCCGGAGTTACAGATGGCAGGAAACAAGAATGTAGGAAATACTCGTATTTCAATTACGATAAAATGCATGGAGATACAATTGTAGAGCAACAATATTCTGACAACATTAGTTCTATTACCTTTTATATAACCTACTCATTACGAAGAAATTTTGAATTTTCGAAACCTCCCCTCTCTAAACCCCTCCAATTTCTTGTCCGATTTCAGTCAATACAAAATATGATTTTTAGTGATGCATAGTATAGATATGACGTCTTTCCACAACAAATTTGCTCGTTTCTCGCATAATAAAGGTCTCTTGCAAACAATATTTGGTATTTAACGTTAGAACAAAGAGGGCCATGATACAAAAGCTTATTGTTAATTTGACATAAGTGGGAGCGGGGATTACTTAATGGTGAAAACTTAAAAATCCAAAAATCTCAGTTAATGTTTATACTAGAAAACTTCTAGTAACTTATCTATCTAAGAAAATTTTTATAGACAATTACGTTTACAATAAGACTGATTATATACAACGGACATATTTGGAATTTTTGAAATTTTCCCCCTCTAACCCCCACCCGGGTCCGATTTAAGCCGTTAAAGAACTTGATCTTTATTATTATTATTATTATTTATTAACGTCCACTTTTTGCAACTTAGGCTAATTGGGACGGGTTATCTACAGGTTACCACCCTTTTCTAGCCAGGGTGGGGTTTTAGGACGTTATTTAATGAATTTCGTCACTAAATAATTTCCTTTGCCCAGGCAAGAATCGAACTCGCCACTCTAGGTTTACCATGTGAGATAAAGGTCAACGCTTTAACTCGCATGGCTAACCTGAGCCCCACTTGATCTTTAACTTTGCATGAAACTTATATATCGAGGTTTTGATAATGATAAAACAACAATTGCGACCACTAGAGCGGTAACAGACAAATATGTATATATGAAATTTTGAACGGACCTCATGATCGCCATTGGATCGAAGGATATTTCAGCTGATTTCCCTTCTGTTGGTGTCTGGATTCTCTTCTGTTGGAATTTCTGTTATGGATTTCTGATTAGAATGGCGAAATATGTAATGTACATTCCGTTAATGAGAAGTAGGTTAGCTGAACAGGATTTTTTTTTTTTTTACAAAGGTATCTTTATTCTTCAATGGAAAAATGGCGGGTGACAAAGAAATGAAACCATTATGTGTTTCTATGATGTACACAGAAGGATCCTAAACTCTTTCAAAACACGTTTCTGTTCGGTTAATTATCCGACTGGACACAGTACAGTTCTTGGGCTATTAAAGACCGAAAAAAGACTCCAGCAACACCTTGTTGATCACAAACTACTACCCGAGTCAAGCCTGTCTGTAAGTGGCGAGTGTCTTGCTGATAAGCTTCAAGAATGTTGATAAGGGTTGAATAGGGATTCGTTAGGCGCACACCTGGATGGCAGGTAAACCTCTCCTAGCAGCCTGTAACTGTATCTAGTTTATTGTCGAGAGCTCTGAACACAAAGACCGGCGACTGCAGAGGGGCGAGACACGCGACATTTTGTATATCGGCCTTTTGTCGGCTTCAATCGAATTCATAACTATATCGGAGGACACTCCAGGTATAAGTGTTTACATATTTTCGTAGTTTTTGTTCCATTGTTGCGGTGACAAGAATTTTTTTTGTAATATCTTTGTGGAAGGGGTTGCGGTGTCTATTAATAATATCTGCCATGTTCCCTTTTTCACGGTTGCCGAAAAATATACTCATTCTTGATTTATCCCTTCGATGAGTTATTGATCGGAGATCTTCAACGGTCTCATAAGTTGAAAGTCCGTCACGTGTAGGCTGCGTAAACTAAGCAGATTTCCCACGTGCTAGAAAGACAGACTAGTGATCTCATCTCACAGGAAAATACGAATTATTCGCTTAATATTTGAGTTAGGGAAAAATGCGTGGAAAAACAATTATAGAGCATCAATAGTTTAACAACTTTGGTTCTATAACCAAACACGATCCGACACATACTTACGGAGATATTTTGAATTAGCAGATTTCCCTTAAGGGTCTGACTCATGACGCATGATATTGAGGTCGTACTCATGACGCGAGTTTCGAAAAATTTCTTCAAATGTCCATCGATCCTACCAAGGAGATGACAAAAAAGAGGTCCGGTCAAAATTATATATATATATATATATATATATATATATATATATATATATATGTCTGTTAACGCTCTAGCGGTCGCAATTTTTGTTCGATCGTTACCAAACTCGATATTTAGTCGTTTTATGTAAAAAGAAAGATCAAGTTCGTCAATGGTTGAAATTGGACCAGTGGGAGGGGGGGTTTAAGGTATAGAATCAATCTTATTGAAAATTAAATTTACTATAAATATTGTTCTATACATTTATTCTGTATCTTTAATATTAACAATATATATATTTATATTCTGTGTGTGGTCGGCAGGAGTCGGTTATGTTCTGGACTTCCCGCCGAGAGCTCTGGCGGCCGTTTCCGTAACTATTCGTCCCTCGTGAATAGGTTTAGAGATCCCTTACTACTACAGTTGTTATTGGGCAGATTTATCTATTGTAAAACTTCACGTGGGAAATCTGCTTAGTATACGCAGCCCCTGCGTGACGGACTTTTATTTTAGAATTCTCCCTTCCCCTCCTAAACTCCACCTATTCCTAGCTCAATTTCATCCAATAAAAAAATATGATCTTCATTGATGAATGAAACGATTAAATATCGAGTACGTAGATGAAATAAACATTTTTGAAACAAGAACGTAAAATGGTAATGTACAATGAGTTTTCATGTATCTTGCGTAATAGCGGTCTCTTGAAGACAATATTTTTTATTTAAGCTTTGAACAAAGAAGTTCATGATATAATAGGTTATTTTTAATATGGCATAAGTAGGAGTGGGGTTTTATATCAGGTTGAAAACTAAAGAGTCCAAATATCTCGGTTAGCATATAGAGAAAATATGTACATGACATTATTTATAGGAAATTAAATGTGCAATTTGTCGATCCGATTTATGTTCGAATGTTGCGAGGAATAAGGGCCCATACTCGAAACGGGGGGGGGGGGGATTTGAAAATTCTAAATATTTCCGTTATGAGTCGAATCGTAAACGTTTGTAGAACCAATCTTCAATTGATGGCCTACAATTATTGTTCTACGACAATTATTCATAACTCGAGTATTAAGCGAGTTATTCGTGCTTTCTTTGTTTTCAGCCTTCCTACCCCCCACCACTGGCACTACTACTTATTGGTTTTTACATAAAAATATATGATGACATGTGATCACAAGTGTCTTGTGCACGTGGGAAATCTGCTTAGTTTGCGCAGTCCTGATGGACTTTTTTTTTTTGCTACGCGCAATTTCATAATTTTGTCTTTAAACCTGGTGAAATGCAGTCAAATAGGCGACCAAGATAAATCTCTAGTGAATTTATAATTACACTTGGTTTACTTGGAACAGCCCCAAGACTTAAAACTGTCATGATGCAACTACTCTGAGAATATTGTTTTAAGAACATACTTCTACATTTCTATTTATGGTTCGTCCCCATTTTATGTAGCGGCCTTGGATATCTACATTTACTTAATTTATTATTTGTTTTATCTTTCATTCAAATGGTTAAATGAATGCTTTATAATACGTACACGATTTCGAAGAAACTGATGCAGGAGTGTAAAGATTTCTTAAAGACAAAGGATTCTTGGTTGATGGAATCCATGTATAAGGGGCAAAAATTTATTTAAATCATGTAATAAGAAAATAAGTTATTTGTTTGGGTTAAAGCATCACCGTTGCTCCTAAAATTGAAACACATTTTTAAGAATCATTAAATGGAAGGGTCATGTTTAAAAATCAGTCGTTACTTGTCTATTACCGCTCCAGCGGTCGCAAGTTTTGTCTGATCGTCACAAAACTCGATATCTAAAAGTTTTGTGTAAAAACGAGGATCAAGTTTATAATATACGATTATAAACCGACCAGGGGGTGGGGGATATAGAGGGGGAGAATATTGAAAATTCTTAATATCTTCCTTATTATGCGTCGGATCGAAATATTCTATAATACCAATCATATTGAAAATTTAATGTTCTATAAATGTTGTTATATACGGCTTTTAAATATCTTGATTATTAACCGATATATTCTCATTTTTTAGATTTAGCCCTTAGTAAATCTCCACTCCTACTCATGTCATCTTAACAATAAGCTGTTATATTACGAATCACTTGATTTGGAGCTTTATTACCAAAAATTCTTCTCATTGAACTTTTATGTTTTGAGATAAAAGCCAATAGGTGTCGCACGTGGAAAATATGCTTAGTTAACGCAGCCCCTCCGTTAAGAACTTTTGGCAGCTAAAATACCAATAACAAATAAACCGATAAGCAAACTGTTTGTTTTGAAGCACAGTCATACCGATAGCGAACCCTATTGCTGACTAGCAGATGCGCGATCAGCTGTTCGCACCAATACAAACACTCAACTTTACCCCTTGCTAGGGAAACAATAACTGGAATTTATGATGTGTCTGTGAATTGCTATTCGATTGCGGTATTTGTCAACGCAGCCATTGCAAAATTAATGAGTGGGTTTCTAGTCCTGTCAGTTACTATAGATTTCAGTTGCATTTCATTATTTGAGAAATTGATAGCTACATTGTAGTTTCTTTTATTTTTAATATGAATGAAGTCCTTTTAAATGTGCTTTCATATATCTATATGAATCTCTCTCTCTCTCTCTCTCTCTCTCTCTCTCTCTCTCTCTCTCTCTCTCTCTCTCTCTCTCTCTCTCTCTCTCTCTCTCTCTCTCTCTCTCTCTCTCTCTCTCTCTCTCCCTCTCTCTCTCTCCCTCTCTCTCTCCCTCTCTCTCCCTCTCTCTCTCTCTCTCTCTCTCTCTCTCTCTCTCCCCCCTCTCTCTCTCTGAAACTCCCCCTCCCCCTCTCTCTCTCTCTCTCTCTCTCTCTCCCTCTCTCTCTCTCTCTCTCTCTCTCTCCCTCTCTCTCTCTCTCACACTCTATCTCTTTTTGCCTCTCTACGTGAGTAAAAGCAATAGTGAAATTGCATGTTCTATTAAAGTATAATTTCAAATTTAAACGACTGTCTATTAGCATTGAACAGAAAAGTGACATTAACCCTTAAATGGAGAAGAGACCCCATCTTAAATCAAAGATCTGCAAAAATACCCGCGCTATAGATCTTAGTAGTTTTTTAAAGGTTAGAGAAGATCGCTTTTTTAGTTCACGGTCGACATAGATGTGAGGAGATTCACGAGTTTATACTCTAAAATCTAGAATGAAGAACAATGAGGTAGGAGCGGAATTAATGGCTGAATCGGGTCAAGGAAAACCGTCGTTCGTCAAGGATCAAGTCAATTCATCTCGCAGCCTTTCACAGATGGAACAGGCCAAATTGTCTTTCTCCTTCTTTACGTCTCTAGCCTTACTTCCCGGAAACCTTTCATATTAGGCCTTTTTATTGAAATAGCTTCTCCAAAACGGGAGGAAATGATTGAGCTCACTGTTATGATGGTGTCCTTGAGAAGAGACATGATTGACAACTACGCTTCGTATTTGTAAACAGTGAGCCATTCAGAATTCCATAGAGATTGCAATTATGGGTTCTGAATGCTGATTGTCCATTTGTTGACTTCTTAGTGTTTTAATCTCTCTATTAACTTCATTTAAATGTTATAAAGTCCATCTCCCAGGGGCTGCGTAAAGTAAGCAGTTCTGGTATAACATGCTTATGATCTCATATCTCTATATATTATTTACTTGTTTGTAAAAACCAGGAATATGTCCTACAGGAATATTTTGTCTCTCTAGTTATTTATTTATTTATTATGTAGAGCTCTGCAACTATGGCGACTAGGCTCTTCTTAAACATGGGGGAAACAAAACAAAAAACAAGTAAATAAAATAACAAAAATTGGAACAAGAAATACGGGTAATATAAAGAACAAAACTAAGGGAGTGGAACACAAAAGAAACAAGAAACACGAACACAACATAAATCTAAAAAAAGTCCGTCACGCAGGGGCTGCGTAAACTAAGCAGATTTCCCACGTGAAGTTTTACGATAGAGTAATCTGCCTAATAATAACAATAGTAGTAAGGTATCTCTAGACCTCTTCACGAGGGACGAATAGTTACGGAAACTGCCGCCAGAACTCTCGGCGGAAAGTCCTGAACATAGCCGACTCCTGCCGACCACACACAGAATACAAATGCAAATATCTAGGTTAATACTCAAGATAGAGAATAAATGTATAGAACAATATTTATAGTTAATTTAATTTTCTGGTGAGAAGATTGATTCTATATAATTTTTCGATCCGACGCATAATAACGGAGATATTTCGAATATTTTAAAATCCCCCTCTAAACCCCCCCCTCCCATTGGTCCGATTTCAGCCATTAACGAACTTAATCTTTCTTTTTACATAAAACGATTAAATATCGAGTTTGGTAACGATCAAACAAAAATTGCGACCGCTAGAGCGTTAACAGAATATATATATATATATATATATATATATATATATATATATATATATATATCTATATATATATATAAAATTGTAACCTCTGTCTGTACATTGATTTTTTTCGCGAAATTTCACGATAACTTTTCGTTTCACATGTCATAGACACCATAACTGCATTTTGTTTCTTTCGTGTATGTTTGTTTGTTTGTTTGTTTGTTTGTTTGTTTGTTTGTTTGTTTGTTTGTTTGTTACCTTTTCACGCATAAACGGCTGAACCGAATTTTATGAAACTTGGTATGTATATTAATACTAACCCAACTTAGACTTTAGGCTATATTAATATCCTCTGAGACGAACAGGAGTGGGGGTTGTAAGGTAGGCCTGAATTTAAAAATAGCGATATTTCGATTCCTATTGGTTTTTCGGCAAATATAAAAATAACAAAAGTTGTTTATTTTGTTATTTAGAGTAACTTTTATTATATACTCTTTTTTCGTATACCGAATTATAAACGAGATATACGCAAAAACCTATAACGAATGTGAACAATTTTATTTGAGACGAAAGACCCAACCGAAATGAATAAAACTCGGTATGTGTATTAGCACTAACGCTTTCATTATAATAAGCCATACCAACATTTCTAGGGACGGGCAGGAGTGGGGGTTGTAAGGGAGGCCTGAATTTAAAATAGCGTTATTTTGTTTTCTATTCGCTTTTCGGCAAATATGAACCTAACAAAAGTTGTTTATTTTGTTATTTAGAATAACTTTTGTGATATTCATTTTTGACTTTTAACGAAGTATAAACGAGATATATACTATAAACTAAAGCGGGAGTCAACTATTTTATTGGGCGCTAACGATTGAACCGAACTTAACAAAACTCGGTATGTCAATTAGCATTAATTCTCCCATGATTATAAGCTATATTAAAATTTTTAGGTTCGAACGGGAGTGGGAGTAATAAGAGAGGCCTGAAGTAAAAATTCACGATATTTCATTTTCTATTTGTTTTTCGGCAAAGGTGCACATAACAAAAGTTGTTTACTTTGTTATTTAGAGCAACTTTTGTTTCATTCACTTATGTCGTAAAATGAAGTAAATACGGGATATAAGCTAAATCTATAGCAAGGAGTCGACGATTTTATTAGTCCTTATTTAAATAGGTTTACTACACTTTATCTCACTTGGTAAACCTAGAGCGGTGAGTCCGATTCTTGCCTGGGCAAAGGAAATTATTTAGTAACGAAATTCATTAAATAACGTCCTAAAATCCCACCCTGGCTAGAATAGGGTGGTAACCTGTAGATAACCCGTCCCGATTAGCCTAAGTTGCAAAAAGTGGACGTTAATAAATAATAATAATAATAACACTTAAGTGTTTTTAATATAGGCATATTATGACAAATGATGTTATGTTTTAGCCTTACCTATTTCGATTATTTAGTTCTAAGTATGATTCGGATTAGTGAGATTATAAATCCCCCTCCCCCTTCGCCTCATTTATTTATTTTCCCTAGAAAATAACATTATTATTTATTTCCAATAGAAATTTAAACTATAAGAGCATTTCCATTATTTAATTTGTATAATGTATAATTAAAAAAAAATCGTGCTGAATTTCCTCAAGGAGTGATAGGGGAAGTAGTAGGGAATCAAACTCTTTGATTTTGGTTATATACTATCTTATTTCCGATATCTTCATGTTATTGAAACAAATATGTACTATCATAACAATTAAACGTTAATGTCATTATGAAAAAAGACAAAATGCTCTTAAACTCGATATGATTGTTTAAAGTATTACTTAGGTTGCAGGGACGACTACGATCTCTTCCCCTCGACTAGCTTTTTGAATATAATATAAATTATTTTTAGGGTAACACTATTATTTAATGCCATCAGGTAGATAAATTATTACAATAATATTTTGAATTAATAATTTAAGGAGAAGAGTGTTGATAGCTCTAATGCGAGAGCGGAAATAGACGGAGGCTAATAGAGTTAATTGAGTTTACTAATTTCCTGTGAAATGCAGGGGGGGGGGGAGTGATTACCACTGAGATCTACTATTATGAATATAACCTTACGTGCTAAACTATGCTTAAACTATATGTGCTCGGATTGGTTTTTGACAGGAAATAAGTTTCATTATAGACGATATTTAATTGTAATAAATACTATCCATGATTATGGTTTGAAGTATTCAAAAAGGTGAGTTAAAAAATGGCAAGGGATAGATTAGGAACACATTTTTATTTATTCTTCAAATATAAAATTTCTCATTTATAAGTCGCCTGCCTGACCCTCACAGCAAAACAATGCGCGCCGACGGGAAGTGTAGTTGTAAACATTGAAGCCTTGCCCAAAAAAATACTATCATCATTCAGCCTTAAATGATTTCCCGAGCGAAGCCGGGTACCTTAGCTAGTATATATATATATATATATATATATATAATTTTGAACGGACCTCATTTTCGTCATCTCCTGGGTAGGATCGATGGAAGTTTTTCGAAAATCGCGTCATTAGTACGACCTCAACAGCAGATTTCCCTTAAGGAACAAGTGGTAAGTAAACAGGTGAAAAGAAAACTTGTTAACTTTGAAACAAAAACTATTCATACAACTATTAGGGATGGCGCCCCAGTGTCATGAAATCACAATTAGTCTACAAACAACTGCGCAATGTTTATAACTTTGAATTACTTTCTAGTTAACATAAATATGAAAAAAAAAGCTGCGTATTGTTTATGATTCTGAAGTGTATAACCCTTTTTGTAAGAATCCAAAGTGGAGTAGAGTTATAAATACAGCTGTTGAGGCCTGTATCGTAATTCAACAGCTGATGGACGGCTTCTCGCGAACAATGGATCTCTTGTAATCAGTTTACTATTCAGCCTGTCTCCTTCAGCTCGTTTTTGCACAGTCTTATTCTAACGTCATCCATTATTCGGGATTTTTATGATCGAATCTCATTTCGGCAATTTAGATTGAAAATTATATCCACTTATCATAGAACATTAAAATCTACAACTGGCTGGCATTAAAGAAAAAAAAAAAGAGTTAGATTAATGACAGATAAATAAAGTTGTGCATACTGAAGTTCTAAATTATTTTCTATATCGCAGTTCATATTTGTTCACTACATTCTGGTTTTTACACATAGTAACGAAATGCTGAGAACAAAATTAAACATCAAAAGTTTAACAAGATTCTGTACCATTCTATGATCCGACTCAAAATAACGCAGGTATTTTGAATTTTTGAATTCCCCCTCCCCCTAAAAGCTCACTATTCTATTTCCGAATTCTGCCGATAACAAATATAATCTTTAGTGTTAATAGAAAACGTTTAATATCGAATATGTTATAGAACAAATATACATTTTCGAGTAAAGAACGAAAATTCTTAATTGATGACGTAAATTCATTATTAACGATGATAGTTTCAATTGAACTAGTATCCTACTATAGTCTCCAAGGTAAACTGGTTCCTGTCCTGTTTTCCACGCAGAGTATCCCTCTAACGTGGGAATTTATTTAAATGTTGTGTGCTCCATCCTTTGGATACTACACACATTTCAGCATTAAATTATTTCTTATATAATAATTATAAACATTATAGAACAATAAATGAAATAAATAAAAAAAAAGAAATAAAATAAAACATATGTAAACACAACATATGTGTACAACAGTAGGTGTACCCGTATATCTACAAAATGTTGTCCAAATCTTGAATAAATGTATTAAATCCCTTATTAAATTTGAGTAAAAGTTTCGGTTTGTCCGTCGGCCAAGTTCCATTTTGTAAAGTAATATATGTACTTGATGAGTTTTGTTCTTGGTCCGTCAAGTCATGTACAGTCATATAAGAGGTGGTCATATGTCTGTTCAGTCTCATAGTCACATTTACATGTATTTGTGTTTGTTAGTTTAAATTTGGTAAGGTTAAAAGTAACTCTAAGGAAATAACACAGCAGACAAATACACCTTCAAGAGACGAAACGATACCTATTACATACTCTAAACAGACCATTAAAACTCTTTTGACAGACGAATCTTATAAAACAATGGGACAAAAGATGGACAAACACTACTAAAGGACGACCATTACATAAGTACATACCAACTGTATACCAGAGACAAAAAATAACACTTAGCAATCCTAAACAAATACAGTTTATATCAGGACATGGACCTACGAAGGTAAACTGGTTTATATATTCCTATACATAAACGTTTAAAGAACCCCATTTTTGAAATCCACCAAAATGGTAATGTTTGTCCACTATTCTTGTGCATTTCTATGGATCCTGTTTTTTTTATAAAATGCTCTAGACTCTACATAAATTTGTCAATTAAATGAATATGTTTATTCTTGGTGGAAAATTGTATCGCCCGTTACTATCATTAGTTAAATTTGCATACAATTATTTTATGCATTGCGCAATATATAAATTATGCAATATTTTTATTGTGTAGCTTTTTTCTTTCTGGGTCGTGTATCTTTTTCAAGCCTGAATACTCCGAGGCCATGTGCCTTTGATATAATTACATCTTTGTCAAGAGTTCCAAGCGTAAAAGACTGGAATAAATAGCTATTCGAAGCAGAATAAAAAAAAAAAATCTTCTGTCCTTCCTCTGGCCTTGTTAATATTCAAAATGTTCTTATTGAAGAGTATATGCAGTTTTGACTCTTTTGTCAAATGTATTTATTTTCAATCAATGTTAACATAATAAGATATATCAAATATTTTTATTTCCTACGAAATAATAACTAGTATTATTCCATTTATATCTTTTCATATTATTGAATAATATTTATAGTTATATAATACATTCATTACAAAATTAGCTCAAATTCCATGAATACATTTTATAAAATCTTCCAATTTATTAATCGTATATAATATTGCGATTGTCCTAAATTATATATATATATTATATATATATATATATATATATATAAAAAAAATGTGCGTGTGTGTGTGTCTGTTAGCGATCTAGTGGTTGCTAAGTTTGTTTCATTGTTACCAAATTCAGTTTGATAATCGCTCTAGTAAAACTAAAAAAAAATAAATCGAAGATTAGAAATTTCTCAGTTGCTATACGTCGGATCGAAACATTGTATAGAACCAGTCTTATTACAAATTAAATGATCTACATGTGTTGTTCTACACATATTTTCTGCATCATGAATATTAACCGAGATATTTGGATTTTATAGTTTTCAAGTTTCAACCCACACTCCTACTCATGCCATATTAACAATAAGCTGTTATATCATGAAGCACTTCATTCGAAGGTTAAATGACAAATATTGTTTCCATCGAACGTTTACTTTGTGAGTTAAATGCAAATACGTTTTGTGATGACGCCATCAACTAAGATATTTCGTTCTTTGCACGAAAATGTTATTCGATCTATACCATACTCGATATTTAACAGTTTTGTTCAATTCTAAAGATCGTATTTGTTATTGGTTGAAATCGGACCTGGAATAATGAGGGAGGGGGTGGGGGTCGAAAATTCAAAATATCTCTGTTATTATGAGTCGGATCGAAAAATGTTATAGAAACAATTATGTTAAACTATTAACGTTCTGCAATTGTTGCCCTTTGCGTTTATTGTAAGTCAAGTATTATGCTTATTGTTCATAATTTCTGGTTTTCTTCAGTCAGTAACTCCCCTTCTACTGGTCAGTGGTTTAGTTATAAATAAAGAATACGTAGTGAGATTTGATCACAAGTGCACACTTTTAAATTTGTTGACTTCTTCTATGACTTCTTGAGTATAAAAAAAAAGTCCGTCACGCAGGGGCTGCGTAAACTAAGCAGATTTCCCTCGGGAAGTTTAGTAATAGATAAATATACATACTGCTAACACAACAACACCGTGAATAAATACTAACGGAAATAAGAAATGTTTCATCCAATTTCAATAACCTGCCGACAGGAAGCGTTAGGTTAGAAATGTAAACAAACGGGCCCGGCCCGGCTCACACCGGAAAGAAAAACAATTACTGAAATATATCAGAATATAACGCATTATTTTATTGAGAACTATTTACTATATCTAGTAATGTAATTAATAAAGACTCAGAATAATTGTTATCTCAATCGATAAAATTTTAGTAGTCCAAAACTTTAAGATGGGGGGGGGGGCCCCAGGTCACCAGGGCATATTTGCATGTATCTCGTATAATCAAGGTCTCTTGAATACAATTTTTGGTATTTCAACTTCCAATAATGTGATTTATTATGTAGCAGAGTATAGTTTACGTAACATGAGTAGAAGTGGTGGTTTGCTGAAAACTCCAAAAATGCAAATATCTCTGTTAATATTCAAGATAGAGAATAAACGTATATAACAATATTTATAGTAAATTTAATTTGCAATAAGGTTGGTTATATACAATTTTTCGATCCGATGCATAATAACGGAGATATTTCGAATTTTCGAAAATCCCCCCCCTTTAAACCCCCCCCCCCCTCCCACTGGTCGGCTTTCAGCCATTAACGAACTGATCTCTCCTTTGACGTAAAAAGCTTAAATATGAGGTTTGGATAACGATCAAATAAAAAGTGCGACCACTAGAGCGTTAACAGACATATATATATATATATATATATATATATATATATATATATATATATATATATATATATATATAGATATAGATATAATTTTGAACGGACCTCATTTTAGTCATCTCCGGGGTCGGATCACTGGACAGTTGAGGAAATTTTTCAAAACTCGCGACATGAGGACGCCCTCAATAGCTGATTTCGCCTAAGGGAAATCTGCTAATAAAGTTTTGAGACTGACAGAATTAATTTGACCATTGATCCTGCCTATATATATATATATATATATATATATATATAAAATTGTAACCTCTGTCTGTACATTGATTTTTTTCGCGCAATTTCACGATAACTTTTCGTTTCACATGTCATAGACACCATAACTGCATTTTGTTTCTTTGGTGTCTGTTTGTTTGTTTATTTATTTATTTATTACCGAATTTTATGAAACTTGGTATGTATATTACTACTAACCCAACTCAGACTTTAGGCTATATAAATATTCCCTAAGACAAATAGGAGTGGGGGTTATAAGGGAGGCCTGAAATTAATAATAGGGGTATTTCGTTTCATATTGCTTTTTCTGCAAATATGCACATAACTAAAGTTTTTTATTTTTTAATTTAGTGTAATTTTTGTTATATGCACATTTGCCGTATACGGAAGTATAAATGAGTTATTCGCTAAAAACTATAGCGGGAGTCAACAATTTATTAGGCACACAAGATTCAACCGAACTAAACCAAACTCGGTATTTGAATTAGTACTAACGCCTCCCTTATAATAAGCCATACTAACATTTCTAGGGACGGGCAGGAGTGGGGGTTATATGGGAGGCCTGAAATGAATAATAGTGGTATTTCGTTTCCTATTGCATTTTCGGCAAATATGCACATAACAAAAGTTGTTTATTTTGTTATTTAGAGAAACTTTTTTATATACACTATTGTCGTATACCGAAGTATAAAGGCGTTATACGCTAAAAATTATAGCGGGAGTCAACAATTTGGAGGACAGTGAAGACTTACATAAAAAATTAATTTTATTATTAACAAATGCCAACAACGGGTATTAACCCTAAACACTAGGACGGGTAAATGTCAAAATATTGTGCAAAGTAAAGCCTTGACAAAAAAATACCATCACCATTCAGCCTCAAATCAATTCCCGGGCGAAGCCGGGTATCTGAGCTAGTATATATATATATATATATATATATATATATATATATATATATATATATATATATATATTGTCTGTAACCCTTTCGCAATTTTTGTTTAATCGTTACCTAACTCCATATATAAGCGTTTTATGCCTAACTCTATCCGTTTGTTAGATCGAAAAATTGTATAAGACAAATTTTATTGCACATTTAATTGCCTATAAATGTTGTTGTATACATATTTTCTCTATCATCACGAATATTAACCGAGATATTTGGATTTTTCAGTATTTACCCTTCTGTAAACCTCCACTTCTATTCATGTCATATTAACAATAACCAACTTTATGATGAACCTTATTCTAAGCTTAAATAGCAAATATCGTTTTCAACATACCTTTATTTTCATGTAAATTCGTTGCTGACGTCATTATCATCAATTAAAATTTTACTTCATGAATTCCATACTGAGTCAACACCAAACGCCATATTTGACGTCAGAACTGGAATATACGTCGGAAATTGAAAGTAACTCTGTTATTTGGAGTCGGATCAGAAAATACCCAATCTCGTTAAAGTATTGTTACTTTATGCGTTTTTTGTAACTCATGTGCTAAGCGAGTTATTTGTACTTCCTTGCTTTCTGCCGTCAGTAGCCCCCCACCTCCCCTTCTACTCATCAGTTTTTTAAATATAAATAAAGTATATGTGGTGAGATAAAATCACAAGTGTGCTATTTACCAACACATGGGAAATCTGTTACTTTACGCAGCTCCTGCGTGACAAACTTTTTTAAAATTCGTTGACTTCCTTTGTTATTAATATTAAATTTACTGTAGATTCCACTGTGTCTTCTTGAGCATAACAAAGTAATGTTTTTAGACTGAAAGAACTAATTTGATCAATGACTTATCTTAGGGTGTATAAACTCACAATTGCCAAACAGAGGATTATGCTTTATCTGAGAACGCTGATCATGCTATGTAACGAACATACATAGTTGTTATTACACGCCGTGAGTTGGGCCTCTGAGGCACTCCATTGACGGTACAATAAAAAGTTAGCAATAGCCTGTGTTTCTTTAAGAAAAGCCGCCGACAAAAGCTTTGTTTTGGTAGAACAATAGGAGGATTTGTCACAGTTCCGAAGAGCGGCCAAAGCACCGCCGCCATCAGGTGGTCCTCAGAGTCTTCAGGCAATCCCACCATATTTTATTAATCGAAGCACTAACAGGTTTTCATTATCAGAATTTGAATATAATTAGTTGCACCAGCTGATTTATATATATATCTCTTACAATTAAAAGAAGGACATGATTTTTATTTATTTACGTCCACAGGCTACCTACCTACCTACCTATATATATAATTTTGAACGGACCTCATTTTCGTCATGTCTTGGGTAAGATCGATTGACATTTGAAGAAATTATCCAAAAATAGCGTCAAAAGTACAATCTCAATAGCTGATTTCCCTTAAGGTAAATCTGCTAAAATACTTAGTCCAATATATTTGTCTGTTAACGTTCTAGCCGTAGCAATTTTTGTTTGACCGTTACCAAACTTGATATTTAATCGTTTTATGTAAAAAGAAAGATCAAGTCCGTTAATGGCGGAAATCGAAATAGTGGAGGGGGGGGTTAGAGGGAGGGATTTTTATCTCCGTTATTTTGCGTCAGATAGAAAAATTGTATAGGATCAATCTTATTGCAAATTAAATTTGCTATAAATATTGTTCTATACATTTATTTCTATCTTGAATATTAACCGAGATATTTGCATTTGTATTGTGTGTGTGGTCGGCAGAAGTCGGCTACATTGGGTTCGTCCCTCGTGAATTGGTTTAGAGATTCGTTACTACTACTGTTATTAGTAGGCAGATTTCTCTATCGTAAAACTTCACGTGGGAAATCTGCTTAGTTTACGCATCACCTGCGAGACGGAATTTTATATAACGAGTTTTTCACAGAATCATTTCACATTGCCTAGGTGAAGAATCGAATCCACGACACTAGGTTTTCTAAGTGATTAAAGGACTAATCCATTAGATTACATAACTAACCTGAGGGCTCCTCACCATGTAGAAGAAAATTCAAAATAAGTCTCTAATGATTCTCTAAAAATTGTTCATCAATCTAGTTTCAAGTGGTTTTTTATTTATTTATTTCTTTTTTAAATTAGCATTCACTAATCTCCCTTTCCAACACGTTCACTTTAATAACCGAGTTACTAAAAGTCTTATTTCCAGCTAAAATTTGAAAGGCATTTTACATAGACTTCTCAGTATGACAAAATTAAGAATAAATAAGAAAACTTGTCTCATTCGAATAGAAAGGAAATCTGCTAATTTTTCGCAGCCCCATCGTCATAGACGTTTCCAAAACCTTTGCTGATGATCTTATTAACATCTGTTCTCACAATTCAATTCCTGTTTACATAGGCATTTTTTTTAGTCTATGTAAACTTTATATAGGTATATATATATATATATATATATATATATATATATATATATATATATACATATATATTAGCCTGTTAACACTCCTGCGGTCGCAATTTTTTTCTGATCGTTATCAATCACTATGTTTAAACATTTTATGTAGTTACTATTTTTTATTTTTCTACTTTCTGTAACAACCCTTCCCCCTCTACTCCATCGGGTGTTTATCTATAAATAGAGAATACGAGATGAGATCACCAGCATATGGTAAATCTTCAAAGTTTACGCAGCCCCTGCATCACGGACGTTTTTAGTTGACAAATGTGGCTGATAATAAATAAGTTAATGATTTGCTTGTGTGTTGCTACTAATTCAGCCATTTTGTCTACTTCAGAGATAAATATTCCATTGATTCATCTCAGTAAGTAGCCAATAATGACCTAATGACCAATTAGATTATTTAGAGTAACAGTAGCAGCCAAAAGAAAAAGAAATATAGTACTTTTTAAATTATATACAGAGGCTCCCTCTGTGAGCAACTAGGGAGCTATATTAAAACCATATGGTCAATCGTCATTCCTTCATCGTTCACGCGTGACATTAGTGCCACTCATAGGGTAAACTCCTACTTATGTAGTCCCTATAAATACTATACTATATTTATAAAGGGGGCAATAATAGATTCAGCCATACAGTATACAGGAAACCTACAGGTACAGGTAGATATCTGAATGTCTCATCCCACCACTACCCAGCCCAAAAACATGGTATCATATATACGTTAGTAAACAGAGCTATATCGTTGTGCAGCAATGAAACTCATTTAATAAATTAGATAAAACAACTAAAAGAAGAATTCCACTACAACGGCTACAAAAAAACGGAAGATACAAGAGTAGTAAGAAAACACGAGTTAAAGCGTTGACCTTTATCTCACATGGTAAACCTAGAGTGGCGAGTTCGATTCTTGCCTGGGTAAAGGAAATTATTTAGTGACGAAATTCATTAAATAATATCCTAAAATCCCACCCTGGCTAGAAAAGGGTGGTAACCTGTAGATAACCCGTCCCAATTAGCCTAAGTTGCAAAAAGTGGACGTTAATAAATAATAATAATAAAGTAAGAAAAATTAAGAGGAATCTTGATACCACCAAGGTTCAAGAAGATATTGAAAATACTCAAGTAACACCATTGAGAAATATAACACTTCCTTTTATAGGGGGGTCTTCAGAAAAACTGGCAAGAATACTCCGAAAATATAATTTACGGACAGTACTTAAACCCCACAAAATAGTCAGTGAATATTTAAAAAGTTCAAAAGACAGCCAAATTTTACAAGATAGTGGTGTTTATATGATACCATGTGATTGCAGTAAAGTTTATACTCGAAAAAAGACTGCGACAAGAGTCAGCCAACACATGGCTGATCTGAAACACCAGAGAACAAAGACATCCACCATAGCAAAACACGCCAGTATTTGTTCTCACCAAATTAAATTCGATGAGACCAAAGTTTTACTCAGAGAGGATCATCTCGGCAAAAGATTGGTCCTAGAAGCTATAGACATTAACAAGAGAACAAATACGATAAACGGCGTGGACGGTGTCACTCTCTCTGAGACATGGAAAACCATATTAAAATAAGATCCAAACCATATGATTGAAGTAGCTATTCAAATTAAATTAAATTAATTGCTTGATGAAGATGGACGCATTTCCATCGAAAATTTGCAGGACAACATACATTCCAATCGGTGTAGCAGACAGCCGAGGTTCTCACAATGATAATACTCCCCAGCGGTGCAGCCTTAAAAATAGAATATATATATATATATATATATATATATATATATATATATATATATACATATATATAGGTATATATACTATTTATTCTACTTTAACCCTATTCATCAAGTTATGTAGGAAAATAGTTTAGATAGTATAGGAATTGGATGACCCTAGTCAAATATTAGTAATATTTTTTATGGTTGGCAATCAAAAAGATAACTTTTGTACTTTTCGTCAGATTTCCCAGAGGGGAAATCAGCAATTGAGGTGGTAATCATGAATCGATTTTCGAAAAAAATTTCAATTGACCATCGATCCTGCCTAGTAAATGACTAAGTAAAAAATGAGGTCCGTTCAAAATTATATATATATATATATATATATATATATATATATATATATATATATATATATTTGGTTTGTAGCCCTTCTAGCGGTCGCAATTTTTGTTTAATCGTTACGGAACTCGGATCGGATCGAAAAATTGTATATGACCAATCTTATTGCACATTTAATTGCCTAAAATTGTTGTTATATACATGTTTTCTCTAGCATCATAAATATTAGCCAAGATATTTGGATTTTTCAGTTTTCATTCTTCTATAGAGCCCTACTTCTATTCATGTCATATTAACAATAACCAACTATATGATGAATCTTATTCTTAGCTTAAATAGCAAATATCGTTTTCAAGATACCTTTATTTTGTGAGAGACATGTAAATTCGTTGCTTGATGACGTCATCAATTAAGATTTTACTTCATGAATTCCATACTGAGTCAACACCAAAGACTATATTTGTTATTGTTTGACGTCGGAACTGGAATATTGGGGGGTTTGGGGAGGGGAAATTCGAAAATTCTAAATATTATGAGTAGTATCGCAAAAGGTTATAGAACCAATTAGTTTAATTATTGTTGATCCACAATTTTTCTATGCATTTTCTCGTAACTCAAGTATTGAGCGAGTTACTCGTACTTTCTTGTTTTCAGCTTCCTGTCACCCGCCCAGATTCCAACCTTTCTAATCATCTGTTCTTCTACATAGAAATAGGGAATAGTTTGTTACATAAGATCATAAGTGTGTTACACCAAAAATTGGGAAATATGCTTAGTTGACGCAGCCCCGGTAAGGCGGACGTTTATATATTTTTTCTCTAACTTGGATATTAAGTGATATATATGAACATTTTTAGTTTTCAGTATTCTGTAAAACTCACACTTATTTTATTAGCCACTAAGCCAGTAAACATTTATTTCCACCTTCAAATTTAAGTCCTAGGCCTTTTCTTGTGAGCACCTGGGAAATCTGTTTAGTTTACGCAGGCCTTGAGGATAGATTTTTTTTTTAATTTAACGGCCTTCTATATATTATTGCAGCTTATCAAGACGGCAGGCAGAGTGTTAGCATACTCTAAACAGCCACAGTGATGTAGCAAAATGTTTTTTCCCCTGCAACGGCGAGACGGTCCAAGAAAAAATACCAACCGGATCTGGCTGGATTCGAACCGGCAATCCTTAACTTATGATAGGTTAAGTGTCGCTGTAATCACCCTACTGCCAATTGCTGCATTTCGAACCCTAAAAAAAACTATAACTGTTATCCCAAAAACTAGTCACATGTATACTCGGGTGTTTATGTAATATTGGTAAATAAATAAAATGTTTTTTTTTTTTTTTAATTATTGGCATTTAATTTTCTCCGTGTTCCACATATTTAAATAAAAATCGAATGGTTCCCTGTTTCCACAGGGAGTTTATTTGTTTTGTGTGGTCCATCCTTTGGATACTACACACATTTCAATGAATATATAATTCTTTGTACAGAATAATTATAAAAGCAAAAATATAAAATCAAAATCTATCAAAAACATAATTACGTAAATATTTAATATTGTACAAGAAATATGTTATTAATTGAATACATAAGTATATCAACGGTTTTATTGAACTTCACCTGTTTATTTGTTATTATTTTATTTTACCATTAATAAAGATATTTAAAATTTTGTAGCTCTAGACATAAAAATAATCTTCTAACAGTTTTATACTTTAGAGCTATATTTTCGTAATGCTTGTCCTCGGATCACTGACGTATATTTCTATCATAGAGTTAACAATTTTATTGCGGATGGTAATTTTGTTGAATAATAGAATGCGTTTTAATGCAATCCTCTCTAGATGAAACTTCGCGATTCTGTTTAATCAAATAGTAGCAGTGTTGGAGACTCTTGATAAAATATTAACTTATTTTTGACAGATAGTATTCGAATTTTCTTTAAATATATGGAACACGCAAAAATTTAAATTCCAATAATTAAATAAAATACATTTTATTTATTTATTAATATTAAATAAACAGCATAGAAATAAAAAATCCAGAAAAAAAGTAGCTCCCGGCGAGATTTGATCTCGAGATTTCCTGTTACAAAATAAAAGCTCTATGGGCTGAGCCATGGAGAGTCCTTGATATATAAGTCTTGGGGACAACTCAAGACAATCAGGCAAACTTTAAAATTTTTTTTAGACGAACGCGTGCGCAATGCGCAATTTCCGCTCAAATTGGTGGGGGTACGCCGGGCTCTCCTTGTGAGTACAAGTTTTCTTGCTGATTTATCTTTAAGAAAACATGCTAAAAGGATGAGAGTGGCAGTAACTAATTTCTTGATTTTTGTTTTTTTTTTTACATCCACTTTATGCTACTAGGCTAATCGGGATGGGTTATCTACAGGTTACCATCCTTTTCTAGCCAGGCTGGCCTAAGGAGTTTATTTAATGAGTCCGTTTTTAAATAAATTTCTACTGCCCAGGGCGGGATTCGAACCCGCCACTCCAGGTCTGCCATGCGAGATTATAACCAACGCCCTAACTCGCACGACCAACCCGAGCCTCTTCTTGATATTTTAAGTCACTACAATAAAGATTAGCCCTTTGGGTGTATTATTGTTTGGTATATTGGTTTACAGTAGCCAGCAGTTTCTGCCCCCATGCTGTCAGCACCCCTCACACTTCCGCCGGATCTCAAACACTGGCATTTGCTCACATTTCCAACGAATCGATACGGCAAACCAATTTGTAACTGCTTTGCTGACTCAATGAGCCGTCCTCTAGAGCAAATTGATGCAGACGAATAACTCATCTTGAATTAATTAATTCAGATAATTTATTTCTCAATTATAAACTAATTGGTTAAGTACTTATTTAATTGTCTTAATTTATCCTATATTAGTTATATTGAAGACTATTGTGCATGATTATCGTCTCGTAAATAGATAATCCAGCAACAGCAAATTACATTAACTTTCGGCCAATAGACGCATGGTGATAAAATCAATAAAAGTTTCAGTAGTATAAAAGATAAACTATAAGAAAATGAAACAAAATTTAATGTTTATAAAATAAACTGTTCTGCCTGTGAAAAATTGTATATTGGGAAATCCTCGCAGAACTAAAAGCAAAAATTCAAACAGCATTACAGAAATGTTGATAATTTACTAAACTAAACATCTTTGGTCAACCAATCTTTGACATTTAAACATAAATTATATTTTGAGGAGGTGAAAATTTTATATAATTACAAAAACGTAACCAAGCGGTTACGTTTTCAAATGTACATCGATTCTACCGTGGACATGAAAATGGGAGGGTTTAGAGGAGAATTTTCGAAAATACAAAATATTTCCGTTACCGTACATCGGATCGAAAAAGTGTATAGAACCAATCTTATTCTAATTATAAAAATACACATTTTTCTGTTAGCGCTCTAGCGATCGAAATTTTGTTTGATCGTTACCAAACTCGATATTTAAACGTTTTATTATGTAAAGATCAAGTTCGTTAATGGCTGAATCGGACCAGTGAAGGGAGGGGGGTGTTAGAGAGGGTATTTTTGAATATTCGAAATATCTCCGTTAGTGTACGTCGGATTGAAAAATTGTATAGAACAAATCATATTGCAAATTAAATGTACAATAAATATTGTTATATACATTTATTTTATATCTTCAATATTAAATGAGATATTTGCATTTTATAGTTTTCAGCCTTCAGCAAATCTAACATTTGAGTGATTGAGATAGAAATTATTATAAATCACGAAAATATTTTTCAATAAATTTAATATGTTATATTCTGATATATTTCTGCAACTGTTTTAGCAGATTTTCCTTAAGGGAAATCAGCTATTGAGGTTGTACTCATTACGGAATTTTCGATATTTTTCTTCAAATGTCTATCGATCCTACCTAGTAGATGACGAAAATGAGGTCCGTTCAAAACTGTATATATCTATCTATCTATCTATATATTTGTCTGTTACCGCTCTAGCGGTCGCAATTTTTGTTTGATCCTTACCAAACTTCATATTTAAGCGTTTTACGTAAAAAGAAAGATCAAGTTCGTTAACGGCTGAAATCGGGGGTTTAGAGAAGGAGTATTTTCGAAAATTCGAAATATCTCCGTTACTATACGTCGGATCGAAAAATTGTACATAACCAATCTTATTGAAAATTACAGTTACTATAAATATTGTTATATACATTTATTCTGTATCTTGAATATTAACCGAGATATTTGGATTTTTATTCTGCGTGTGGATACCAGTAGGCTATGTTAGGAGTTTCCGCCGAGATCTCTGGCGGCGGTTTCCATAACTATCTTCCCTCGTGTATAGGTTTAGAGGTTAGGTTAACTGTTTTTTGGGGCTAGAAACTACTGGGTTATTACGCCCTAAATAATGTTTTTTAGGTTTAGAGGTTTCTTACTACTACAGTTGTTATTAGGCAGATTTCTCTATTGTAAAACTTCACGTGGGAAATCTGCTTAGTTTACGCAGCCCCTGAGTGACGGACTTTTTCTTTCCGGTGGAGAATATTTCTATCTATCTATTCGTCTGTGAGACGTTCGCTACCCTGTTTCATTACAATTTAGACGCTTTCCTTTAGGAAATTATCAAAATTGACTTAAAGATTTCTCATTACTGTTTGTATTCATTTACTTAATATTCACGGTGTGATAAGTGTTCAATGAAGATTGGAAACAAGTCGCATTTCGATGATAATAAATTTGTTTCGGTGACTTGGGGCTACTTCTAGCAGTCTTGGTACTTAATAGTAGGCTGTATAATCAATGGTGGAATAAGTGGGAATGAGTAAGCTATGGGCTTAACTTGGTTTTCCGCCATATGACGTCAGTAGGCAAGGGGGAGAAATGGTGGCTGTGCCACATGTGTCTTCTCTTCCTCTCTTACAGACAGTATAATACAAATTGTCCATAGAAAATAAAATAAATACGCATCGATTTTGAAATCACACATCAATTAACTATTCTTGTTATATTATTTATTTGTTTTACGGCCCACATCGAAAGTGAATGGCATGATCTCTGTTTAGGGTGGTTAGAATAATATATTTATTTCTTTATCTAAACCTTGATATATTTATATAGAATGGAAAATATTTCTTAAATATCTGAGTTTCTCTCTCATCCGTACTTTGCCTAATTGAATACAATAAAAGTTATCCCCTTTTAAATCTTCTTAAGTATGCCGTACACCTATTATATTTTATTCTACGTAATGCATTTCTAAATGTTTATATGTTTTAGATATGTTAGTATTTGTGGAATATATTGCCTGCTGTCAGTTAGTAGTTCTGTCTTATCGTGGGGTATGTCAAGGTATTTTCATTGGATGTTATATTAGAATAGGGGCTCAGGTTAGCCATGTGAGTTAAAGCGTTGACCTTAATCTCACATGATAAACCTAGAGTGGCGAGTTTGATTCTCGCCTGGGCAAAGGAAATTATTTAGTGACGAAATTCATTAAATATCATCCTATGTCCCACCCTGGCCAGAAAAGGGTGGTAACCTGTAGATAACCCGTCCCAATTAGCCTGAGTTGCAAAAAGTGGACGTTAATAAATAATAATAATATATAAGAATACTAATAACAAAATAATAACTTCATTATATCCAAAAATAATCAGAAAATAATAATTTACGAACTTATTATATCTTCATATAAATATCTAAACTCTGTAAACGAAGGTTACTTTTACCACCCTTAAAAATCACCACCCTAGCAAATCAGACCAATCGTCATTTTACGTTATTGGAATCAGTTATTGAGATTGTGCGCATGGCGCGATTTTCGAAGTGTCCAATAATCCTATCTAGTATATGACTAAAATGAGTTCCATTTAAAATTATATACACATTTATTGTTTGTTAACGCTTGAGCAGTCGCAATTAGCAGATTTCCCTTAAAGGAAATCAGCTATTGAGGTCGTACTCATGACGAGATTTTGGAAAAATTTTTTCTAATGTCCATCGATGACGAAAATGAGGTCCGTTCAAAACTGAATATATATATATATATATATATATCTATATATCTTTGTCTGTTACCGCTCTAGCGGTCGCAATTTTTGTTTGATTGTTACCAAACTTCATATTTAAGCGTTTTATGTAAAAAGAAAAATCAAGTTCGTCAAGGGCTGAAATCGGACCAGTTGGAGGGGGGGGGTTTAGAGGGGGGATTTTCGAAAATTTGAAATATCTCTGTTACCATACGTCGGATCAAAATATTGTATAGAACCAATCTTATTGTAAATTAAATTTACTATAAATATTGTTCTGTACATTTATTCTATATCTTGAATACTAACCGAGATATTTGCATTTTTATTAATTGTGGGCCGATAACGGTTGATTGAATTTCCCGTCAAAACCTAGTTCGGCCATTTGCCGTAACTGTTCGGCTCTCGTATGGAGATTTCTCTATTGTATAACTTCACGTGGGAAATCTGCTTAGTTTACGCAGCCCCTGCGTGACGGATTTTTTTTCTTTGATCGTACCGAAACACGAAAAATTGAAAAATGAAGGTCGAGTTCGTTAATGTCTGCAATGTTAGTTTCGTGCCAGTGGGGGGGGGGGCAGGGGTTAGAAGGGGAATTTCGAAAATTCTTAATGTCTCCGTTATTATACGTCGGATCGAAAAATTGTACATAAACAATCTTATTGCAAATAACGTGTACTACACATATTGTAATGTTAACGGAGTTATTTTCATATTTTAGTTTTCAGCCTTCAGTAAACCCTCACTCCGACTTGAGTCATATTTGTAATAAGCAGTTATATCTTGAACTAATTTATTCCAATATTGCATTTTCACAATGTTATATCTAAGCAGTTTTATTCTTGTTTTAGCAGATTTCCCTTAAGGGAAATCAGCTATTGAGGTTGTACTCATGACGGGTTAGGAGATGACGAAAATTGGGTCCGTTCAAAACTGTATATATATATATATATATACTAGCTCAGATACCCGGCTTCGCTCGGGAATTCATTTGAGGCTAAATGGTGATGGTATTTTTTTGGCAAGGCATTAATTTGCACAATATTTTGACATTTACCCGTCCCAGTGTTTAGGGTTAATTCCCGTTTTTGGCATTTGTTAATAAAAAAATTAATTTTTTATGTAAGTCTTCACTGTCCTCCAAATTGTCATGTTTCCCGTAGACAAATAGACAATGAAATATCGCGAATTTTTATTTCGGGCCTCCCTTATAACCCCCACTCCCGTTCAAACCTAAAAATTTTAATATAGCTTATAATCATGGAAGAATTAATGCTAATTGACATACCGAGTTTTTGAAAGTTTGGTTTACTCGTTAGCGCTCAATGAAATCGTTGACTCCCGCTTTAGTTTATAGTGTATATCTCGTTTATACTTTGTTGAAAGACAAAAATGAATATGACAAAAGTTACTCTAAATAACAAAATAAACAACTTTTGTTATGTTCATATTTGCCGAAAATGCAATAAGAAACGAAATACCGCTATTTTTAAATTCAGGCCTTCCTTATAACCCCCACTCCTGCCCGTCCCTAGAAATGTTAGTATGGCTTATTATAAGGAAGGCGTCAGTGCAAATTCACATACCGAGTTTGGTTTAGTTCGGTTGAGTCTTTTGTGCCAAATAAAATTGTGGACTCCCGCTATAGTTTTTAGCGTATAACTCATTTATACTTCCGTATACGACAAAAGTGTATATAACAAAAGTTACTGTAAATAACAAAATAAACAACTTTCTTTATGGGCATATTTGCTGAATAAGCAATAGGAAACGAAATATCGCTATTTTTAATTTCAGGCCTCCCATATAACCCCCACTCCTGTTTGTCTTAGAGAATATTAATATAGCCTAAAGTCTAAGTTGGGCTAGTAGTAATACACATACCAAGTTTCATAAAATTCGGTTCAGCCGTTTATGCGTGAAAAGGTAACAAACAAACAAACAAACAAATAAACAAACAAACAAACAAACAGACACCAAAGAAACAAAATGCAGTTATGGTGTCTATGACATGTGAAACGAAAAGTTATCGTGAAATTTCGCGAAAAAAATCAATGTACAGACAGAGGTTACAATTTTATATATATATAGATATATATATATATATATATATATATATATATATATATATATATATATATTTGTCTGTTACCGATCCAGAGGTCGCAATTTAAACTATTAACTCGATATTTAGTCGTTGTATGTAAAAGAAAAGATCAAGTTCGTTAACGGCTGAAATCGGGCCAAGGGAAGGGGGGTTTAGAGGGGAGGATTTTTGATAATTCCAAATATCTCCGTTACCATAGGTCGGATCGAGCAATTGTATAGAACCAATCGTAAATTAAATGTACTATAAATATTGTTATATACATTTATTCATTATCTTGAATATGAACCGAGATATTGGCATTTGCCTGTTTTCAGCCATCAGGAAACCGCCACTTCTACTCAAGCTAAATAAACAATACGCTGCTACATAATAAATCACATCATTTGAATCTTAAATACCAAATATTGTATTGAAGAGACCTTTATTATACGAGATACATGGAAATATGTTCTGGCGACCCCCCCGTATTAAGGTTTTGGACTACTAAAATTTGATTGATTGAGGTAACAATTATTCTAACTCCTTATTAATTACAGTACTAGATATAGTAAATAGTTCTCAATAAAATTAATATGTTATATTCTGATATATTTCAGTAATTGTTCTTCTTTCATGTGTGAGGCGGGCCGACCCGTTTGTTTACATTTCTAACCTAACGCTTCCTGTCGGCAGGTTATTGGAATTGGATGCAACATTTCTTATTTCCGTTTGTTTTTATTTACGGCGGTGTTGTGTTAGCAGTATGTAGACTTAGCTATTACTAAACTTCACGAGGGAAATCTGCTTAGTTTACGCAGCCCCCGCGTGACGGACTTTTTTACATCAATCTAGTGGTGATAATAGGATTAAATATAGTAGTAGCTAGTATATTTATACATAAATATTTAACTGAAATTGGACTGTGTATGAAGGAAATTCATTGGGCATAAAATGATTCATAATAATATTGCTGAGGCCCGTCATAGTGAATGGTGGAGACTGGCTTTGTCAGATTTCAATTGAGCTGTAGACGGTAGTGAGTGGCAGGAGCTGAACCATGCTTCCTGCTCGGGCATAATTGTTCTAGAAGCCGATCAGTGGCCATCTCTATATTATCTGATCATGGCTAACCTGATTGAATCGCCCTGTTCAGTCATCTCTGCTCCATAGAGCTACGTCTAACACAGCTCCAAAGAGGTATCAAACTCTATAAGACAGCGTCAGATGTGTCGTCAGTGTTGGCAGTAGATAAAGTATTGTGTGTTACGTGTCTTACTATCTTCCATCGGGTTTGTTTATTATTATTTACGTCCACTTTATGCTACTAGGCTATCGGGACGGATTATCTTACAGGTCACCACCCTTTTTTAGCCAGGGTGGGCTCAAGGAGTTTATTTAGTGAGTCCGTCACTAAATAAATTTCTACTGCCCAGGGCGGGAATCGAACCCGCCACTCTAGGTCTACCACGCGAGATTAGGACCAACGCCCTAACTCGCACGGCCAACCTGAGCCCCCTCCATCGGTTTTTTTTTTTTCTTTTTCTTTCTTTCTTGTGGCGTGTCAACCATTTTGGTCATTAACGCCAAACCGTTTTTTGTGGATTATTGATCAGAATATTTTAATATGCATTATTCCATTATGGTCAGCAATCAATATTATTACTATAAATAGTTAATGATTGCGATAAAGGGATAACATATTGGGAGTGTTAGATATAGGATTTCATTTTTGGTGAAACATTGTTCAGGAAGTGTCCTGCAACGGAGGGAAAATGGCTGTGAGATGGATAAAGCTCACTTTTAAATATATACTGCCGGGTTTCTCCATCGGGTTTCTCTCTGTACTTCAAAGGATCTAAAATCTCTAATTTTATATTTTTCGAAGTAATACCTTCCAAAACGTTTTTTAGCTTATTTTCCTTAAGGGAAATCAGCATTGAGGTTGTACTCATCACCCGAATTTTCGTCAATTGTCCATCGATCCTACCCAGGAGATAAGAAAATGAGGTCCGTTCAAAACTGTATATATATTGTTACGTTTATTACAAAAATAACTTTGTTTATTAGAGTTCTTTTGGATTGCAAAATTAAACACCCACAAGCTTCAGAGTTTTTATTACTGCACAATTTATTTAAAAACGCACTATACACTTAATTAATTATTGTTAACTACTGCTCACAGTATGCACTGATAGTTTCACTGTTTTTCTTATTACACAGTCCAATAACTCACTCAGGATAATTGTAGTTCACTTAAACACGGAACTGAACTGATCTTCGCAAAGATAACGGTACAGCACTGTCCTTTACTTAAACACGACGGTATACTTTTGTTTACAGAAACACGGAAGAACACTTATCTTCACATAAAACACTTTACCGCATTGCAACTAAAACGCACTGTTCACTAAAGTTGCACTAACCGCACTGTTATTCACTTGAAGAGAGCTGGGAACAAACTAAACGGGTGGCTGTTGGAGGGGGGGGGGCTCCTTTTATATCTGGGCTGCTAACATCAAAGGAAACTGTTTAGACACGTCTGGTCGGCTCCTTTCATCTACTTTGTACATGTTAAATATGTGATTAACTCTGTTTAATTTTTCACGTACGTAGTTCTCGCAACAATATATTCATCTGTTAAAGCTCTAGAGGGGGCAATTTTTGTTTAACTATTATCAAACTCGATATTTAAACGTTTTATGTAAAACTATAGATCGTTAATGGCTGAAATCCGTCAAGTGGGAGGGAGAATTTCGAAAATTCTTAATATCTCCGTTATTATGTGTAGGATCTAAAAATTGCACAGGACCAATCTTATTGCAAATGTAATGTTCTATACATGTTGATGTGCACATTTTTCCACTATCATGATTATTAATCGAGATATTTACATTTTTTAGTTTAAGGTCCTCAGTAAACCTGCTCATGTCATATTAACAATATGCTGATATATTATGAAGCAATTTATTTGATGCCTAAATAGCAAATATTGTTCTCTGTGTGGGAAATCTGCTTAGTTACCGCAGCCCCTACGTCACGAACTTTAAAAAAGATGAGATTTCGGTTGAAGAGACTAGCTGACTGTGAACCAATTTTGAATTATTATTATTTTTTTTTTAAGATTAAGGGGATTTTTGTGTGTCAGTAGCTTAGTTACTACTGAGTACTTCGTTTTGGGCTTATGAATATATTTTAATTTACGTAGAAGTTCGTAAGAAAAACCTCTCCTTTCAAAATTGTTTCGTAGAATCAGAATATGTCATAAAAAATGAGGGCTTACATTTGAAATATAGAAATGGAACCAAGAAATCATTTATGGGAAAAAAAAATCACCATTGACAGACTTTTCTTTGAATCCTATTATTTATTTATTCTTACAATAACCACATTTCGCGACTGGGGCGATTTAGTGATGAATCAGTTAAATTCCTATAATCACTTCATTATATTTACGCAAGTAAGCTCATTTTTGCAAATTTTTTCAGTATTGTCCTACATTGTAATTTGTATCCTACTAGATTGTACGAGTAGAAAAAGGAGATGTCAAAGACGATCCCAAAATGTGAAGGTTATGTTACGAAATGTACTAGATTGACGTGCTTGTGTGAAGTTAAATGACGCGGAAACTACTAGAGAGGAGTTTAATAACCATTCGAGGAAAAGTAATTTTTTAGGTAAAAAGAAATAATACCATGAATAATACAAGGAAAGTGAAACCTTAACTTTCACCAAGGAAAATGGAGGGCTCTGAAAAAAAGGACTGTCATGAATATTAGGGGGTTAGAAAAATAAAAACTGTCATGAAAATAACATTTCATGATATACATAATGTCCTGGGTTGAATTGGGAAGCCAGACAAATGTGTTTGGGACATATTTTAAAAAAAGCCCGTAGCAAAGGGGCTGTGTAAACTATGAAGATTTTCTACATGCTGGTATAACACACTGGTGATCTTATCTCATCACATATTCTCTATTTCTATATAAAAAAAACCTATGATTAAAGGGTGGGGGGGTTAACGGCTGAAAACAAGGAAGTAAAAATAATTCGCTTAATACTTGAGTTTAGAAAAAAAAAATTAAAGCAACAATTGTTGTGCTTCAATAGCTTAAAAAGATTGGTTCTTTAAAATTTTGCGATACGAACCATACTAAGGGAGATGTTACCAATTTTCGAAATTCCTCTGTACTAAACCTTCCCTTCCCCTGTTTGATCTGAGCGGTTAACGAACTTTATTTTTATTTTTTCATAAAACGATTATATTTTGAGTTTGGTAACGATCGACAAAAATAACGACCACTTAATATATATACATACTTTTCGAACGGATCTCATTTTCGTCATCTTCTAAATACGATCGATGGACATTTGTGGAAATGTCGCATCATGAGTTCCTCAAAAGCTGATTTCCCTTGAGGGGACAGTGAAGTTCTTTTTGTCGTGTCGTTCTTCAAAGGAGTTCTGTAAATTTCACGGAATGATGTCTGTTCGTTTAACTGTTTGTTGTTTTGGTTAACGCTGTTGACCATTACATACTTAGACAGCTCTCTGTCTTTGTTCAACGTTCGTTTTGGCTATATTTGTCTGTTTTTGCAGGTACTCATTAGGTCATCTCGGCCTCTTATATTACTTTTTCATGGCCTAATGTAAAATATATATTAAGGGAGCAACTAACAGCTATAGGATTATATAAATGTAGGAAATTTTTAGGGACTAACCAGTAAAACTTACTATAGGATTGAAGATGATTCCATCGAACCGAAAGCGCTTTCCACTTGTAGTTGATGATAAACCAGATACATGTTAGATTATAATTATAGTCAAAGAAGAATGCCAACGATGATCATCCATGTGGTTGGCATATTTCGCATTTCTACGTGAAAAACCGATAGGTAAAAGGGTCAGTGGGGGGGGGCACTGAAGACTGAAATAACAATAGTTCAAATAACTCGCTTAATACTCGAGTTATGAAAAAAAAAATGTATAAAGCAACAATTGTAGAGCATCACTATCTTAATAAGATTGGTTCTACAAAATTGTGTTATAGGACTCAAATATCAGAGATATTTTGAATTTACTCGACTGTCAGCCATTAAGGACCGCACTAACAACAGTTAGCAGTAAGGTATATTTGTGAGTAGCAGTCTTTCGGGTTCCAAATTGTCCACACGTTTTAACCACCTCAGTCCACTCTTCTCGATTGAATACACCTTGTCCGCCAAACATCTCCTATAATTCTGGTGAGTCACGTGTAATGTATTTACTGCCCCTAACAATTTTCGTAGTGACTTTCGTTTGGGAAATGTGGAACATTTTCATGGTTTCCTTAGTGAGAGTTGGTTTTTACTGCCATATCTAGCATTACTTATGGACTTTTCTTCTTGAAAGATGATGGGGATAGAAGAGCATTTTAGAGAACGGTTGAGGCGTCTCTGCTTTTTTACTATTTCCCTACGTTATTTTACCTCACAGATACTAAAAGTGTACAGAGATTGCTTATGTACCTTCGTGCACTTTGTGTAATTGAGAGTCCTCAAAAGTTCAGAATCCTCTGAATTCTCAGGTTTGACGACCTCATAAACTTCGTTTGATCTTTGACCACGGTCATGAAGACACTTTCTTTCATACATTACAGTTATTCTGGGCTTGAAAGGGTGGTCACCAATAGATAACGTTCCCCAATTAGCCAAAATAATACAAAGTGGACGTTGGGATATTGTTATTTACCGACTTTGTTGTACCTCTTTGTTCTACTGAGACTTCTCAAAAGGTACGAACCATCTGCTTCTGGTCGACAGTCGACTTCTTGGATCACGTTTGATCTTGGCTAAGGTCGTCCAGATACTTTCGTAACCCTCATTTCTTTTAAGTTATTCTTATCTAGAAAGAATGATAACCTGTACATAACCCGCCTCAATAGCCTAAAGTAGCACAAAGTGAACGTTAATATATTGTTATTTATTGACAGCCACTTTGTACGCCTGAGACTCCTCAAAAGGTCAGAACCCTCTGCCTCTGAATGTGATGATCTCATGGACTTCGCTTTTGATATTTGCCACGGTCATCGAGACACTTTCCTTTCTTTCCTTTGTTTCATGTCAATCTAGAAAAGGGTGACCACCTGTAGATGCCCATCCCAATTAGCCATAGTAGTACAAAGTGGACACTTTGTGCAACTGCCTCTCTTGTCTGATTTCTCGACCTCATGAACTTCGTTTAATCTTTGCATTGAGCTTCCTGTTCAACTGGGAACAATTCGCCGTGTACTGACTTCAGACGCAACGCAGCACAATTAAGTGTTAGGCCCATAGCTTTGGTATAGAATAGGCATTGTGATAGCCTCCCCTCGAGATTCCAGAGAGGTGGTCGCGGTCCCTGACTCTGATGACATTAACTCTCACTATAAAAACAGAAAGCACTTTGGGTTGACAATAGTACACGGACCACCTACCGCATCGGACCCCTCACACTTTTTTTTTGTACACCCATCCAATCTATGTCTCTCTCTCTCTCTCTCTCTCTCTCTCTCTCTCTCTCTCTCTCTCTCACACACACACACACACACACACACACACACACATCCACTGCTGAACCCATTTCCTGTTCTATTATTGTCTCACCTATCTCCCAGTTTTTGAACTGCTTTTGTAAACAATATACTAATACTAATTCAGAATCTAACAGGATAATTGTCAAACACCTCATTGAGTACCGTTTAAACATAGGGGAAAATTGAATTTAAGCTGTTAATTGTGCTTACTTAAACATAAGTGCCAGCAGCAATAAGTCGGAAATATTTCAGTTTTTTTATTTATTTTTTTTATTAACTTTCTTCCTTTCTAGCGAAATGAGTTTTGTTACGACGATAATAAAATTACGGCTGCTAGATCTGTTCCTAACGATTTGGTTGAATTTGACGAAATATTTGCATCATGAGAACAACCAGAATACCTGATTTTCTTTAATCGGCTTCAGCTAAAACCTAGTCAACATCTAATCTCCTCAAAAAGAACCAACTAGTTTAGTAGTCGAGTTACAGCAAAACGCAATGGAACAACAATTGTTTTAATATAATTATTATTTAATAACGTCCACTTTTCGCCACTATGGCTAAGTTGGCCGGGATACCTACAGGTTACAACCCTTTTCTAGCCAGGGTGGGACTAAGGATTTTATTTAATGATTTCGTCACTGACTAACGTTCTATTGCTCTGGTTGGAATCGAACTCGTCATAGGCTCTTGCTACCGTTTCTCTGAATAGAGGCAAAGGAGTCGCAGCTGCGGGTTCCCCTAGAACTTTTCGGACTTAAACTAAATCTCCCAAATATTGCACTTTTATGCTTAGCTCTGCTCGGTGGGCTAGGCTAAGTTACCTGGCCCAATTTAGCTATTCAAAATTTTATATCTCTTAATAAATGGACACCTGGTATGGGGAAACCCAAAAGTACAGCGGGGGCAGAGGTGAAGAAAAAAATATATGGAACTTGCCACTTTATGTAAAATAAAAAAAATGTGATTATACAACATTTTTTGGAGATTTTCGGTACCTATATTATTTACATTCTTTACTCACATTCCATCAGATCTTTACGAAGCTGATTATCACTTCCCGGAGAGGGCGCCGGTGGGATTGAGGTGTGGGTACAACTACCACTACCGTTAGTAAGCTGAAGGTAATAATATTTGGAGGTTCGATCCACGCCTAGGGAGATCATTAATTCACGATTTCGCTAACAGAGCGCACTGGTGTCGCAGATCATATGGATTAGCGGGAGTCTAAAGAGTATGCGCGTCTGACATCGACTCGGGATGACGAACGGTTATGACCTTCTTAGCTCCCGTACACAGGCATAATGACAGCGTGAACTAGTCACATATTGGGGGGGGGGAATTGGGCCCTTCAGTCTACTGGAGACAACTCATTCCAAGTCCCTTGGATAACGGGGGTTGTACGTCGAGTTGATCGTTCATTACCTAAAAAGTAAACTAAGCAGATTTCTCACGTGAAGTTTTAAAATAGAGAGATCTGCCTAATAATAACAGTAGTAGTAAGGTATCTCTAGACCTATTCACGAGAGACGAATAATTACGGAAACGGCCGCAGTAGCTCTTGGCGGAAAGTCCCGAACATAGCCGACTATTGCCGACCACACACACATTACAAATGCAAATATCTCGGTTAATATTCAAGATACGGAATAAATGTATAGATCAATATTTATAGTTAATTTCATTTTCAGTAAGATCGATTCTATACAATTTTTCGATCCGACGCATAACTACGGAGATATTTCGAATTTTCAAAAATCCCCTGTCTAAACCCCCCTTCCACTTGTCCGATTTCAGCCATTAACGAACTTGATCTTTGTTTTTATATAAAACGACCGCTAGAGCGTTAACAGACATAGATGCATGTATATATAATTTTGAACGGACTTCATTATCGTCATCTCCTGGGTAGGATCGATAGACATTTGAAGAAATTTTTCGGAATTCGCGTCATGAGTACGACCTCATAGCTGATTTCCCTTCAGGGAAATCTGCTAAAACTCTGATCCTAAATCCATTGAGTCTCGCTCGGGGGTGCCTAATGATCTTAAAGGCCGACAATGCCCGCCCAAAATATATATACATACTGGATCGATGGAAGAAAACAGTCAGAACCTGGCCTTCTATTTCGAAAATGCTATCGTGAACCCAAGCTGAATATCTTGATTTCCCTCATGATTGTGTTGAAATCTGTACAACAGTATTAGCAGATTTCCCTTAAGGGAAATCAGCTATTGAGGTCGTACTCATGACGCGATTTTCGAAAATTTTCTTCAAATGTCCATGGATCCTACCCAGGAGATAACGAAATTGAGGTCAGTTCAAAATTATACATATACATACATACACACACAGGTCCGTTCAGAATTATATATATATATATATATATATATATATATATATATATATATATATATGTCTGTTAACGCTCTAGCGGTCGTAATTTTTGTTTGATCGTTACGAAATTCGATATTTAACCGTTTATGCAAAAAGACAGATCAAGTTTGTTAATGGCTGAAATCGGACTAGAGGGAGGGGGGTTTAGAGGGGGGGGGTTCCGAAAATTCAAAATATTTCAGTTATTGTGCATCGAATTGAAAAATCGTATAGAATCAATCGTATAGCAAATTAAATTTACTATAAATATTGTTGTATACATTTATTCTCTATCTTGAATATTAACCGAGATATTTGCATTTTTATGAAGTCTGTGGTCGGGTATAGTTCGGATTAGGTCGGCCGTTTCTGTAACTGTTCGGCTCAGTTGGAAGCTTCTTCTAACCTTACCTTACCTTCTTTACTTTGTGAGATTTATGCAAAGACGTCCTGTTCATCTGCCCCCCCCCTTCTATAGTTCTTCGACTACTAAAATTTGATTTATTAAAATATAAATTATTCTTACAATTCAGAATCTGTTTCAGTTGGGAATTTATTTTAATTAACTGAAAGATTTCCCATTACCGTTTTTATTTAACCAGGGTGGTGTTGTGTTACCAGTATGCAGATTTCTCTATTGTAAAACTTCACGTGGGAAATCTGCTTAGTTCACGCAGCCCCTGCGTGACGGACTTTATATGTATTGATGAGATCCATTTAAATATTTCTATTCGTATGCTGGCTGTTTATATCCGGATGCGAACCGACACTAGCCTTACATTCTTACGCAACCACTCCCCCTCACACACCCACCTAAGCACACGTAACAGAAACACACTCCTTCCGCTGAAACACGATGAAATTCAAAGCATATAACATTGAATTTTGCTTCCTAACAGCGTAAATCTGAGTTTCAAATCCATTTCAAGAGTAGGTTTTGAATATTTTTAATGGAAATAAAAACCTTTTCTTTTCATTAGTGAACATTTTATAATATATCATTTACATAGATATTCTGTTCAATCGATATTTGTCAAAAGACATTGTCAACGACTTTTAGTCAAAAGACTTTTTTCAAGACTGTCAAAGTGGCTGTGAAGCCAAGTTCGTTCGACAAACGTTCTTTTGACCAAAGTCTTTGATAAAAGTCTTTGACAAATGTCGTTTGATCAGAATATCTTTGAACAAGGCAGTTTGCCTTACAATCCAATCGTTCAACGCTACTCCGCGTTGCTGATGAGTCACCGTAGTCACGAAAACGATCAACATCAAAGTCCCATCTTAAACACTGAAACTTATCTGTAACAGGTTGGTTTCGGGACGCATTTTCAGTGCGATAGACATGTTTGTGATGACTTCGTTTCGATCTTTCGGATCTCTTCAGCTAGGCGTGTGCTACACTTGAGCTTTCGCCCCATGTACCAGCCTAGGACAATGTTGAGTTTAACAGAATCATTTAAATTAAAATCATTTACATATTTTTCGGAAATCCCGTCATGAGTACAACCTCAATAGCTGATTTTCCTTAAGTGGAATATACTGAAAAGCAGTTTTGGAAAGCTATGTCTCTTTAACAGGACTTACAAGAACAATTTGACAAATAAAGGAAATATGGACTGCATTTAAAAATAACTTTCACATTTTCAGAATTTTACAAACGACGCCATTAACTTATGAACAATATTCCAGTTTTCACTTTTATTTGCAATAACCGTGATTTTACATTATGCCCTTTCTGTAAACCCCTATTGGTCTAATTTAATTATATATATCTATCTATATATAAATATATATATCTATCTATCTATATATATAAAATTGTAACCTCTGTCTGTACATTGATTTTTTTCGCGAAATTACACGATAACTTAACAGGGAGGCCTGAATTTAAAATAGCGATATTTCGTTTCCTATTAGTTTTTTGGCTAATATGAACATAACAAAAGTTGTTTATTTTGTTATTTAGAGTAACTTTTTTGTCTTTTAACAAAATATAAACGAGATATACACTATAAACTAAAGCGAGAGTCAACTATTTCATTGGGCGCTAACGATTAAACCGAACTTAAAAAAAACTCGGTATGTCAATTAGCATTAATTCTTCCATGATTATAAGCTATATTAAAGTGTTTAGGTTAGAACGGGAGTGGGGGTTATAAGGGAAGCCTGAAATAAAAATTCGCGGTATTTCATTGTCTATTTGTTTCCACAAACATGCTCATAAAAAAAATGTTTACTTTGTTATTTATATTAACTTTTTTTTTTTTTTTTTTTTTTTTATATTTCTCCAGGAACAATGTGTGGAGCAAGTAATTTGCGTAGAAATACTGATATGCTCAACAATTCATTCCAATTTGAACTTTGAGGTACCTCACCTGGAAAAATTAATGCCAACAACCAGGGGTATTAACCCTAAACACTGGGACGGGTAAATGTCAAAATATTGTGCAAAGTATAGCCTTGCCAAAAAAATACCATCACCATTCAGCCTCAAATCAATTCCCGGGCGAAGCCGGGTATCTGAGCTAGTATATATATATTATTTTATTTCTTTATGCCCATAAATGCTATAAGAAAATTCCCTTCCAAGCAATAGGGCGTCATAAATTCAGAACGTAAAGTGCTGAGCCAGTCATAGGGGCATTTTATTTTGTTATAAATCAAGTTCACGAAGCTGTGGGTACTCTCGTGGAGCTTATTTTAACTTCATGTTTATTACTGACGCAATTTTAGATTAGTTTAATTTTTTTTTTAGTTTTCTTTTCTATTAGAGGCCCGTTCATAACTATATACCCGTATATATGGTGTAACAGACTTTAATGCCCAAATTTTGAGAGGCGTTTCTAGAGCCAATTTCCAAGAAAGAAGTTCATATATGATCTGGTCCTATTCTCACTTTTTTTGGAGATATTATAGTTTATTTTGATTTTTCAAATTGGAGCTATTTTTCCCCATACAACAAGCCATAACTCCAAAAATTATTTCAATATCGGTAATCTTAGTTTACCATTCGAAAGAGTAATAAATGTCCATTAAATGCCATTGTAAGGGAAGAACGAAGAAGGTTTATTGAGAATAAGTAACAACGTTTTCTTTCTCTGTAAACTTTCTTCTGGTACTGCTCCACTATCTGAAGAAAAAATTGTTCGAATTAAAAAAAAAACACTCGAATTTCAGGTAAATTTCTACATAGACAATGTTTTTACTAATTTTCAATAAACCTCTTGAGTTTTCCTTTACAATGCATGTGGTTATACTTGGGACATCGTTTTAAGGGAAATTTATTGCTCTTTCGATAGATAAATTCAGATTTCCGATATTGAAATAATTTCTGGAGTTATGGCTTGTTGTATGGGGATAAATAGCTCAAATTTGAAAAATCTAAATAAACTATAATATCTCCATTAAATTGAGAATTATACTGGACTATTTATGAACCTTTTGTGGGATATTGTGCCTAGAATCATCTCTCAAAGGACGCTCAAGCAGTCACAAGTTTCGTTTGATCATCGCCAAACTGGTTTAAATAAACGGTTTATATAAAAATAAAAACGGAGTTCGTTAATGGCTGAAAGCAGAAATATGGGTGATTGGGAGTTTAGAGAGAATTCATAAATGATTTTCACTTTTATTTACCTATATCACAAAGCATCTTAAAGTCCAGCTAACATTTTAATCCCTTTTTTACATAGGCTACATAATGCGGGAGAAATAGAGATAAGGCTAAAATAACTTTATTGTATATCACTATGCGTACACACCTCACGACTCCCTAATTACGGCGACAGTTTCATCTATAAATTATCAACAAAGAAACTGAGATTGCGAAGAAAAAACTGTCGCCGTAAATAGCGAGTCATTAAGTGATGAATGAGGTGTGCGCATAGAGACACACAATTAATGTAGCTTATTTTTGAAAAATGTGATCGGAATACAACTTTATAAAATTTAAAAAACCTAGGAGAAGGAAAATTCTTTAAAAATATTCAATTAAAAAAATCTAACTGCACAGTTTTGAAGTACATTAAAAACCATTAAACTATTTTTAGAATTTTTTTTAATATTTATTAAGGTTTCACCAATTTAGCTCTAAAATATAAAAAACAATTTATTTCAAGAGATAATTACACCAGTTCAAATCGTACTTCCACTCGATCAAAAAAGCCCGTCACGCAGCGAAATTCTCTTTTTCTAACCCCCCCCCCCCCGGTCTAAATCCAGCCGTTAACGAACTCGATCTTTGTTTTTACATAAAACGATTATATATGAAGTTTGGTAACGATAAGTCAAAAATTGCGACCGTTAGAGCGGCAGCAGACAAATATATATGTCTACATAATATATAATTTTAAAGGAACCTCATTTTCGTTATTTACTGGGTAGGATCGATGGACATTTGAAGAAATGTTTAGAAAATCGCGTTATGAGTACTTAAATAGCTAATTTCCCTTAAGGGACATTATTCGTGAATGACTGTCAAGTAATCAGAACACTAGAAGAGAAGAAGTAGTTCTAGCTCGTTTGTGGCATGGCCATTCACGGATATCACACAGAGACCTTATGATAAAAGATTGAAAAACCTTTATGTACACTATGTAAAAACTAAATAACTATTAAACACATTTTTACAGACTGCAGACCGACAAGATTTTAGTCACCAACCCTTCAGTACTACTACACGACAACAGCCCAAACATCGCGACAATTATGAAACACCCCCAAGAGACAAAACTTTTCAAACATATTTAACACTTAGTTACATAAAGAATTGGCTTTTACATTCGACTTTAGATATTTTAACATATTTGTTTTGTTTTTTTTATAGTTAGGCTACGCCAACTTTTATTTTTGTAATGATTCAGTGTGAATCCCTGAAATTGTGACACACCCAACTAAAGAAATACATGTTCATTTCAATTCCTGTTTATGTAAGCTTCTTACTACGGGGAAAATATAGAATACATGGTAAAATGAGATGAACAGCGTATCATATTTCAGTGCTCTAGTAATCTAATTTAGGTAGCACCAGCGTGGCGGATTTATATACTTGCTCAGATAGTACATAAGTTCGTCCGTGGTATCTGTGTAAGCTATCTGAATCATTTTATGTAAATACTTATTGTCTTGGAGGATGATGAGTCCCGGATGAGAGAGGGGAGTGTTAGATGTCGGATGATGACGGTTTTCCACGTATGCTCAGCTGACAGGTGTTATTTACCAATCAGCTGTGGCGGGAAGGCCGCGCCTTCGTCCTAAGTCGGAGAGACTTCTAAACCAATGCTCACACCCAAAGAGTTGGTTTTGGCGTTTGCTTTTGATGGGCCGTCTTCCTGTCGACACTTAGCGCTAGGTATACCCGCACACACACACACACACACACACACACACACGCGCGCGCGCGCTAAACAAAAACACACACCTCCCCCGCCCTAGAGTCAAACACTGAAAGGTAGACAAGGGTCAACATTCCTTTATAACAAAAAAAAACCTCTTTGTGTTGGAAGGATGTTTTATCTCATTTTCTTTATCCTTTTACCGACCTGACTCTCCGTTAACGAGCCTTTATTGTCCACTAGCGTTCGAACTGTTCAACTTTTCGAATTCGAATTAGACTTTGAATATATGAGTCTCAATAAGCCACAGTTTTCTTGATTTATTATTCACATTAAACCTTCTTAGCGGGGAATAATTATAAATGTGAATAAATGGATATTATTAAATGAAATTACGTAAAATACGTAAACGTAAATACATATTAAATTACGTAAAATACATAAACGTAAATACATATTAAATTACGTAAAATACATAAACGTAAATACATATTAAATGAAATTACGCAAAATACATAAACGAAATACATATTAAATTACGTAAAATACATAAACGTAAATACATATTAAATTAAGTAAAATACATAAACGTAAATACATATTAAATGAAATTACGCAAAATACATAAACGTAAATATATTTTAAATGATATCACACCCAATATATTTGCACATACGGCAGACAGAAAAAAGGCTCAATAAAAAGAATGTTGGAGCTGAATAAACTGAGGAGATTTCCCACGTGCGTTAGTGGGAAGGGGGAGGGGTTATTTAAATTAAATTACTGAAGGCTGAAAACAGGTAAGTACGAATAACTTGCCTAATACTCGAGTTACGAAAAAACTGCATAGAATAACAATTATAGAACATCAATAGTTAAACAAGATCGGTTCAATAACATTTTACGAGCTGAGTCATAATATGAAGATATTTTGAATTTACTAATAAAAACTGTATATTGCATTAGTTCATCATTATTTAAGTCCTCTTTATGCAACGATTTGCTAATCAGGACGGGCCACTACCATTTTCTAGCCAGGGTCAGGCTAAGGATTTTATGTAGTGTGTTCATAACTAAATAAATTCCTATTCCCCAAATAGGGGAAACCATGGCTCTCATGTTTACCAAGTGACCAAATTTTCTTAACCCACTTGGCCAAAATGAGCAGCCCTTAGATTTATTAAGAAAGCATAGCAAGCAACAGCTGAGAGAATAATTTAAAATAATATAATTAGCTCACAGGGGAAATCTGAGCACCAAGCTCTTTATTTAAACATCGCTTTTTAAATGGCGCGTGGTTTTACCTGCCACGGCTTCAGGAGTCTAAATTTCCATACGTAGGAAGTACTCGTGTGAAGGAAGCCCTTTGCTAAATCCGAGTTTGAAGACGTTTTCCCCACGCCCACAGTGGAAAATCAGGTAAAATTAGACTTTTACAATATATAAATCTGCATTCTTTTACACTTAACGCCATTGTGAATATTAAGTGAACAAATACAAATGGCAATGAGAAATCTTTCAATCAATTTACGTTTTAATATCTTCCACATCGGAAAGCGGCTAAATTGTAAACAAATTAGTTAGCCAACCCCCAGAGCTGAAAGATAGAAATATTCTTGGCTGGAAAGAAAAACAATTGCTATAATATATCTGAAAATAATGTATTAATTTTATTGAAAACCATTTACTATACTAGGTGATGTCATTTATAATGGACCAGACTCATTTTTATCTCAACCGCTCTAGTTTTAGCAATCCAAGAAAAAAAGATGGGGTGGGGGTCATCCGAACGTATTTGCATGTATCTCAGAAGCGATTTCTCGAACACAATATTTGGTTTCTCGGCTTGAAATAAGACCCCATTCATGGTTGGTTGATAAAGAATGGGGTTTATTGAATCCAATATTCGACGGGCCTCATTTTCGTCATCTCCTGCCCTGGATCGATGGACATTTAATTAAATATTTCGAGATAGTGCAACTTCAATATCTGATTTTCATTAATGGTGGAAATCTACTAAAAACGAGACTGTTCAGCATTAAAAGCACCAGGCAGATTGAGAGATTATTTTCCATATGAATTGTCAATTGTCATTTATAATACAAATAAAGATAAAATATAAGCTGTGCTCGCACCTGAACTAACTCCCAAATTTGCGGCATTTAAGATTCCAAATTTTCATATAATATATAAATAAAATTACAAAAAAAGTCCGTCACGCAGGGGCTGCGTAAACTAAGCAGATTTCCTACGTGAAGTTTTACTCTCATCCGTTATCCGCCCCAATATCATAAAAATGCAAATATCTCTGTTAATATTCAATATAGAGAATAAATGTATATAACAATATTTATAGAAAATTTAATTTGCAATAAGATTGACTCTATACAATTTTTCGATCCGACGTATAGTAATGGAAATATTTCGAATTTTAGAAATTCCTCCGTTCTAAACTCCGCCTCCCGATTTCAGCCGTTAACGAACTTGATGTTTCTTTTTCAATAAAACAACTAAATATCGAGTTTGGTAATGATCAAACAAAAATTGCGACCACTAGAGCGGTAACAGACAAATATATAGATAGATCTATATATATATATATATATATATATATATATATATATATATATATAATATACATACATACAGAATTTTGAACGGACCTCATTTTCGTCATCTCCTGGATAGGATCGATGGACATTTGAAGTAAACTTTCGAATATTCCGTCATGATTACAACCTCAATAGCTGATCTCCCTTAAGTGAAATCTGCTAAAAAAAAAATATTACCAAGAAATTGGCAGATAAGGAGCTACAGGATTGGCTATGGTTGACTGACATTGTAATGAAGGAAGGAGTGTTCCTAGACATGTCATTAATCTGAAATGGAGATTGCTGAATGTCTGAATTCGAATTTAACCTTGAGGATGTGGAAATCATTCAGCAACAAGCACTCATCATTCAGATGATAGTAGCAAACAGCCTTTGCTTAAAGCTCTGACAGCAAACTACCATCCTTTTGACGGGGCACCGAATCTTCTCTTCAAGACCTGACCAACTGGTTTATCTATGCTTATCAATACAGACAAAAAGAAATTTTAGCGATAAATAAATCCATTCACTTGAAGAAAGTGCAAGGCATTATCTACGAGTACATTAGCAATTTAGTTCTTAAACTGGAAACAGTCTTATCCGCAAGAACCTTTGATTGAGTTGATCGAGCGGGGCTGATTGAGTGAGTTCTCTGATAGCGTTAAGCGATACTAAAATTATTTCCTCGAGCTGAAATGCCCCATACATGACGTCATAACAATTTCTATTCTCGATTTCACTTCTAATAACAACACAATGCAAACAACGCGAGTAACGTCTGAGTTTAGAATCGGGAACAAACGATATATCAGGTAAATAAATATAGCTAGCGCTTTCGAGACCACTATAATCAGAAATAGACTAAGAAATATACTATTAAAAGAAACTTATTATGTAGTGATCCAGAAAGTTACAAATGTGTGCTGTCATTGCTCATATTATATTTACTCGACATATATAAATAAATCACTCCAGATTATAAAAATGTCCCCAGACATATATATATATATATATATATATATATATATATATATATATATATATATATATATACCTTTTTTCGGTTTGTATAGTAGACCTTTAAGATCTTTAGCCGCCCCCGAGTTAGACTGGAAATATATAGATTTATATATTTGTTGGTTAACGCTCTATGGGTTGTAATTTTTGTTTGATATTTAAACGGGGCTCGGGTTAGCCATATGAGTTAAAGCGTTGCCTTTAATCTCACATGGTAAACCTAGAGTGACGATTTTGATTCCCGCCTGGACAAAGGAATTTATTTAGTGGCGGAATTCATTAACTAAAATCCTGAGTGTCATCCTGGCTAGAAAAGGGTGGTAACCTGTAGATAACCCGTCCCAATAAGTCTTAGTTGCAAAAAGTGGACGTTAATAAATATATATTTTTTTAAACGTTTTATGTCAAAATGCAGATTAAACTCGTTAACTGCTGAAATTGAACAGGAGGGAGGTGGGGTTTAGAGGGGAGTAATTTCGAAAATTTGAAATATCTCCGATATTATACGTCAGATTGAAAAAGTGTATAGAACTAATGTTCTATAAATGTTGTTTTATGCGTTTCTCCTCTATCTTGATTACTAATGGAGATATTTGCATTTTTTAGTTTTCTGCCTTCAGTAAACCCCCTCTCTTACTCACGTCGTATAAATAATAAGCTGTTATATCATGATTTATTCTATTTGAAGCTTAGATAACAAATATTGTTCTTATTCAACTTTTACTTTTTGAGATAAATGCAAATACATGGCACACGTGAGAAATCTGCTTAGTTAACGGAGCTCCTGAGTGAAGGACTTTTACTTTTTTCCGTTTGTATTCTCCCCAACAAATTGTCTTTAGCTCTAAATAAAAATGTTGAAGTACATACACATACTCAATAACAGCCATTTTAAAACACAATATCAACGAAAACATGGGGGCTCAATTGCCTACGTCAAAGACTTAAAAATAGTAGAAGACATTTTACTTATAATCGTAATGAATGACCTTAGATCTGGGTGGAAACAAAAATAAAATGAATATTGTTTTTTCACTTAATCTAGGAGGAAATGAAAATGGAATCCACTTTCATGACCATTTGTGTTTGAGTTAATATCACTGTGATTAATTGATTATTAGGTATGCTTTAAACGTCTACAAAAAAATCTATATTCCTAGTTCATAGGAGAAAAAAAAAAGATAGAGTCAGCATTGTGGTTATCCCGAAGTCAGGTCATCAAACACAGCGATAGGCCTTTCATTAAATCCCATGGTTCTCGGCTTAGTATTATTATACATGCGTGGCGATTGTTCGTCGCTGTTTATTATTAATTTATTTCTGTTTGATTATCGGTTATTAGGTGAAGTGATAGTGGTTTTGATTTAAATGAGCGGGTGTGTATAGGTTGGAGCTCTGACTGGGTGGTCCGGAAATCTCTACCTCGCTGCAAGTATCATTATCTCTTTGGTCAAGTCCAATACTCCCACACTCATATGTAATAAGGCTGCTTGAAATATTTGATGATGCTGTTCAAGTGTTTTAGCAGATTTCCCTTAAGATAAAACAAGTTGTACTCATGACGAGATTTTTGAAATTTTTCCTCAAATGTCCATCGATCCTACCCAGGAGATGATGAAAATGAGGTCCGTTCAAAATTTTATATACTTATATATATATATATATATATATATATATATATATATATATATATATATATGTATGTGTGTGTGTGTGTGTGTGTGTGTGTGTGTGTGTGTGTCTGTTAACGCTCTAACAGTAGCAATTTTTGTTTGATCATGGCCAAACCTGACATTTAATTATTTTATGCAAAAATAAAGGTCAAGTTCGTTAATAGGTAATCAGACCAGTGAGAGTGAGGGTTTAGAGGGGCAATTTTGAAACTTCAAAATATCTCAGTTACTATACGTCCTATCGAAAAATTGTATAAAACCAATGTTATGGCAAATTAAACGATATACAAATATTTTTCTATACATCTTTTCTGTATCATGAATACTAACCGAGATATTTGGATTTTACAGTTTTCAGCTCTCAGTAAACCGCCACTCCTGCTCATCTTATATTAATAATAAACTGTTGTATGAACCACTTTATAACAAGGTTAAATAAGGAATATAGTTTTGAATATAGTCATTGAACTTTTACATCAGTGTGAGATATATGCAAATACGTTCTGTTGATCCCTCCCCCCCCTTCTTTTGTTCATGGATTACTAAAATTTAAGTAATTCGGATTAAAATTATTCTGATTCCTTTCCAATTACAGCATTAGCTATAGTAAATAGTTTTCAATAAAATTAATGTGTTATATTCAGATATAACTTTATTAATGGTTATTCTTTCCGGTCTATAATTCAGGTTGGCTTGCCTGTTTGTTTACAATTCAGACGCTTTCCGTTGTAGAGTTATTAACTTGCAGCTGAATGATTTCTTATTACCGTTTGTATTTGTTCACTTAATGGTGGTGTTACCAGTATCCTGTTTTCCACGCAGAGTATCCCTCTAACGTTTATTTATCTATAGTAAACCTTCGCTTGGGAAATCTGCTTAGTTTACGCAGCCCCTGCATGACGGCACAGTAATGGTTGTCTATGAATTCATTAAAACTTAATCCTGCTCTTAAAGGTAACATGCCTCCCCCCCCCATCCCCCCACCGCGTGTTCCTGAAGAAAATGTTGCAATTCAAGCTGTTTTCAATTCTAACGTATGGCGGTTACCAAGCAAACCAGAAGACATCGCACGTCTAGTGGCTATAATATAAATTGGACTATGTATTCCTTTCTCCAATATCAGAGCAGAGGCGCCTCCATCGATAGTTTGGACGAAATAATATTTTGTAATACGTATGCTATTTTTTAAACACCCCGCATTATAAAAAAATAAATGAATTATATTTATCAAAAGTTTCACGTAATCCAAACATACGTTAGATGCCCAGAAAAAAAATATCCCATCTTCGAAGGGTTACTATGTAGAGTATATATGAGGGAATTTCCTTGCCAAGTAGGATAGATTTTTTTTTTTTTTTTTTTAAAATTTTGGTCTTGGATCTTTTAACAGCCCTGTGGGAAACCTCTCGACTGACCTTTTACAGCATATGATATTTAATATAGGCTAAATGATTTTGGTTCAAATTTAGAGCTGAGGTTATAATCTGCAGGTTTAATGCCCCCGCTTGATGAGGCGGTACCTTCTATAAATTCCCTGTTACCTGGCCACCTTCCTGGAAGACCCCCCCCCCCCCCCATAAATCCTACCTACCATTCAAAGCACTACCTACCTGTCGAAAGGCAAGCATTCCATCTAGTTTATAATCTACTTCTTTGGAACTGGTCCATCGCTCACCTTCATTCACATCCGTTCTTTTGCCCCGCCAGGTACGAAACAGGACAAACAGCTCAGTTGTAAACTCTGAACTTTCTGTCATCTGATGTTGGTCTTTTGACTTTCATTTCACAGAAAATGTTTTGTGTAATTCGTTCCTCCTTGAAATGAATTGTGTCCATTTCCAATAAACGTAAATAATGAATTGTGTCTATTTCCAATACATGTTAACACAATATAATAGGTCCCTAAAGGTTCCTTTAAGGGAAATCTAACCTAAGGAAAATCAGCTATTGAGGTCGTACTCATGACGCGATTTTCGAAAGATTTCTTCAAATATCCATCGATCCTACAAGGAGATGACAAAAATGAGGTCAGTTCAAAATTATATATGTTACTGTAAAACCCCGAAGTGTGGTAAATGTTAGGACTTACCGGTAAATCCTAGGATTTACCAAGAGCACTAGTTAACCCTCCGTCGGGCGCACTTCTTTACGAAACAAAATCGGGCGCACCCGGCCTGAGAGGCCACTCACATATTTTAAACCCCCACTACCCAACTAATTAATTTTAATTTAAAACGCTGGTAGGACAGACTTCGCTAGGATCTTTGGAAACCAAATATAATATTTATAACGTAAAATATTGTTTTTATTAGAATAGAATGAAGCTTATACTAAAACAAGTAAAATTGATCAGGCGCATTCGGCCTGAGAGGCCAGAGTTAGACTAGCACTTATTTCTCAAGATATCGACGAACTTCCATATAGAATAGCATTAATCTTAGTAAAAGGGACGATTGCAATAGATATATCTTGAAAAAAAATCATTTTCAAAATTAAGGAGCAATTGGGCACAGTCGGCCTCACAAGCCACCTAGGGACCAGTCGGTCTGGATGAAGGATGGCAATAGACTAAAGTATGGGATTCTAAGCATGAACACAAATCAGGAAATTACTGGGAATTGCCCCTCACAGGGGAAACAGAATGAGGCGTGGTATCAAAAGGTCTGTTTTCGTGGCCTCTCAGGCTCGCTGCGCCCGACGGAGGGTTAAAGTGGGAAATCTAGATGAAATTCGAGCTTTTACCCCTTGGCAGTTGGTCAATCCCCTTATTTACCGTCTGGCTTGGTAAATATCCGAAAAACATTAAATAAATGTGAGATTTCGTGCTTTTACCAATGCTGTTTGGTAAATGTGCGGATTTGCCAAGGCTCATTGGTAAATGTCCAGTGAAGAGGAGTGGGGACAGGGGTACTCCCCCCTACCTCATTCAGGAATTAAGAACTTCATGTCACCTGATGAAGGGCCCGACGAAGAGATAAGCCTTCGAACCGCAGTTCGTCAATAGTCATTGGTTGGTGGCCAGGGTTTCAAAAAATGCAATGGGTTTAAAAAAATGTTCAGATAAGAATTTTTGTGCAAGTTAGCTTATATGAAGTGCCACAATTCTCTCCCATGCTGTAACAAATAATTATAAAACATTCAAAAATATTCATTCCAAATAAACTTTATACCAGCTATTACCAGCAGACGCTGGGAAATGCTAGGATTTACCAAAATCTGTTGGTAAAAGTCCGAAAGACGCATCCTGATTGAGATAATTCTAGCTTTTACCGAGCCTCTTGGGAAATCCTAAGATTTACTGGCTAAAGTCCGATTTGAAAGATAAAATCGGACATTTACCAACGCTTCTGGTAAATCCTAAGATTTACTGGTAAATCTTAGGATTTACCACACTCCGGGGTTTTACAGTAACATATATATATATATATATATATATATATATATATATATATATATATATATATATATATATATATATATATATACTAGCTGAGATACCCGGCTTCGCTCGGGAATTCATTTGGGGGCTGAATGTTGGTGGTATATTTTTGGCATGGCTTTACTTTGCACAATATTATGACATTTACCCGTCCCAGTGTTTAGGGTTAACACCCGTCGTTTATGTGGATTTGTTAATAATAAAATTATTTTTTTATGCAAGACTTCACTGTTCTGCATATTGTCATATTTCCCGTTTCCTGTGCATTATGCATAGATTTGAATTATTAATGAGAAAATATTGACATACATTTGAATAAATTTTTTCATTTGAGGTACCTGGTAGTTCATATTGAAAAGAAGTGTTGAGAAAATTTCTCTAAATAACAAATTAAACAACTTTTGTTATTTGCATATTTGCCGAAACCCCAATAGGAAATCACTATTTTAATTTCAGACCTCCCTTACAACTCCCACTCCTGCCCGTCCCTAGAAATAGTATGGCTTATTATAAGGAAGGCGTTAGTGCTAATTCAAATACCGAGTTTGGTTTAGTTCGGTTGAGTCTTTTGTGCCAAATAAAATTGTGGATTCCCGCTATAGGTTTTAGCGTATAACTCATTTATACTACCGTATACGGCAAAAGTGCATATAACAAACGTTGCTCTAAATAACAAAACGAATAACTTTTGTTAAGTGCATATTTGTTGAAAAAGCAATAGGAAACGAAATATCGCTATTTTTAATTTCAGGCCTTCCATATAACCCCCACTCCTGCCCGTCCCTAGAAATGTTAGTATGGCTTATTATAAGGAAGGCGTTAGTACTAATTCAAATACCGAGTTTGGTTTAGTTCGGTTGAGTCTTTTGTGCCAAATAAAATTGTGGACTCCCTCTATAGTTTTTACAGTATAACTCATTTATACTTCCGTATACGGCAAAAGTGAATATAACAAAAGTTACTCTAAATTACACAATAAACAACTTCTGTTATGTTCATATATGCCGAAAAACCAATAAGAAACGAAATATCGCCATTTTTAATTTCTGGCTTCCCCTATAACCGCCACTCCTGCCCGTCCCTAGAAATGTTGGCATGGCTTGTATAATGAAAGCGTTTGTGCTAATACACATCCGAGTTTTATTTAGTTTGGTTGATTCTTTTGTGCCATATAAAATAGTTCACTTCCTCTATAGGTTTTAGCGTATATCTCGTTTATAACTCGGTATACGACGAAAGTGTATATAACAAAAGTTACTCTAAATAACAAAATAAACAACTTTTGTTATGTGCATATTTGCCGAAAAACCAATAGGAATCGAAATATCGCTATTTTTAATTTCTGGCTTCCCTTATAACCCCCACTCCTGTTCGTCTCAGAGGATATTAATATAGCCTAAAGTCTAAGTTGGGTTAGTAGTAATGTACATACCAAGTTTCATAAAATTCGGTTCAGCCGTTTATGCGTGAAAAGGTAACAAACAAACAAACAAACAAATAAACAAACAAACAAACAGACACCAAAGAAACAAAATGCAGTTATGGTGTCTATGACATGTGAAACGAAAAGTTATCGTGAAATTTCGTGAAAAAAATCAATGTACAGACAGAGGTTACAATTTTATATATATATATATATATATATATATATATATATATATATATATATATATATATATATATATATATCTATATATATATAAAATTGTAACCTCTGTCTGTACATTGATTTTTTTCGCGAAATTTCACGATAACTTTTCGTTTCACATGTCATAGACACCATAACTGCATTTTGTTTCTTTGGTGTCTGTTTGTTTGTTTGTTTGTTTATTTGTTTGTTTGTTTATTTGTTTGTTTGTTTGTTTGTTACCTTTTCACGCATAAACGGCTGAACCGAATTTTATGAAACTTGGTATGTATATTACTACTGTCCCAACTTAGACTTTAGGCTATATTAAAATTCTCTGAGACGAACAGGAGTGGGGGTTATGAGGGAGGCCTGAAATTAAAAATAGCGATATTTCATTTTCTATTGGTTTTTCGTCAAATATGCACATAACAAAAGTTGTTTATTTTGTTATTTAGAGTAACTTTTGTTATATACACTTTTGTTGTATACCTAAGTATAAATGAGTTATACGCTAAACAATATAGCGGAAGTCAATAATTTTATTTCGTACAAGGGACTCAACCGAACTAAATAAAATTCGACATGTGTATTAGCACTAACGCCTTCATTATAATAAGCCATACCAACATGTCTATGGACAGGCAGGAGTGGGGGTTATAAGGGAAGCCTGAAATTAAAAATAGCGATATTTCGTTTCCTATTGGTTTTTCCGCAAATATAAACATAACAAAAGTTGTTTATTTTGTTATTTGGAGTAATTTTTGTTATATACACTTTTGTCGTATACCTAAGTATAAATGAGTTATACGTTAAAACTATAGCGGGCACTAACGGCTGAACCGAACTTAACAAAACTTGGTATGTCAATTAGCATTAATTCTTCCATGATTATAAGTTATATTAAAATTTTTAGGTTCGAACGGGAGGGGGTTATAAGGGAGGCCTGAAATAAAAATTCACCATATTTACACGTATAAGAGACGGGAAATATAAAAATATCGAAGACTGTGAAAAATTATCGAACAAATAATTCTATTATTAGCAAATCACCGGCAACGACGGGTATCAATCCTAAACACTGGGACGGGTAAATGTTAAAATATTGTGCAATGTAAAGCCTGCTAAAAAATACCATCACCATTCAGCCTCAAATGAATTCCCGGGCGAAGCCGGGTATCTGAGCTAGTATATTTATAAAATTGTAACCTCTGTCTGTACATTGATTTTTTTCGCGAAATTTCACGATAACTTTTCGTTTCACATGTCATAGACACCATAACTGCATTTTGTTTCTTTGGTGTCTGTTTGTTTGTTTGTTTGTTTGTTTGTTTATTTGTTTGTTTGTTTGTTACCTTTTCACGCATAAACGGCTGAACCGAATTTTATGAAACTTGGTATGTGTATTACTACTAACCCACCTTAGACTTTAGGCTATATTAATATTCTCTGAGACGAACAGGAGTGGGGGTTATAAGGGAGGCCTGAAATTAAAAATAGCGATATTTCGTTTCCTATTGGTTTCTTGGCAAATATGCATATAACAAAAGTTGTTTATTTTGTAATATAGAGTAACTTTTGTTAATACCCTTTTTTCGGATACCGAATCATAAAGGTTTTATACGCTAAACAATATAGAGGGAGTCAACAATTTTATTTTTATCAAATGACTCAAACGAACTAAATAAAACTCGGTATGTGTATTAGCACTAACGCCTTCCTTATAATAAGCCATACAAACATTTCTAGGGACGGGCAGGAGTGGGGGTTATAAGGGACGCCTGAAATTAAAAATAGTGATATTCCGTTTCCTATTGGTGTTTCTGCAAATATGCACATGACAAAAGTTGTTTATTTTGTTATTTAAAGTAACTTTGGTTATGTTCACTTTTGCTGTATAACATAAACGAGATATGCGTTAAAAACTAAAGCGGAAGCCAACAATTTTGTTGAGCACAAACGATTGAACCGAATTTAACAAAACTTGGTATGCGAATTAGCATTAATTCTTCCATGATTATAAGCTACATTAAAATGTTTAGGTTCAAACGGGAGTGGGGGTTATAAGACAGGCCTGAGATAAAAATTCGCAATTTTCATTTTCTATTTTTTTTTCGGCTAACGTGCACATAGCAAAAGTTGTTTACTTTTGTTATTTAAAGTAACTTTTGTTGTATTCACTTTTGCCGTAAATGAAGTTAACACGGCATATACGCTAAATCCATAGCGGGAGTCAATAATTTTATTAGTGCTTATTTAAGTGTTTTTAATAAATGCATATTATAACAAAAGATGTTATGTTTTAGTCTTATATGATAGTTGCAAGTATGATTCGGATTAGTGAGCTTATAAATCTCCGTCGCCTCCTCATTTATTTATTTATTTTCCCTATAACTTTGTTATTTATTTCTAATAGAATATAAACTATAAGAGCATTTCTGGTATTTAATAAAAACTCGATATGAATGTTTAAAGAATTACTAGGTTGCAGGGGGGCTCTCTTCCCCTCATCTAGCTTTTTGAACATAAATGAAATTATGTTTAGGGATCTATTATTTAGTTCCATCAGGGAGATTAATTATTAAAATAATATTCTGAAGCAATATTCTAAGGAAAACAACGATGATAACGCTCCTGCGAGAACGGAAATGGACGGGAGGTAATTGAGTTTAGTTATTTCCTGTGGAATGCTGCCACGACGGGAAGTGATTTCCACTGAGCCTTACTAATACGATTATAATCTTATGTATAAAACTATGCTAAAACTAGATGTGCTAGGTTTGATTATTGGCAGGAAATATGTTCATTATAGAAGATATAGAATTGTGATAAATGCTACCCATGATTATGGTTTGAATTATTCAAAAACCGTGAGTCAAAAAGTCGTGAGTGATAAATTAGGAACCCATTTTCATATATTCTTCAAAACTAAAATTTCTATTCTATTAACCCTGAAAGTTACACTTTAGGATTGGCTGTTTTGAAAAAACAATACATCGCGAAGGGAAGTGCAATTGTACACATTGAAGTCTTGCTATAAAAATACAATCATTAGTCAGTCAGCAATGATATAGCTAGTATATATATAAAATTGTAACCTCTGTCTGTACATTGATTTTTTTCGCGAAATTTCACGATAACTTTTCGTTTCACATGTCATAGACACCATAACTGCATTGTGTTTCTTTCGGGTATGTTTGTTTGGTTGTTTGTTTGTTTGTTTGTTTGTTTGTTACCTTTTCACGCATAAACGGCTGAACCGAATTTTATGAAACTTGGTATGTATATTACTACTAGCCCAACTTAGACTTTAGGCTATCTTAATATTCTCTAAGACGAACAGGAGTGGGGGTTATAAGGGAGGCCTGAAATCAAAAATAGCGATATTTCGTTTCCTATTGCTTTTTCAGCAAATATGCACGTAACAAAAGTTGTTTATTTTGTTATTTAGAGTAACTTTTGTTATATGCACTTTTGCCGTATACTGAAGCATAAATGAGTTATAAGCTATAGCGGGAGTCCACAATTTTATTTGGCACTAAAGACTCAACCGAATTAAACCAAACTCGGTATGTGAATTAGTACTAACGCCTTCATTATAATAAGCTATACTAGCATATCTAGGGACGGGCAGGAGTGGGGGTTATAGGGGAGGCCTGAAATTGATAATAATGATTTCCTATTGGGGTTTCGGCAAATATGCACATAACAAAAGTTGTTTATTTTGTTATTTAGAGAAATTTGCTCAACACTTCTTTTCAATATGAACTACTATTAATTCAAATGTATGTCAATATTTTCTCCTTAATAATTCAAATCTATGCATAATGCACAGGAGACGGGAAATATGACAATATGGAGGACAGTGAAGTCTTACATGAAATATTAATTTTATTATTAACAAATCCATAGCAACGACAGGTATAATAAACTCTAAACACTGAGACGGGGAAATGTCAAAATATTGTGCAAAGTAAAGCCTTGCCAAAAAAAAAATACCATCACCATTCAGCCTCAAATGAATTCCCGGGCGAAGCCGGGTATCTGTGCTAGTGAATATATATATATATATATATATATATATATATATATATATATATATATATAAAATTGTAACCTCTGTCTGTACATTGATTTTTTTCGCGAAATTTCACGATAACTTTTCGTTTCACATGTCATAGACACCATATCTGCATTTTGTTTCTTTCGTGTATGTTTGTTTGTTTGTTTGTTTGTTACCTTTTCACGCATAAACGGCTGAACCTAATTTTTTGAGACTTGGTGTGTATATTACTATTAACCCAACTTAGACTTTAGGCTATATTAAAATTCTCTGAGATGAACAGGAGTGGGGGTTATAAGGGAGAGCTGAAATTAAAAATAGCAATATTTCGTTTCCTAATGCATTTTCGGCAATTATGCACATAACAAAAGTTGTTTATTTTGTTATTTAGAGTAACTTTTGTTATATACACTTTTGTCGTATACCGAAGTTTAAATGCGTTATACGCTAAAAATTATAGCGGGAGTCAACAATATTATTTGCCAAAAAAGACTCAACCGAACTAAATAAAACTCGGTATGTGTATTAGCAGTGAAGCCTTCATTATAATAAGCCATACCAACATTTCTATGGACGGGCAGGAGTGGGGGTTATAAGGGAAGCCTGAAATTAAAAATAGCGATATTTCGTTTCCTATTGGTTTTTCCGCAAATATAAACATAACAAAAGTTGTTTTTTTTATTATTTGGAGTAACTTTTGTTATATACACTTTTGTCGTATACCTAAGTATAAATGAGTTATACGTTAAAACTTTAGCGGGCACTAACGGCTGAACCGAACTTAACAAAACTCGGTATGTCAATTAGCATTAATTCTTTCATGATTATAAGTTATATTAAAATTTTTAGGTTCGAACGGGAGGGGGGTTAAAAGGGAGGCCTGAAATAAAAATTTACCATATTTACATGTATAAGAGACGGGAAATATAAAAATATCGAAGACTGTGAAGCCTTATCGAACAAATAATTCTATTATTAGCAAATCCACGGCAAAGATGGGTATCCTAAAAACTGGGACGGGTAAATGTCAAAATATTGTGCAATGTAAAGCCTGCTAAAAAATACCATCAACATTCAGCCTCAGATGAATTCCCGGGCGAAGCCGGGTATCTGAGCTAGTATATATATATATATATATATATATATATATATATATAAAATTGTTTGTATGTGTGAAACTTTTGTTTCACATGTCATAGACACCATATCTGCATTTTGTTTCGTGTATGTTTGTTTGTTACCTTTTCACGCATAAAAGGCTGATCCGAATTTTATGAAACTTGGTTTGTATATTACTACTAATCCAACTTAGACTTTAGGCTATATTAATATTCTCTGGGACGAACAGGAGTGGGGGTTATAGGGGAGGACTGAAATTAAAAATAGCGATATTTCGTTTCTTATTGCTTTTTCACCAAATATGTACATAACAAAAGTTCTTTATTTTGCAATTTAGAGTAACGCTTTTTATATGCACTTTTGCCGTATACAGAAGTATAAATGAGTTATACGCTAAAAACTATAGCGGGAGTCCACAATTTTATTTGGCACAAAAGACTCAACCGAACTAAACCAAACTCGCTATGTGAATTAAAACTAAAGATTTCCTTATAATAAGCTATACTAACATTTCTAGGGACGGGCAGGAGTGGGGGTTATAACGGAGGCCTGAAATTAAAAATAGTGATTATTCGTTTCTTATTGCTTTTTCAGCAAATATGCACATAACAAAAGTGGTTTATTTTGTTATTTAGAGTAACTTTTGTTATATGCACTTTTGCCGTATACGGAAGTATAAATGAGTTATACGCTAAAAACTATAGCGGGAGTCCACAATTTTATTTGGCACTAAAGACTCAACCGAATTAAACCAAACCTAATGTGTGATTTAGTACTAACTCCTTCCTTATAATAAGCCATACTAACATTTCTAGGGACGGGCAGGAGTGGGGGTTATAAGGAAGGCCTGAGATTGATAATAATGTTTTCCTATTGGGGTTCGGCAAATATGAACATAACAAAAGTTGTTTATTTTGTTATTTAGAGAAATTTGCTCAACACTTCTTTTCAATATGAACTACCAGGTACCTCACCTGAAAAAATTAATTCAAATGTATGTTAATATTTTGTCCTTAATAATTCAAATCTATGCACAATGCACAGGAAACGGGAAATATGACAATATGGAGGACAGTGATGTCTTGCATAAACAATTAATTTTATTATTAACAAATCCACAGAAACGACGGGTATAAACCCTAAACACTGGGAAGGTAAATGTCAAAATATTGTGCAAAATAAAGCCTTACCAAAAAATACCATCACCATTCAGCCTCAAATGAATTCCCGAGGGAAGCCGGGTATCTGAGCTAGTATATATATATATATATATATATATAAATATATATATATATATACATTCTGTTAAAGCAATTGCAATATCTGTTTGATCCTTACCAAATACCATATTTAAAGGTTTTATGTAAAAAGAAAGATCAAGTTCGTTAAAGGCTGAAATCGGACCAGTGGGAAGGAGGGTTCAAGCAAGGAATTTTGGAAATTCGAAACATCTCCATTAGTATAGGTCGGATCGAAAAATTGTATAAGATCAACATTATTGGAAATTGTACATACATATTTTCTGAGTCATGAATATTTTGATTTTACAGTTTTCGGCTTTCCCACTCCTACTCATGCCATTTTAATTATGAGTTCTTTTATCATGAACTACTTCATTCCAAGGTTTAATACGAAATACTTAAAATTGAATTTTTACTTTGTGAGATAAATGCAAATACGTTCTGTTTATGTACCCCCTTTTTTTGTTCTTGGATTACTAAAATTTGAGTGTGTGAGGAAAATGATTCTGATCCATTATAAATTACATCACTAGCTACAGTAAATGGTTTTCAATAAAAGTAATGTTATGTTCAGATATATTTCAGAAATTGTTTTTTTTTAATCCGGTATAGAAAATTTTTATCTATCTGTTCAGCTCTCAAAGGTTGGCTGACTTGTTTTTTTAACAATTTAGACGCGTTCCGCGGGGAGGTTGTTAAAATTAAGTGAAAGATTTCTCATTACCGTTTGTAGTAATTCACTTAATATTCACGGCGGTGCTAAGTGTTACCAGTATGTAGATTTATCTATTGTAAAACTTCACGTGGAAAAATTACTTAGTCTTGTGTGGCCAATTCTATGAGGAAGAGTTCTAGAATTATTCCAGGGTATGGCACTAATTTTCACAGTGCGGAGTTTATTGTCACGCAACTCATGACATTGCCATGCCCGCTACTCAAGTGCCAGATTTTTTGCATGATCAGCTGGTACTTCCGACATTGGTGTGCTCTCTTTGGCGGCTAAGGCGTCAGATTTTTTTTTCCTGTTTTCCACGCAGAGTATCCCTCTAACGTGTGAATTTATTTACATGTTGTGTGCTCCATCCATTGGATACTACACACATTTCAGCATTACATTATAATATTTCTTATATAATAATTGTAAACATTATAGAACAATAAATTAATTATATAAAAACAAAAATAAAGTAAAAAAAAAAGAAATAAAATAAAACATATGTAACATTACATTACATAACATATGTGTACAACAATAGGTGTATATCTACAAAATGGTGTCCAAATCTTGAATAAATGCATTAAATCCCTTGTTGAATTTGAGTAGAAGGCGTCAGATTGTAGTAATTAAAACGAAAACTAAATGAAAATAACAATAGTCTTACATTTCATGGTTCAAAAACGTATTATCATTGCGGAAATAAATAAAAAATAAATTTTGTCGATCTAGAAGGCTGATGTCAACAAAGTATTAGGTTCGAGAGTGTGTTTAATTTCTATGTCCTTCAAGTTTTAATCTCTGTGCCTGTCTCTAAGCCGGATTAGTAAAGAATCAAAGAACCCGCTTTTTTCCATCGACTATAATCTTCTTCAGTTGTCCGTGCTTGATTTGAATATAGTATCCGAAAGGTAAAGAAAGGTATGTCTGTTAAACCTCTATACAAGACATAAGTCAGTGACTGTGGTATAACATTTTGAAGGTTGTAAGACAGTCTTTCAAAGGGTGTATTTTTAAATATATATATGACAAGAGTTATTTGTTTATCTCAAAAAATGAATGCTCAACGAGAACGATATTTGGTATTTACGCTTCAAATAAAGTGCATCATAATATAACCGCTTATTGTTAATATGACACGAGTAAGGAGTGGGAGTTTACTGAAGACTGAGAACTGAAAAATGCGAACATCTCCATTAATAATCAACATAGTGAAAAAACGTCCATAACAACATTTATAGAACATTACAGTTCCAATAAGATTGGTTTAATACAATATTTCGATCTGACGCATAATAACGGAGATATTAAGATTTCTCGAAATACCCCCCACTAGTCAGATTTCAGCTGTTAACGAATTGATCATTAGTTTCACATAAAACGTTTAAATATCGAGTTTGGTAAAGATCAAATAAAAATTGCAACAGCGAGAGGTTCAATAGAGATTTATTTAGCCAGGAACTTACAAAATGAAATCCGTTGTCCCACCCTGGCTTGAAAGGGTGGTAACTTGTAGATATCACGTCACGAATAGCCATAATAGTACAAATACAGGTGTTAATAAATAACAACAATAAGTTTATGTATTTATGGATTAAGCTCAACCCGCATATTTCATGTGATAGGCTGGCTTTACATATATGGCCCCTTTGTTCAATATAATATAGTTTATAAGTATTATGTTTAAATTACATATTATATGTAGATTCAATACTTTTTTACAAATTTATTCAAGAGTTAAGGTTATCAGTGACTTAAGGAATAGTGATCAGTCCCGTACTGTTCCACCGTATTAGATGTAGAAGCACATTGAAACATACTAGGGTGGATTACATAAATATGCATTCTTCACAAATGCTGACTACTTTTTTATAAGAAAACATTAAGAACAGAACGTTTATTGCAGAACCAGTAGTTTATTTATTTTAGCACCTTTTAGCAGATTTCTCTTAATGGTAATCAGCTATTGATGTCGTACTCATGTACTCATGTCATACTCGAGTTTCGAAAAATTTCTTCAAATGTCCATCGATCCTACCCAGGAGATGACGAAAATGAGGTCCGTTCAAAATTATATATATATATATATATATATATATATATATATATATATATATATTCGTCTGTTACCGCTCAGCGGTCGCAATTTTTGTTTTATCGTTACCAAACTTGATATATAATCGTTCTAAGTAAAAAGAAGGATCAAGTTCGTTAATGGCCGAAATCGGATCAGGGGGAGGGGGGTTTAGAGGGGGAGAATTTCGAAAATTCTTAATATCTCCGTTATTGTGCGTCGGATCTAAAAATTATATAGAACAAATCTTATTGCAAATGTAGTGTTCTATAAATGTTTTTATGTACCTTTTTGCACTGTCTTGATTATTTACTGAGACATTATGCATTTTTTTAGTTTTCGGTCTTCAGTAAAGCCTCACTCCTACTCATCTCATATTTTCAATATTCTATTATGTTATGAAGCACTTTAGTTGAAGCATAAATACCAAATATTGTCCTCATTGAACTTTTATGTTTTGAGATAAATGCAAATTCGTGACGCACGAGGGAAATCTGCTTAGTGTACGCTGCCCAGCGTGACGGACTTTTTTTTTTGTGCTTCCTAATTGATTGCGACTGAAGGTACGATAGATGCTCCCATAAATATTTAAACAAATACTAAACCTAGATTCGGGATCTAGTAGGCCTTAGTTGACATGTAGGATGAACAGGCCAGCCAACCTACCCACACAAAAACCACTCACTCAAGAATGGGAGCAATAAACCCATAAAGGTGTTTTCTGTCTTAGTTCTACTCAAGAAAGCACCGTTATAGTATATCCATTAAATTGAGAGTTTTTACGACTCTTTCCATTACACAAATATATGGGGGGGGGGGGAAATTATTGAAAGTTTAATACTCCTCTAACTATTATAATTAAGTTAATTTAGCAAATTCATTATAGGTTTCTAAAAGACTTAAGTCAACCGGGGCTGAAAACAGTAGATATAAATCACTGTGTTAGTGAATGCATAATGTCCCGGTACTGTTTAAATTGATTACTGCTTAGTGCACATATTAAGGTTTTCCTCCTCCTTCTTATTTATTACGGTAGTCGTATTGGTATTAGGAATTTATATTAAATGTTTACTCCGTTAAACTTAAACTATGTGATAATTTTATTAGCAGATTTCTCTTAAGGAAAATCAGCTATTGAGGTCGTACTCAGATTTGCAAATTTTTTTTTCAAATATCCATCAATAAATAAATAAATAAATATATATATATATATATATATATGTCTGTTACCGTTATAACATATATATGATCTAATCTCACCTCATATTTCCCATTTATATGTAAATTATTTTCAATGCAAAGTATTAGCAGATTTCCCTTAAACGAAATCAGCTATTGAGGTCGCTCATGACGCGAGTTTCGAAAAATTTCTTCAAATGTCCATCGATCCTACCCAGGAGATGACGAAAATGAGGTCCGTTTAAAATTTTATATATATGTCTCTTAACGCTCTAGCGGTCGCAAACTTGATATTTAGTCGTTTTATGTAATATAAAGGGTAGGATTTTCGAAAAATCGAAATATCTCTTTTACTATACGTCGGATTGAAAAGGGGTTCAGAAACACTCTTATTGCAAATTTAATTTACTATAAATATTGTTCTATACATATTTTTCGTATAATGAGTATTAACCGGGATATTTGGTTATTATAGTTTTACGCTTTCGGTAAACGCGCACCCCTTGTAGTGTCATATTCATAATAAGCTGATATATTATGATCCACTTCATTAAAAGGTCCAATATGGAATATTGATTTCATTGAACTTTTATTTTGTGATATATATACAAATACGTACTGTTGATCCCCCCCCCCACTTCTTTTCTTTTCTTCGTTTTTGGGTTACTTAAATTTAAGTAATTGAGATTACAATTATTCTGATTCATTAAAAAACACAGCATTAGCTTTAGTAAATAGCTTTCAATAAAGTGAATGTGTTACATTCAGTTATATTTCATTAATGGTTTTTCTTTACGGTCTAGAATTTAGGTTAGCAGGTCTGTATGTTAACAATTTAGACGCTTTCCGTTCTAGAGTTATTAACTTGTAATTCACAGATTCATCATTACCGTTTGTATTTATTCACTTAATATTTGCAGTGGTGTTACCAGTATGTATATTTATCCCCTGCTTGACGGACTTTTTTTCTTTAATATTTCTGATGTTATATCTGTAGTGGCTGACTTCGGAAAAGGATGAAAAACCTTCAAGGCCCAAAACACCAGCACTATCAATGACCAAAACCTCCAGCAACATAACAACCAGAAAGTCTGTCACGCAGGGGCTGCGTAAACTAAGCAGATTTCCCCAAATTTTGGAATGCCATGCAGCATATATTCTCTATTTCTTTAAAAAAAAAAATAATATCCTCATTGAGTTAAAGTAAGTGGTCAATAAAATCTTAATTGAGGACGTCATCACACTTACTATTTACACTAGTCTCACATAATAAAGGTCCGTTGAAAAAAAAAAAATTGTCATTTATGCGTAAAACAACACGTTTCACGATATACTCTCTTATTTTTAAAGTGCAATGTCTAAAAGTGGTGGTTTACGGAGGCTGAAATCCAATAAATGCCAGTAACTCAGTTACTACTGAAGATAGAGATAACATGTACATAACAATATTTATAGGATATTACATTTCCAATTATATTGGTTCTATACAATTTTTCGTTCCGACGTATAGTAACGGAGATATTTCGAATTTCCAGAACTCTCCTCCCCTCCCACTGGTTCGATTTTAGGAATTATCGAACTTAATGGCTAGAGCGTTGTATGATATAAATATAGTTTTGAAACGACCACATTTTCGTCATCTCCTGAGTAGAATCGATGGACATTTGAGGAAACTTTCCGAAAATGGCGTTAGGAATATGACCTCAATAGCATATTTCCCTCAAGAGAAATATGCTGAAAACCTACTCGTACATCTAAGTAATTAAACAATCTCAGCCTTTGGTGTTGCAAATAAAGATATTACCTCAACCATGTTAGCACAATGCCTATAAAAATGGAGACTTAAAGTGTATCTTAATTCATGGTGTCAGTAGTAAAAAAATAATTATCAACAGTTTCAGTTGACTTAAAATCTAGAGTTATGGTAAAATCAAACATAGCTCAAAGAAAAGTAAGTAAACTAACAACCAAAAGAAGGGAAATTAAGTGGGCTAATTTTTTAATTTATTATTTTTATTTTTTAATATGTCCCCCCTTGTTTTAGCAGATTTCCCTTAAGGTGTCCGTAAAATAAGCAGATTTCCCACTTGCAGATATAGCTTACTTGTGACGTCATCTGACGACATATTCTCTATTTCTTTGTAAAAGCCAGTGAGCAGTAGAGCGGAGAATGCTGAAAACAAGGAAGTAAAAATAACTGGATTGGTACTTGAGTTACGAAAAAATGGACAGAACAACAATTGTAGAATATCAATAGCTTAACCTGATTTTTTCTATAACATTTTCTATTATATCAGCCTCATAATAACTAAGGTTTTTGAATTTTCTAATAATCTAGGTCTACTTCCTAATCTAATCCAGGTCTGATTTCAGCCAATAACAAGTATGATATTTAGTGTAACGGTTAAATACCGAGTATGGAATAGATAGAGGCGGAATTTTCGAAATTTTCCTTCAAATATCCATCGATCCTTCCTAGTAGATGACGAAAATGAGGTCCGTTCAAACTGTATATATATATATATATATATATATATATATATATATATATATATATATTAATCTGTTACCGCTCTAGCGGTCTCAATTTTTGTTTGATCGTTACCAAACTCGATATTTAGTCGTCGTATGTAAAAAGAAAGATCAAGTTCGTTAACGGCTGAAATCGGACCAGTGGGAGGGGGTTTTAGAGGGGAGGATTTTCGAAAATTCGAAATATCTCCGTTACCTTACGTCGGATCGAAAAATTGTACAGAATCAATCTTATTGCAAATTAAATTTACTATAAATATATAAATTAAATTTACTACAATTTATTCTCTATCTTGAATATTAACCAAGATATTAGCATTTTTATTAAATCTGGGCGGCTAACGGACGAGTGACTTTCCCGCCAAAAGCTAGTTCGGCCGTTTCCTTAACTGCTCGGCTCTCGTAAAATTTCTCTATTTTAAACATCACGTGGGAAATCTGCTTAGTTTTCGCAGCCCCACCGTGACGGACTTCTTTTAAACAAGAATAAAACAAATTTCTTCCTAGTCCAATTTTTGCGAAGAAGTATAAAATATTTCTAAAATGTTATTGATGCTGTCATTATTTATAGAACATACAGTGTTAAATGGAGTCATGTGCAAAATCTCAGAATACTGAACAATTTTTTTTTTATTTTTAGCAGCAAAATCAACTTGAAGTACATTCATACACAGATTCTCAGAAAACATTGGAAACATTTCTTCTTGTTATTAAGAATTTTTTAGAAATATTTTCGCAACGATTTCATTTGTGGCTCATATCTCGTTTAAACAATGACGTAGCATGATATAGCTCAGCTGACGATAGTTGGCTATGGAGGTTGAAACATTCTCCGATATGCTGGGATCAGCGCTCTTTTCAACTCATTCTAAAAATAAAATAAATCATTGTTTCATTTTCAAGGTCCCTCGTGCCCTGGCATGTCTGCTAGCGGCGAATGCCAAAAGTATTCTTCTTAATTACCGCTACGTAATTCCCAACTCAATTGACCAAATTTCTTATAAAAGCCCGTCACAGGGGCTGAGTAAGCTAAGCAGATTTCCCACCAGCCGGTATGACACTCTTGTGATCTCGTATCACAAAATATTCCCTATTTCTGTTTAAAAAACCAGACGAGGAGAAGGGTAGGGGGTTACTGAACAAGAAACAAGAAAGTAGGAATAACTAGGTTAGTATTTGAGTTACGAAAAATCCATGGAACAATCGTAGACCGTCAATAGTTGAACAAGATTGGTTTCATTCATAACCTTTACGATCCTACTCAACCAACTCAGCGATTCCTGGCCCGATTTCAACGAATAAAGAATATCATCTTTAGTGTTGACTGAAACAGTTAAATGCCGAGTACAGTATAGATCAAATAAACATTTTCAAGAGAAGAATGTAAAATAGTCCGCCACGCAGGGGCTGCGTAAACTAAGCAGATTTCCCGAGCCGAACAGTTAAGGAAACGGCCGACCTAGCTTTTGGCGGGAAACTCACTCTCATCCGTTATCCACCCAGATTTAATAAAAATGCAAATATCTCGGTTAATATTCAAGATAGAGAATAAATGTATATAAAAATATTTATAGTAAATTTAATTTGCGATAAGTTTGATTCTAAATAATTTTTCTGTCCGACTTATAGTAACGGAGATATTTCGAATTTTCAAGAATCCTCCCCTCTAAACCCCCCCCCTCCCACTGGTCCGATTTCAGCCGTTAACGAACTTAGTCTTTCTTTTTAAACGACTAAATATCGAGTTTGGTAACGATCAAACAAAAATTGCGACCGCTCGAGCAGTAACAGATATATATATATATATATATATGTATATATATATATATATATATATATATATATATATATATTATATATAAACAGTTTTGAACGGGCCTCATTTTCGTCATCTACTAGGTAGGATCGGTGGACATTTGAAGAAAAATTTTGAAAATTCCGTCATGAGTACGACCTCAATAGCTGATTTCCCTTAAGGGAAATCTGCTAAAACTCAATTGATGAAGTAATCGCACATGAATTTGTATCTATATCACATAATATAGGTCTCTTGAATAGAATATTAGGTATTTAAGTTTAGAACAAAGAGGCTCATGATATACAGCTTATTCTCTACATAACATGAGTACGATAGGGTCTTTACTTAACGATGAAAACCAAAAAAAAATTCAAATATCTCCGTACCTGATAGAGAAAATATATGTGTTTTCTCTATCAGGTACATTCCCAAAGGAGGAAGAGACAGTCGCAAAGAATGAAAGACGGAACGGAACGACACTTCCGAAATGCTTGGCTCCTGATGGGGTGGTATTTAAGCCACGAAACATGTAGGGCAGTAAGAATATCAGTTTGTGTCGAAAAAATGTTTTATATTGGAGATTTTGCTTTTAAACAATGAAGAACACACACAAACTAAACATTTTCGAAAAAAGAAGTAACAATCTTAATCGATGACGTTATGACGCGTAGTAGTACAGGATTATTTAAGAATGACAACTAAAAAAAATAACAATTATCTCGGATACTATTTATGATAGAGAAAATAAGTGTATAACAACATTTATGGGTAATTTAATCTACGATAAGATTAGTCATGTACAATTTTTTAATCCAAATTATAGTTTCGGAGATAATTCAAATTTTCGAAATTCCCCCTTCGGCTTATCCGATTTCTCGCTAATTCGCGCTAATACACACACACACACACACACACACACACACACACACACACACACACACACACGCACGCACACATGTGTATATATATATAAATATTACACACATACTCACTCTCTCTCTCTCTCTCTCTCTCTCTCTCTCTCTCTCTCTCTCTCTCTCTCTCTCTCTCACTCTCACAAACACACACACTCATTGTATCCAGGTGTTACTATTTTGAGGAGTGGAATGACTATCATTAGACCAACCTCGTAAGCAATTTGCTAGTGAAGAGAGATGGGGCAAGCTCTAAATCTTCAGTTTGAAACTAAACAGATCCTCATTGACATCCATCTTGGCTGAGAGCTGATCTTCAAGAACATTAAAGAACCAAAAGTTTACCCTCCGACCGATAGACCTATTCGCTCGTAACACCACTAATTCGAGATATAAACAAGTTGGCTATATATATATATTTCCTGGCGCCGGTTCAATAGATAAACAGAAACCTTTTCTTTTTTAACAATCGCCCAGTTTCCGACTCGTCTATTTGTAAAATAAAAGTTTTCTTTTTTAGGGTTCGGTTTACAAACTCTATTCTTAATATTTGCAACACTCTTAAAGAGAGTTTGCTTGGAAAGAAAACTTCTATTTAACGTCTGCTGCTCTGAAGGTTTAGCTGTTGTAAGTTTGATTTGTCGGTCGAGCTCACTGTTATTCTCTATTTGGTCTGTTAAGCGTTGCACTTAAGAGTAAACGTGTTACAGGGGACTGAAAGTTTAGACTTGTTAATGCTGTTTCATCTGAAAGTATACATTTCAGCCAACGTGTAGGCTGAAGTTATGGGTTGCTGCTGTCCTATATTTCAAAAATATACTTTTCACTCACTGTTTGAACATAAAGAATTTATTGGTTACCGACTTTGGCTAATCAATCGTGTAACAATAAGCCAAGCTCATGGAAAATTCAGAATCCGACCATTGGGTTTCGCTCTAAGTAAACTAAGCAGATTTTTCACGTGTTGGTATAGCATACTTAAAATCTTTAGTTATGACCTCATCACAAAACGAATTTGCATGTATCTCGCATAATATAGATATCTTGAAAACAATATTTGTATATAAGATTAGAATAAAATGGTTCATGATATAACAGCTTATTGTTAATATGACATGAGTAGGAGTGGGGGTTTACGAAAGGCTGGAAACTATAAAAGTCCGTCACGCAGGGGCTGCGTAAACTAAGCAGATTTCCCACGAGAAGTTTTACAATAGAGATATCTGCCTAATAACAACTGTAATAGAAAGAAACCTCTAAACCTAAAAACATTATTTAGGGCGTAATAACCCAGTAGTTTCTATACCCCGAAACACAGTTAACTTATCCTCTAAACCTATTCACGAGGGACGGATAGTTATGTAAAAGGCCGCCAGAGCTCTCGGCGGAAAGTCCGATCATCACCTACTGGGACCACACGCAGAATACACATGCAAATATCTCGGTTAATATTCATGATACAGAATAAATGTATAGAACAATATTTATAGTAAAATGTAATGTGCAATAAGATTGGTTTAGTACAATTGTTCGATCCGACGAATTGTAACGGAGATATTTTGAATTTTCGCAAATCCTCCACTCTAAACCTCCCCTCCCGTGGTCCAATTTCAGCCGTTAACGAACTTGATCTTTCTTTTGATATAAAACGACTAAATATCGAGTTTGGTAACGATCAAACAAAAATTTGTGACCGCTAGAGCGGTAACAGACAAATATATAGATATATATAGATATATATATATATATATATATATATATATATATATACAGTTTTGAACGAACCTCATTTTCGTCAGGTACGATCGATGGATATTTGAAGAAGAATGTCAAAAATTCCTTCATGAGTACAAACTCAATAGCTGATTTCCCTTAAGGGAAATCTGCCAAAAAATGCCATATCTTGGTTAGTATTGATGATAGTGAAAACATACACAATTTTTTCGATCAGACTCATAATAATGGAGATATTTAGAATTTTAAAACTTCCCCCTGATAACCCCTCCTGTACCCGGTCCGATTTTAGCCGTGAACAATTTGATTTTTCTTTTTGCATAAAACGCTTTAGTAACGAGTTTGGTAACGATAAAACAAAAATTGTGACCTTTAGATTGGCAATATATATATATATATATATATATATATATATATATATATATATATTATATAATATATATATATATATATATAATTTTTGTAACGGACCTCATTTTCGTCATCTACTAGGTAGGATCGATGGACATTTGAAGAAAAAATTTCGAAAATTCCGTCATGAGTACAACCTCAATAGCTGATTTTCCCTTAAGGGAAATCTGCTAAAAAATGCCATATCTTGGTTAGTATTGATGATAATGAAAACATACACAATTTTTCGATCAGACTCATAATAATGGAGATATTTAGAATTTTAAAACTTCCCCCTGATAACCCCTCCTGTCCCCGGTCCGATTTTAGCCGTGAACAATTTGATTTTTCTTTTTGCATAAAACGCTTTAGTAACGAGTTTGATAACGATAAAACAAAAAATTGTGACCTCTAGATTGGGCAATATATATATATATATATATATATATATATATATATATATATATATATATATAAATATATATAATTTTGAACGGACCTCATTTTCGTCATCTACTAGGTAGGACCGACGTGCATTTGAGGAATTGTTTCGAAAATCGCGTCATGAGTACAACCTCAATAGCTGATTTTTCTTAGCCGAATGAAAAAGTTAATTGAAATAGTAAGAAGATTTATCTATTCTAAAACTTCACTTGGGAAATCTACTTAGTTTACGCAGCCCTGCGTAGCGCTCTTACTATTTTAGTTTTTTTTAGGTTTGACCAGTCGAAGGATAGTGAAAAGTATGTATGCGTTTCAGGGGCTCAGGTTGGCCGTGTGAGTTAATGCGTTTGGTCTTGATCTCACATGGTAAACCTAGACTGGCGGGTTCGATTCCCGCCCTAGGCATTAGAAAATTTATTTGGTGACCGGACTCATTAAATGAATACCTTAGTTCCACCCTGGCTAGAAAAGGATGGTAACCTGTAGATACCCCGTTTCAATTAGCCATGGTGGCATAAAATGGACGTAAATAAATAATAAAAAAAAAAGGTATGCATTAAAAGATTATGCGTTGAATCTCTCAATATGTAAACAGTTTCTGGCATGCAGTGGCTTCCAATTTTCTTTAGCATGAGACTCACAAAGGGTAGAGTCAATGGGCAGAAGTAATCGGCATATGCTGACTAATGTCTAGACTAACTCGATTTATCGTGCCTCCTTGATATAGGTCAGTGAGGTCCTTAGACCAAAGAGCAACGAAGAGATGAGAACAGAAGTAGAATAAATTGTTCCTTGATAAAAAACTAGTCTAGAAAGAGCTAATTCCGTTCCATATGAATGTACATCTATTAATAAGGCGTGGAGGGGGCCAAGGACAGAGCTGGGCAAAATAATGCTGTCCTCGTTCTACTCTTCAACTGCATCACACAGAATTATATTAAATTCTTTTGGGTAGCTTCTAATGTTTCTTCCTTTTCATTAATGAAAGAACCATATATGAAAATAATTTAGTGTCTCATAAAGTATAATTAATAGATTCCTGCAATGGATGTTAGAATTTATATATAAATTATGGGACTATAAAAATTAAGTCTGCCTCGCAGGGTCTGCGTAAACTAAGCAGATTTCCCACGTGCCGTTATAAAATATTTATGATCTAATCTCACCTCATATTTTCCATTTATATGTAAATTATTTTCAATTAAAAGTATTTTAGCACATTTCTCTTAAGGGAAATCAGCTATTGAGGTTGTTCATGACGGAATTTTCGAAATTTTTCTTCAAATGTCCATCGATCCTACCTAGTAGATGACGAAAATGAGGTCAGTTCAAAACTATATATATATATATTATATATATATATATATATATATATATATATATATATTTGTCTGTTACCTCTCTAGCGGTCGCGATTATTGTTTGATCGCAACCAAACTTTATAGATATTTAGTCGTTTATGTATAAAGAAAGATTAAGTTCGTTAACGGCTGAGATCGGACCATGGGGAGGGGGGGGTTTAGATGGAAGGATTTTCGAAACTTCGAAATATCTCCGTTACTGTTCGTTAGATCCAAAAATTAGTACAGAAACAATATTATTACAAATTAAATTTACTATAAATATTGTTATTTACATTTATTATCTATCTTGAATATTAACCGAGATATTTGAATTTTTATTAAATCTGGGCGGCTAACGGATGAGAGTGACTTACCCCCAAAAGCTAGTTAGGGCCGTTTCTCACTGCTCACGGCTCTCGTGAAATTTCTCTATTGTAAAACTTCACGTGGGAAATCTGCTTAGTTTACAGCCCCTGCGGGATGGACTATTATGTTACCATTATTTAGGATTGATGGACATTTGAGGAAATGTTTCGATCGTGTCATGAGTACAGCCTCAATAGATGCTAAAATGCAATTTTGTAGGTTAATATTAGATATAGAGAAAGAGTATAAGATAAATATATATAGAAAATTAAATTCGCAGTATGATTGTCTCTGAAGAATATTTCGATCAAATATCAGTTTTACTTCTCCTTAAAGCCCCCTTCCCTTCGTCTGTTTCCTTGAGGGAAATATTCTTATAATCAAGTGATTTGTTATTTTATAAATTAGTAAAACGATATTTTAATTAAATTAAAAATTCTATAAAATGTTTTTTATTTATTTTCCAGATGATTGTGAGATTATCGTGATGAAGGTGAAGAACCGGCGTGAGGCGGGCTGTTGCTCGGTGAACTTCGCCAAGAACTTCTTCCACATTTACAACTTCATCTTCCTTGTAAGTCTGCCACAAGTCCTTTTTTTTTTATCAGCCTCGTAAAACTTTTACAAGTCGGCAATAAAGAAGGCCTCTGGTCATTCTCTTATTACTCCCTTTTCTCGCCCTCAGTAGGGTTTAAATCTCTTATTTTAATGTCCTCTCACTTTGGGAGACATTTTAAAAGCCACCTTCGTGTGACCGGGTTAACAGGATTATATATAATAAGAGTCCACAATTTTTTTTTTTTTTTCCTTTTCCATTTAAAGCATTAAATTTCTCTCAGGGTGCTTTATGTGAGTTGTCCGTAATAAACGCACACGAATATGAATTATTTATACGTCCAATAAATTAAAGGTTTAATGCCTGTGATTCAGTTAACAATAAGAAACATTAGCTAGACTGCTATTACACTTCACTCTGTGCAAGCCCCTAATTGTCAACTGGAAGTGAGTCTGCTTTTATTTTTTTTTAAATTGGTTTTAATTATGGAGTTTTACGACTCATATTGAATTACTTTAATTGTACAACCACAACTAAATTGTCCCTCACGTGAATGGCTCCGAATGGGTGTAGCTTTCTTCTCATTCCGTTTGGAAATTTATTTAATTTTGAACACATTTTATTTAATTACAGAGTACTTTAGTCAATTACTGAAGCATTAAAACGAAATAATGTATTTTCTATTAATAAATAAATACTCAAACCTGACTATTGCCATTAGAATAACGTAAAAAGAAAAATATGAAATATTAATTTGCTCTACACTTTTTTTTTCTTCCTTTATTTTTATTTTTTTTATTTATTTTTTTGAACTTTGGCCACATTTACTTTATTAGCATTATAAGCCCTATAATGCAACAATAAATCCAAATCAATTCAGTAGCGTTTCTTAGAGTAGATACTTTTTTTTCTTAATTATAACGCTTAAATGTAAAGCGTATCTTTGTTATTCTTATATATATAACGTCCACCTTTTGGCACCAAGGCTGATTGGGATGGGTTATCTACAGGTCACTCACTACCTTTTTCTAGCCAGAGTGGGACTAAGGATTTTATTTAATGAATTCCGTTACTAAATAAATGTCTTTGCCCAGGCGGGAATCAAACTCGCCACTCGAGGTTTACCAGATGAGATTAAAGGCAATTCTTTAACTCACATGGCTAACCTGAGCCCCGTATATATTAAATTAAATTGACAAAATGATTTGATGCGTTATACTTATAATTATTAGCACATTTCTGTCAAGGGAAGAAGGGTATTAAAGTAATACTCATGACGCGATTTTTGAAATTGTCTTCATATGTACATCGATTGTATCCAGGTGATGACGAAAATAAGGAGATGAGCAAAGGGAGAAATTTCGTATACTCAAAATATCTACGTTATTATGCGTCGGACCAAACAATTGTATAGAATCAATTTTGTTGCTAATATAATTTTCTATAAATGTTGTTATGTACGTTTTGTCTCTATATTGAATATTAACCGAGAACCCCCCCCCCTTCCTACTGCTGTCATATGAACAATAAGTATTTATATCATGAACCACTTCATTACAAGGGTCATACCAAATATGGTTTTTACTGAATTATTACTTTGTGAGATACATGCAAATACATAATGTGATGCCGTTATCAATTAAGATTTTTCGTTCTTTCCTCGAAAATGTTTATTTCATCTATACCATACTGGACATTTAACCGTTTCAGTCAAGGCTACAGATCATACTTGTTATTGGCCGAAATCGGACCAGTAACAGGGGGGGGGTGGATTAGAGAGTTGGCTTCGGAAATTCAGAATATCTCCATTGTTGAAAGATAGTAAAATCTTATACAACTAATCTTGTTAAACTATTGATGTTCTACAATATTTATTCTTTGCCTTTTTTTCGTAATTACAGTATTAAAGGCTGTTTACACACAATAAGTTTAATACTGCTATATTTCCGTAATTTTATTTAATATTTTATTATGTTTTTGTTATATATGTTACGTTTTTGTATACTACTATTAGTAGTTACTAGATTTGAATAGAGAAATGTTAATCACTCAATGATTCCGAATTCGTACTATTTACTCCAAAAATTATTATTATATTTTAAATTGTAAGTATATATCTCTCTACCGGTGGGGGGGGGGGGTCTATTTCTGGTAGGAAAATAGTTATACAAATATAACCTTCCATCACATGTTATAATTTGAGCTAAGATAAGCTTGCAAGTTTCTCATTGTAAATAATGCAATACTACAATATCTTTCTTGTTTTTATCTTTTTGTGCAATATATATAGTCCTTATTTTATTTATATTGTGGTTAAACTTTAATTCAACAGCCAAAAAGATATAACTACTTTCAATATTTATGAATAATTCAAAAGGAAGCTAAGTTTGTTTACTACAAAAGCATGAGTAGACAAAACAGCTCTCACGCTTATCTCACGACAATTAATCTTTTTTTTTCTTTTCTTGCATTGATAGATTCTTCCAAAGAGGTAGAGTCCAACGAGGTTCGTTGCTATGTGCTGAGCATAGAGCTCTCTGAAGGGTGATGACGGCCACTTGTCGACAACCTATTATTTAATAAATTACCCTTTCAGTACTTGTTTACATCGGAGCTTTTTTCGTGGGCACTTTCTCTTTTGACGTGTAACGTTTTGTTCCTTCGGAGAAAGACCATCTGCGCCCTTGTAATTATGAGATTCGGAAGAAGATTTCCAGTTTGGTCCCCCCTTTCAGGGCTATAGGAAATAACGTATGAAATATGTTTATTTCCATTAAATGTTATCTTAATAGGATATTTCAAATAGTTTGGTTTTCTACGATCCACTTTCTAATATTATGTCAATTAATTTCTTTACATATTTTTGAATAATATTTATAATTACACAATACATACGGTTTACAATTAGGTCAAATCTTTTGAATGCATTCCACAAAGTCCGTCGTGGAGGGGCTGTGTATACTAAGCAGATTTCCCACGTGCGTTACGGGAGGGTGCTTACCGAAGGCTGAAAACAGGAGTGAAATAAAAAATGTATAGAACAATAATTGGAGAGCATCAATAGCTTAACAATATTGGTTATATAACATTTTTCGAACCGACTCCTAATAATAGATATTTTTAATTTTCGAACCCCCCCCCCCTATTCCGAGTCCGATTTTGGCTACTAATATGATATTTAGTGCTGAATGAACCAGTTAAATATAGAGTATGCTGTAGAATAAATGAACATTTTCGAGTTAGGAATGTTGAATCTTTAATGGCGACGTCACCACACAACGTATTTGTACGTTGTAATTGTAATTGTAAGGGGCCTCAGTTTTAATCTCGCGTGGCAGACCTAGAGTGGCGGGTTCAATTCCCGCCCTGGGCAGTAGAAATTTATTTAGTGAAGGGTTCATTAAATAAACTCCGTAGTCCCACCCTGGTTTGAAAAGGGTGGGTAACCTGTAGATAACCCGTCCAGATTAGCCATAGTAGCATAAAGTGGACTTACAAATAATAACATAATAGAACATAACAACGTATTTGCACGCACATCAAACAGTCAAGGGTCAATGAAAACAATATTTAGTATTTAAGCTGCCGATAAAGTGGTTCATGATATAACAGCTTATTGTTAGTTTGACATGAGTAGGAGTGGGGGATTACTGAACGCTGAATACTAAAATATCAAAATCTCTTGGTTAATATTCATAATAAAGAAAATACGTGTATATCAACATAGAGACTTTTTTAATCGAAATGTATTGTTCTAACATTTAAAGAAACCTTTAGGAGCTTAGCAGCAGACATTTGAAAAATCTGAAATAGGAGCTTCTTTAAATCTTTAAGTCTTGTTCACATAATATTCTACGAAGAAATTACAAATAAAATACTCGTCGTAAGCTCTGTCTCACAATTCACCAAGTGTAAATAAAATTCTGACCTGATCTTATTTTCGTCATCTACTATGTAGAATCGATGGACGTTTGAGGGACATTTTTCCAAAATCGCGTCATGAGTTCTACCTCAATGTCTTATTATTACAAAGGGAAATCTGCTGAAAGATCCCCAACTTTATCCAAACAAACGACTTATCGAGGAATCTACTTACCTTTTTTTGGGAACGAAATAAACTTTCCAGACTAGCAACTATGATTTCGAAAAGGTCGAAATAGTTATCCGGATTGTAAATGAATTCTCTGGTTCAACAACTGTATCTGGTTAATGGGAGAGCATCGTTTTAGAGTGAGGAGAGGTACTTACGTATCTCCATGGGGAGCCGAATAGATTATTATTACTCTATGGAAAGAGAAGTCAAGGCTTGGAATGTTGGAGTAATGAAACTTGACATGATTGACCTAAAAATAAACATATATACTACGTGAGGTGGATCCAAAAAGAGTTCATTACAACGAGTATAAATTACCAACAAGAGGTCAGTTACGTATTAGGCTTGTATCTCTTATTATACGCTTAAGAGAATCAATGTATGCTGAAGTGATATAGATTCTTCAAGAGTTTATAAGCAGCTCTCGCACCTTCCATAATGTTTACAAAACGTATTAGTATTTATGTATTTAGGTAAAGTTGACTTATGTCCCGCATTGTGAAATTGTGATATAAATATTGATTTTCTAGCTTACTAGTAATAAATTTTCCAAAATGTTAGGAGACTATATCGTCAATTAGATTAATGGTTGTCTGAGGATCTCAGGTTTCATAGATATTCAGTTTCGTTTAATTTAAATTAATTTTTGGCAATTTTCTGACTCGTTCATCAATTCAATTTAATACGGTTTTTAGCATATTTCCGTTAAGGGAAATCAGCTATTGAGGTCGTACTCATGACGCGATTTTTGAAACATTTCTTCAAATGTCTAACGATCCTACCTAGGAGATGACGAAAATGAGGTCCGTTCAAAATTATATATATATATATATATATATATATATATATATATATATATATATATATATATATATATATATAAAATTGTAACCTCTGTCTGTAGATTGATTTTTTTCGCGAAATTTCACGATAACTTTTCGTTTCACATGTCATAGACACCATATCTGCATTTTGTTTCTTTCGTGTATGTTTGTTTGTTTGTTTGTTTGTTTGTTTGTTTGTTTGTTTGTTTGTTACCTTTTCACGCATAAACGGCTGAACTGAATTTTATGAAACTTGGTATGTTTATTACAATTAACCCAACTTAGACTTTAGGCTATATTAATTTTCTCTGAGGCGAACAGGAGTCGGGGTTATAAAGGAAGCCTGAAATTAAAAATAGCGATATTTCGTTTTCTATTGGTTTTTCGGCAAATATGCACATAACAAAAGTTGTTTATTTTGTTATTTAGAGTAACGTTTGTTATATACACTTTTGTCGTATACCGAAGTTTAAAAGCGTTATACGCTAAAAATTATAGCGGGAGTCAACAATATTATTTGCCAAAAAAGACTCAACCGAACTAAATAAAACTCGGTATGTGTATTAGCAGTGAGGCTTTCATTATAACAAGCCATACCAACATTTCTATGGACGGCAGTAGTGGTGGTTATAATGGAAGCCTGAAATTAAAAATAGCGATATTTCGTTTCCTATTTGTTTTTCCGCAAATATAAACATAACAAAAGTTGTTTATTTTGTTATTTGGAGTAACTTTTGTTATATACACTTTTGTCGTATACCTAAGTATAAATGAGTTATACGTTAAAACTTTAGCGGGAGCCAACTATGTTATTGGGCACTAACGGCTGAACCGAACTTAACAAAGCTCGGTATGTCAATTAGCATTAATTCTTCCATAATTATAAGTTATATTAAAATTTTTAGGTTCGAACGGGAGGGGGGTTATAAGGGAGGCCTGAAATAAAAATTCACCATATTTTACATGTATGTATAAGAGACGGGAAATATAAAAATATCGAAGACAGTGAAGCCTTATCGAAGAAATATTCTATTATTAGCAAATCCACGGCAACGACGGGTATCAATCCTAAACACTGGGACGGGTAAATGTCAAAATATTGTGCAATGTAAAGCCTGCTAAAAAATACTATCACCATTCAGCCTCAAATGAATTCCCGGGCGAAGCCGGGTATCTGAGCTAGTATATATATATATATTTGTCTGTTACCGCTCTAGCGGTCGCAATTTTTGTTTGATCGTTACCAAACCCGATATCTAAACGTTTTATGCAAAAAGAGAGATCAAGTTCGTTAATGACTGAAATCAGACCAGTGGGAGGGGGGCTTTGGAGTGGGGATTTTCGAAAATTTAAAATATCTCCGTTACCATAAGTCGGATCAAAGAATTGTATAGAATCAATCTTATTGTAAATTAAATTTACTATAAATTATATTGTTCTATACATTTATTCTCTATCTTGAATACTAACCGAGATATTTGCTTTTTTGTTAATTGTGGGCCGATAACGAACTGAATTTTCCGCCAAAAGCTAGTTCGGCCATTTGCCGTAACTGTTCGGCTGTCGTATCGAGATTTCTCTATTGTATAACTTCACGTGGGAAATCTGCTTAGTTTACGCAGCCCCTGCGTGACGGACTTTTAAAATAGTCATGTCAGTCGGGTTTTCATGACGAGGAAGTAATTGACCCTTGAGCGTGGAATTTTAATTTTAATTTTATCCTTTAAAATAGGAAATTCCGATAAACTAAAACAATAGACCACCAGGGTCACTGGTTTCCGCCAGTGACTTCTTCTTGCGGAAATAAAGCTGCAACAGACACAACTGAGGAATGTTTCTTCTTCAACAGGATGAGGTTATACTGTCAGTTTTTTTCAATTTAAAGCAATCTCTACCTTTCATTTACCTTTTTTTAGACATAAACTGAAGGATGTTAAAAATAAATTAATAATTTTTTATATAACTCTTGGATATCTTCACTAATTACACCATCTTCGTTTAACGGCTTTACTTTCTCTCATATCTGTGTGCTCATTCTCTCGAACAATTTTATCAACAGCTGTTCTTTTAAGCTGCTATAATTCATTCGAATGTAGCTCTATAATAAATATGTTATAATTTAAAAGCTTTTTGTCAGCAGATTTAAATATTTCCTTTGTAAACATTATTATTTTAAGTCTTACTCTTAAAGGGGGACATACTTGCGGATAAAGGAAATCAACAATTGAGCTAGTTTATTTAAACACACACTCACATTCACACGTGCACACACTGACAAACAAACATTTCTCTGCTAACGCTCTAGAGGTCGCAGTTTTTGTTTCACTCCTTTATTATTCGTTATTTACATGATTCATGTAAAAAAGGAAGATCAAGTTTGGTAAAGGCTGAAATAGACTTCTGTTGTTATTGCTCAAATCGTAAAATATTATAATATAATCAGTCATATTGAAATCCTTCAACTTTCCTTTCATACATTATTATCTTTATTTATTTTTTTATTTTATACAGGGTCTGCGTAAAGTAAGCAGATTTCCCATATGTACGAATTACACATTGGTAATCCCATCTCACAGTTTCTTCTCTATGAGTAAAAGTGTGGGTTTACTGGCGACTGTAAACAAGACAATAAACAAAAATTAAAATGTCAGACTTGAGGCTTATAGTGAATGTGGTGCTGAAAGTAAAAATATAATATGTAGATGTGGGGGCTAACAAAAAATAAAATAAAACCAATTAATCCTTTAACAATCAAGCCAGAGAAAACATGTATGAAAGAATAGTTGTAGGAAAGTTGTCTGACAACCCAATAATTCACGGATTTCTGACAAAAAAGAGCTGTTTTCATCAGTATGGACAACAACGGTGAAGATGAACGTGAATCTAGAGTAGGCATTGCAGTGAGATCCAAACCCTTCCCCATGTCCTAGGGTCCTGCCAATGGGGTGACCAGATGCTCAATTCACGTCACCACAAGTTCCGGACTCAAATCGCTCACCCTTTGAAAACGAAGCACCAAGATTGAGATACATTCCAAGAGGTGATTTGCACACATTGTAGTCACCCAGAAAAATGAAAAGAAGGGGTTGATTCTGGGTCCTACAGCCCGTTTTGAGATGAGTAAAAATCAATTAGAGGAGGTGGACAAGGGAAGAAAGCAATCTACGAACAATGTTGCTTCTATTTTCAAAAAAATAGAAAATTCAAGACTGGACATTTAAGGGGATATTGCTGGGTTCAAGAGAAGTCCGCCATAAAAAAAAAGATATTAATAGAATATGTGCTGACAAAAGATGAATCGAAGGACTTGTCAACACTAATCCTGAAGTGTTCAATAAGAATGGTCATTCATCACTTATATCAAAAATAAATATAAAATATAAGCTGCAGTCTCGCCTGAGAGAACTCCTAAATTTGGCCATTTAAGATTTCTAAATTTTTTACAAAATATAAATAAATTTGTTAATAAAAAAGATAACCAATAAACTGGTGAGATAAGGAGGCTCATATTCTCAGATACTTTTAGAAAGAGGGCAGCTCCTTGTGTTTGTGACAGGATCAATGGGCATTGAGGAAACGCTTGGAAAATTACATTGTGAGTATAACCTCAATAGCTTATGGGTTATTATAGATTGTGGGAAATCTTCTAAAAAAATAAGAACCACAACGACCACTCTAGTGGTAGATCATATTTCCAACACCAGGGAAATATGCTTAGTTTAGGCAGTTTACAAATCTTGGACCAAAAAGAAAGTGTGTGATCATGACCCTATAGTCATGATTGATCGAAGTAACTCCGTGAGGATTTTTTTCTCCGAAGTCCCACTTAAGAAAAGAACAGTAAAAACTCCGTGGAATCCTTTCCGATGAACGGGATTTCCTATTGCTAAGGTCCGAAGTTAAACGGAAATGAATCATTTTCGACTTCTGAGCCGGATGAAGCTAACCCTCGAAGTCCACGAATCAAAAGGTGGAGTTGGAATGAGTTGTTTTTGAGTGAGGCACGCTCGTCGAGTGGAGTCACACTCTGTGACTCAACTCAGAAATGTAGTCACGTCTTCTTAATCGACTCCTAAATGCTTTCTTTTTTTAATAGGCAGGTGTTTCCAGGTATTACCTCTAGGGGGCAGGGTTATCGCTCTCTTGAGTCATCAGTCTGAAGCACGGAATTCCTAGAGGTTACCTTCTTAGCCAATTTCCCTCCGCATTTATGACTTGAATAATTTAGAAGGCACTTCGCTAATACCAATGTAATGGTCTTTTAGCACATTTAGCAGATTTCTCGAAATGGCCCAAGCAATTGAGATTTACTCGAAAACTTTCTTCGAATGTCCATCCACCCATCTAGGAGATGACGAAATGCTGTCCATTTAAAGTTTATATATACATAGTGTTGCAAAAATTAAGTTCTTGAAAATTACATGTATTTAAGAAGTGCGAAGACGATGACGGCGTCCCTTGGGAGGAGCGGTGGCGCCAAGGTAGTCTAGAAATGAAGAAAGTGTGTTCAGTACAGCTTTAGTGAACATTACTTTTTAGTTTCAGTGCAGTGAAGATCCGCGTTTTGTGAACTTCTGTGATTCGCGTGAGTTATTGAACTGTGCAATAAGAAGTGCATACTTTGAGTAATGTTGAAGAATAATTTATCAAGTTGTGAAAAAGTTTGTAGCTCATCGTCTAAAAAATTGGGTAGTGATAAAAACGCTAAAGTTTGTGTGATTAATTTTTAAATAAAAAAAACCCTAATAATCAACGTTTATGATTTTTTTAATAAACATAACAATATAATAGCTACATACATACTTGGCTGATGGCTCGTAATTTATAGCAGATTTCCCTTAAGGGAAATCAGCTATTGAGGTCGTACTCATGATGCTAGTTTCGAAAAATTTCTTCAAATGTCCATCGATCCTACCCAGGGGATGACGAAAATGAGGTCCGTTCAAAATTATATATATAATTTGCCTGTTAACGCTCTAGCGGTCGCAATTTTTGTTTGATTGTTACCAATCTAGGAATTTAATCGTTTTATTTAAAAAGGAAAATCAATTTCGTTAATGGCTGAAATCTGACCAGAGGGAGGGGGGATTTAAAGGGGGGGAGTTTTGAAAATTCATAATATCTCTGTATTATGCGTCGGATCGAAAAATTGTATAGAATAAATCTTATTGCAAATTAAATTTACTATAAATATTGTTCTATACATTTATTCTGTACCGAGATATTTGCATTTGTATTCTGCGTGTGGTCGCCAGTAGGCTATGTTCGAACTTTCCGCCGAGAGCTCTGGCGGCCGTTTCTATAACTATTCGTCCCTCGTGAATAGGTTTAGATGTTAGGTTAACTGTTTTTTGGGGCTAGAAACTACTGGGTTATTACGCCCTAAATAATGTTTTAGGTTTAGAGATTTCTTACTACTACAGTTGTTATTAGGTAGATTTCTCTACTGTAAAACTTCACGTGGGAAATCTGCTTAGTTTACGCAGCCCCTGCGTGACGGACTTTTATTTAATAGTTACGAAACACCCAGCGTTTAATGTAAAACTAATGATGGAGTTCGTTAACAACTGAAATCGGGGAGAATACGGCGAGTGGTATATGAAGGGGGAATTCGAAAATTCAAAATATCTACGTTCTTATTAGCCGAATTGGGAAACGTTATAGAATCAGTCTTATTAAAATATTGCTGCTCAACAATGGCTGTTCTTTACATTTTCTCTTAACACAAACATTGAGCGAGGTATGCTTATTATGTTTATACTTAGAAGTAGTGAATATATGGTAAGATAAGATGACATGTGTCTCATACAGTTCTTTGGAATCAGCTTTGTATACGCAGCCCCTAAGTGACAGACTTTTATCATTTATTTATCTAAGTAATGCAACGTACATAATAATAGTATGTGTTTTGAAAGAAAGACTAGCATTATTGATAAATTGGTGACAAAAACGCGACGTCACGTAAATTTCCATAGATTCAAATCTTTCTTTGGAGCCCTTACTGGGATCCATTGTTAATTTCTGATTGAGTATATGAGTTAGGGCCTTGATAATATCACACAGGAAGGTATGGCCGCCCACAGACGCCTTCTCCAAGTCACGGAATCTCATCATGCCATAGTCTATGGAAGCAATTTTAATGGCCAATATGACGCCATGAGGAATATATATTTGACGCAGTCAATGGCAGAGATCAAACAGTGCAGTCGTTAGACAGTCGTGTTTGTGATTTGCAATGGAAATTGTGAAGGGCCTAAACATTCAGTGAGATGTTCGTTCGCTGTCATAAACGAGTTAATGTCATTCACATGAGCATGTACTGCATTAACATTTATATACGTAGTAATTGCAGCTTTTGGCTTCGATGTTCAACGGAAAACTCGCTTTTTCTTAATTTATATATTAACATCCACGTTTAGCTACTATGGCTAATTGGGTCGGGTTGTCTACAGTTTACAACCTCTTTCTAGACATGGTGGTACTAAGGACTTTATTTAATGAGTTCGTCACTAAGTTTAAATTAATATCTAGGTTTAACATGCGAGGTTCACGCCAACGCTTTAGTTCAGATGGTTAACCTGAGCCCCCCACTAGATGCGTAAAAATCCGTTACGCTAGGGTTGCGTAAACTAAGTAGATTTCCCACTTATGGGAACTGCCACTGGTATGACACACTAGCCATCTCATCTCTTATTTCTCCCGTAGTAAAAAGCCTACGTAAACAGGGATTAAATGTAAGGTGGGCACGAAATGCTCAGTGACTCAATTACTTAATATGAAAATTCGTTGACAGAATTGGGGGTTTCCTGAAGAATAAATAAACAGAATATAAATTACTCACTTCATATTGGAGTAACGATAAAATGTTTAAAACCACAATTGTAAAGAATTAAATGTTTAACAAGATTAATCCTATAACATTTTAAGATGCGTCAATTTCAGTCTCATTCTCCAAACCTAGAGTCGTGAGTTCGATTCTCACCTGGCGATAGTAGTTTATTTTGGCAACGAACTCACTTAATAAAATCCTTAGTCCCAATCTGTCATGGAATGGGTGGTAATCTAAGATAACCCGTCCAAATAAGTCTTAGCAGAGCAAATTGGAGCTTAATAAATGACATTATATTGATTTCATATTTTATTTTAGTAGACGATTCCTATTTTATGTTCCATTTTGTGATATTTCAGTATTTATCCTGTTCTTAGTTTGGCTTTTATATTTTTTTGTTCTTATGTGTGTTTTTGTTCCGGAACAAAAATGAATTAATAGACAGTACTTCGTTTCCAACTTCGGGTCTTATCCCTCAGTCTTGCTTGGGTGTCCGTATTAGCTATGTGCTAGTTGAACATTTTCTGTCATACTACAATATGGGTCTGACAACTTTTATAAATAATCAGCATTGCATTCTTGGATAGGAAAATGCTTTCCCCTAGACGTTTGAGTTTTTCAACGTCAAATTTGACTAAATATGTCAGAAAATGTAACATTTAAAACTATAAACAATACATTTATGGAACACTGTGAAAGTGTAATGCTAGTTTTATGTCGTGCTGCCTTTACTGTATTCAATATACTGGCAAACATGAGAAAACGACCTTTGGGAAATTCTGTAAGCAAGGGATTATGTAAAACAGTTTGAACCGTTGTGTGTTTCTGCAGTTTAACAGCCAATGTAGATTTTATCGTTTGAAAGTAGCCATAAACATTTATTATCACCGTCTATTTGAGTTTTCTCCTCGAAATGAATATTTTAACACTATCACCTCCTTTTTGGGAGTCGCTGTATTAAACATAAGCGGAATTTTCGTCTTATTGACTTTCAGTTGTGACCTCGCTGCAGCTGGCGGATTTGAATACAGCATTAACTCAAACATGAGAGGCTGTTTACCGATTTTCAGTGCATACATAATGATTGTGATTCCAAAAGAAAAATTGGAAATAACGGAACTATTGAATTCGAGAAAAACTTGGGGCTACAGTAGCCCTGGGTTATTCTCAGGAGGGCTATATATACAGTGTGTGTGTGTGTGTGTGTGTGTGTGTGTGTGTGTGTGTTTTTAGCGGTTGCAATTTTAGTTTGAATTATTTATTTATTTTAGTTTGAATATTTAAACTTTTTATGTAAGACTTTTTATGTGGACTATAGTACGTTCTCGAAAATATCTTATTATAAGTCATATCAAAATTGAATAAAACCAATATTATTGAAAATTTGACGTTTATAAATGTTATTATATACATGTTTTCTCTGTCTCCAATAATAAAGGAGATATTGTTATTAGCAAATTCCCCTTAAGGGAAAGCAGCTATTGAGGTTGTACTCATGACGGAATTGTCGAAATTTTTCTTCAAAATATATATTTGTCCGTTACCGCTCTACCGGTCGCAATGTTTGTTTGATCGCTACCAAACTTGGCATTTAATCGTCTTATGTAAAAAGCAAGACCAAGTTCGTTAACGGCTGAAATCGGACTAGTGGGAGGGGGGGGGTTTAGAGGGGAGGATTTTCGAAAATTCGAAATATCTCCGTTACTATACGTCGGATCGAAAAATTGTACAAAACCAATCTTATTGCAAATTAAATTTACTATAAATATTGTTATATACATTTATTCTCTATCTTGAATATTAACCGAGATATTTGCATTTTTATTAAATCTGGGCGGCTAACGGACGAGTGACATTCCCGCCAAATGCTAGTTTCCTTAATTGCTCGACTCTCGTGAAATTTCTCTATTGTAAAACGTCACGTGGGAAATCTGCTTAGTTTACGCAGCCCCTGCGTGACTGAATTTTTGTTTTTTATTTTTATATTTTAAACTTCAGTAAACCCCCACTTTTAATCATTGTACTTTACAATTAAGATAATGTATCATGAAATGTCTTGTTTCCAATGGACGTTTATGTGAGATAAATGTAAATAAATGATTTGTGTGGTATCATACAAAGTAGCTATTACAGTCCACTTTAAGCTACTATGGCTAATCGGGACGGGTTATCTACAGGTTACCACCTTTTTCTAGCCGAGGTGGGCTCAAGGAGTTTATTTAATGAGTCCGTCATTAATTATATTTCTACTGCCCAGGGCGGGATTCGAACCCGCCACTCTAGGTCTACCATGCGAGATCAAGACGAACGCACGCCTTAACCCGCACGGCCAACCTGAGCCCCAAAGCAGCTATCAACTGTATAATAGGCATCCCATAATATTATTTTATAGGTCATTTCCAGTGGGATTTCCGTGTGGGCATGTTGAAAGGTCGCTATTAAACAGAGAGAAACATCAGAAGCAAATAAAGGAAGGCCTGCCATAAAGTACGACACGGCGACCACCCACTGGCCACCGATCGTTAGCGCGAGGTACCTCACCGTCTCCTTTGCAATGGTCTGGGCAATATGCCGCCATTACTGTTGCCCATTCAGTGGGTAAATAACGATACTTGTCGATAAGCAGAATATCCTTTCGGAGATAAGGCTCAGCATAACTCAAGAGATACGCGAGTCCAGATACTTGAATGGTGTCCGAGATACAAACGAGGCTTACTCTTGAGAACGCCTACTCATGGCCGCTAACACGAGAAAGTTACTACCATCCGGAACTTTTGACTTTTTTTTTTTAATTTTGAGCCATTATAGCCCATTGTAAGGCGCATTTTAAGCAGATTTCCTTTAACGGAAATCAGCTATTGAGGTTGTACTATTGACGCGAGTTACAAAAACTTTCCATCGGTCCTAGGAGATGACGAAAATGAGATCCGTTCAATATATATATTTATATTTTTGTTGGCATAATAGAACCTCAATATCATTAGCAGCCCCCGAGGAAGACTCGAAAAATTGTGATCAGAGGTCTTTGTGAGTGATCAACTCCAGTATTTCAAGGAGGATCTCGAGTTGCTTCCAGTAGACTGACGGACCCCGTTGTATCCGGAGGCCATATTGCCAGTTCACGCTGCAGCCAGCCTGTGGATGGGATCTAATGTTTTATTGGCAGAAATCGGACCAGGAATTGTGGGAAATTAGAGGGGGGATTTGAAAATGAAAATGTCTCCGCTATTATGAGTCGGATCGTATTATGTTGTAGAACTAATCTTGTTAAACTACTAACGTTCTACAATTGTTCTATGCATTTTAGACGAATTCAAGTATTAGGCGAGTTATTCGTACTTTCTTGTCGCCTGCCTTCCGTAACCTCTTCACGAAATCTGCCTAGTTTATGCAGCCCCTGCGTGATGGACTTTAATCTAAACCGGTCCACGTATGGAAATTCGCAACATATATTATGTAAATCAATAAAAATAAAATTCGTATTTCGGAACAGTTAGCGTCATTGTGAATACTGCAGGAAATCTCTGAGACAATCTGTCTTTAGATATAAATTCAAGACGAGTCGAGCAGAAATAAAGTTTCAAGCAACCCCACCATTGTTTGAGAACTGGATAAGCTGTTTCTAGTCTTGATTCTTCGGGTACCTGGGCAGAATTGTAACCGTTCCAGTCTTGTTCGAAACTTTTTATCACCGCTTTATCTGCTACGTGGTAAACATGAACACGGCGCAACATCCTACTTGGATTCGTTAGGCTCAGAAACTCGTTGGCAGCAACAAACACCGCAGCTTGTTGGTCAAAAGTCAGGGTTGCATAAGTTAAGAAGACCCCACATGTTGGCATGACTGTCTACTAATCTCATCTCACCTTTTATTTTTTTATTTCTAAGTAAAATTACCATGAGTAGAAGTGGGGGTTTACTGAAGGCTGAATGCAAGGCAGTACCGTTAACTCCATTAATATTTGAGATACTTATAAAAAACGTTTGGAACAACAATTCTAGAGAATTAAAAGTTGGACTTGAAAATTTGTGTGGAACGTGTTCCCACGCCTTAACCCGCACAGCAAATCCCCCCTCCCTCCCTCTACTAACGCAAATATTTCAAATTTTCGAAATTTCCCATTAACCACCACTCCCCCACTAACGGAGATTTTCAAATCACCGAAAATTTCCATTGTTTTATTTTTATATTATTATTATTATTGTGGCTCAGATTAGCTGTGAATTAAAGCATTGAACTTAATCTTACATGGTAAACCTAGTGTGGCAAGTTCGATTCCCACCCGGTCAAAGGAATTTTTTTAAAGACGGAATTCATTAAATAAAATCCTTAGTCCCATTCTGGCTAGAAAAGGGTTGTAACCTGAAGGTAACACATCCCCAATTAGGCTTAGTTGCAAAATGTGAAGGTTAATAAATACTTTTTATTTCTTCCTTTTTTAATTATTATTATTCATTAACGTCTACTTTTTGCAACTTAGGCTAATTGGGACGGGTTATCTACAGGTTACCACCCTTTTCTAGCCAGGGTGGGATTTTAGGACGTTATTTAATGAATTTCGTCACTAAATAATTTCCTTTGCCCAGGCAAGAATCGAACTCGCCACACTAGGTTTACCATGTGAGATAAAGGTCAACGCTTTAACTCGCATGGCTAACCTGAGCCACCATTTTTAAATAGCATATTTAATTAATTAACACATGCTCCTTAAAAAAAATAAATGTTAATAATAATATAAAAATAGTAAGCAACGACTATACTTCATGTGACTTATGTCTTAATAAAAAATATTATTGGGATCTGTAATAAGAACACATAAAATTGTGTGCAAATTACCATAATCTGAATATATAAATTATATTCTAAAAATAAAATCCATTGCCCTAACTCATCATAATATGAAAAAATAATTAACATTAGAGAATGTGGTCATTAAGATCCATCTTTGTGCAATAACATCCTTTTTTATTGCATTTATAATGAGGTACACCATTTTTTGTATGTATGCCTTCATAATTCTTAACGGTCCTTACAAGCAAGTTATATTCTTGCTTCATTAATAGCTACAACAGACCTGGGTTTATTGGTTGTTAATGTTAAATATATTGCTACTTGTTTAATGGATGTTAAATTATTTAGCTTGGGGTTTTTCACCCAGGACTTTTAAAACTTACTATTTTTTTTTATTATAAAATATTGGTGGGAATGGGAAGTAAATAAGGACTGTAAATAAACTTGGAAGAAGTACCACTTAGAATTGAGAGGTTTCAAGTGCTTTTGGTTAGTGGGGAAAAAGAAGCGAATGTTTCACTCAGCCACTTAACTCAAGAAGGTTTATCGTGTGAGAGATAAGTGGCACGCAAGCTCGTGATCATATTTGTTTTTATAAACGAAGAGTTTTGTCAACAGATAGCTGAATGTACTCAGTCATTTTATATAATTATCAGTATTTAAAAATATTAATACATGGTGACGTCTGAACTAGCTTCTTAAATTCAAATTAATTAGATTTTTCCTCTATATTCTGAAAATTGATTCAACAAAGTTTAATTTATATTGTATTTGCTTATAGTATAACTAGGTTACAAGAAAAAAAAAAGTCCGTATCGCAGAGCGAAATTAAGCGATTTACTTATGTGCTGGTACATCTTATTTCACCACATATTCTCTATTTACATATATATAAAATAAACCATGAATAGAAGGAAAAAACAAGAATGTACGAATAACTAGCTTAGTGCTTAAGTAAGGAAAAAAATCCAAAGAACATTGGTTCCATAACATTTTACAACCGATATTTTGAATTTTCGAATACCCTCCCCCTCTCTAAACTCCTAGTATTCAATGTCCGATTTCCACCAATTATAAATATGATCTTTATTGCTTAGTGAAACTGATAAATATTGAGCATGTTATAGATCAAATACTAATTTTTGCGTAAAGAACGAAAAATCTTAATGATTACGTCATGTATCTCACAAAGTAAACGTTCAAGGAAAATATTATTTGGTGTTTAACCTTGGAATGAAGTGGGTCATAATATAACAGCTTATTGTTAATATGGCATGAGCGGGAATGTGGGTTTACAGATGGCAGAAAATTAAATATGGAAATATCTCGGTAATTATTCAATATAGAGAAAAAAATGTGCATAAGAACGTTTATGGGACATTAGGTCTGCTATAAGATTAGTCCAATAACTTTTTTCGATCCGATGCATAATAAGGGACATTTTATAATAATTTATTGAGTTTTCGAAATCCCCCTCCCCTCTAAATCCCCTTCGTCGGATTCCAGCCATTAATGAACTTGGTCTTTAATTTTCCATATAACGTTAAAAAAAAAAATAGGGGGGAAAGAAAAGAAAGAAAGAAAAAAAGTGGTAGAAAAATATAAAGTTAAAAAATAAAAAATAATAATGTAAAAAATATATGCATATATATATATATATATATATATATGTATATTTATATATAAAAAAAAGTCGGCCTAGCGTTCGTGTGCCTGGGACTTCCCATGACTGTGGAACTCAAATACGATATGAGGAGTGTTGGGCATTGATGACCGCGAAGTTTCTTGCCCAAAATCAAGCAAACAAACAAACATATAACGCTTTTAATATCGAGTTTGGTAACTGTTATACAAAAATATTATAAATTATATTCAAATATAATTAGGTTTTGCATGGCATTTATCTGCATTAAGGCAACTTTAGAGAGTTTATTGGCATCCGGAGTAGTTTTTGGAATACTCCGATCCCTTAGTCCAATATCAGTCGTTGAAGAACATGATCTTTAGTTTTGCATGAAACTCTTATATTTCAAGTTTGGTTACAGTAATCTAGAGTGGTAAATCATATAAATTTACATATATAATGAATGGATCTTATTTTCGACAGCTACTAGGTAGGATTGATAGAGATTTGAGGATATTTTTGGAAAACCTCGATAGTTTATTTTCCTTGAGGGAACTCAGCTAAAACATTAGTTCAGCGGCAATGGGCATACATAAACAAATAAAGTTTTTTTGATTTTCTATTTAAATTTGATGGGACAAAGGTTTTTTTTTTTTGACGTATCAGAACATTCTAAGACATCTGGCTGCCCGTCTGACCGCCCGTTTATTCTCAGTCATCAAAAACGGCTAGGAGGAATTCAATGCAAGTTAATATTTGTGAGACAACTATCCATTGGTACAACATGGGGGGACGTGAAAACACGTATTCATCAATATCTTCGTTGTATTCGTTTTACGGGGAATATGTAATTAATTGTATTTATTTGGTACCTTTATGTTGACTAAACCATTGGCAAATGCTTTAAACCGTCGCCTAGCACAGTTTCATCATTTGTTGAAGTCCTGACACGCCTATTGACTTCCACTATCATCATCATTTATAAGAATGAAGCCCTGTTCGTAGAAAGGTGCTCCTGTCGCTGCTGGAATTGGTTCGAGTCGTAGAAGCACATTACTAATCGAGTCTAGATGAGACTGCACTATCGGGTATTCTTCAGTTCGGACATTCTGCTGTGTAAGCACCTCTCTCGCTTTGGAGATGCTCGTTCTTCTTGGAACTCTTCCTTGCATTCTAGTTAGTTTTTAATTGCTAAGTTATTCTGTGAGAGCCGGTAACTGAGGTTTGTATACCGCTTCAATCCTTCCCAGGAGGTGTCAAAAATGAGGTCTGATCAAGACTAATGTGAAAACTAAAAAAGTGCAAAGATCTCGGTTAATATTGTGATAGAGAAAAAATGTATATGACAACATTTATTGGCAATTAGATATTTAATAAGATTGGTTCTATACATTTTTCGATGAGACGTATACTAGAGAATATATTTCGACTTTTCAAAATTCTTCTTCTAAGCACCTCCCCCTCTCAAATTCCGATTTCAGCCGGTAACGAACTTCATATTTAGTTTTACATGAAAGGCTTATATATTCAATTTGATAACGATCAAACAAAAATTGCTACCACTACAGTAGTAACAGACAAATAAATAAAATCATAAACCACTTTATTTCAAGATTATGGTTTTCATGGAACTCTTACTTTGTGAGACAAATGCGATATTTCGATCGATATAGTCGATATTTATCCATTCCAGTCAATACTAAAGATCATATTTATTGTTGGCTGAAATTTGACCTGGTATAATGGGGGTTTACGAGGGAGGATTAGAATATTGAAAATATCTTCGTTATTACGAGAAAGGTCGTAAAATGTTAAAGAATCTTTTTAAACTATTCGTGTTCTACAATTGTTGCCCTATGCTTTTTTTAATACATAAATAGAGAATGCATGGTTAAATGAGATCACATTAGCTCTCATTCGAAATCTCAAGAATTCGAAAATTCAAAATATCTGTTACCAGTCGGATCGCAAAGAACCAACTTTTGATTCTGTACAGTTGCTGTTCTATGCATATGTATTTCGTATCTTTTTCGTGTCCTGTCGTCAGTTACCTCCCCCTCCCTGTACTTATGAAGTTTGTGCGTTATACCACCACGTTGGAAATCTGCTTAGTTTACGCAGCTCCTGCGTGACGGACTTTTTTTACAATTAATGCAAGCCTTCACTGGATTTCCACTGATATGATATGTCCAATGACTGGTAAGATGTCAACAACGAAACATGCAAGGCCATTGAACTAACCGCACACTGAGACAGCTGTTGCCCCGAGTATATTTTCGGATACTTGCGCTATTGGTAACTCGCCAGGGGTCGAATGCTCGCTGACTCACACAATACCTCCCAGGGTCCTTCACGTACGCAACAATATATATAGAACTGCATTTATAAAAGTAGACACTGCTCTAAAAAGAAAGTACTGGAGACTGAAAAGAAGAGTATCAAGAACAAATAATTCGCTTAATACTTGAGATATGAAGAACTGTATGGAATAATAAAAATGGTTTTATATCATTTTGCGATACGACACATAAGAGCGGAAATATTTTGAATTTCCACCCCCGATTTCGGCCATTAATTAATATAATCTGATTAACACAATACCCCTCCCTGGGATACAATCTTGTGTTGTTGTTGTGGCCTACTGTCCTCTAGCTAACAACTGTGACGGCTGCCAGAGGACTACAATGAAAACGGTATCTTGGATGGGGTTCCTTGCCCCGGCTATGCTCCGACAGCTAACGGATTGAGTCTGGAAGGACCATATCCAAATCCGAAAGACACTACCACCTCCTACAAAAAGCGGTCCTGATTTTGATCACCGTGATTTTGAAAGAATTTAATTAATTATTCCCAATTCCCTCTAAACCCTCACTATTCAAAGTCCGAATTCAGCCAACAACAAATTTGATCTTAAGTGTTGACTGAAAAGGTTAACGATTGAGTATTGTATTGGCCAAATAAACATTTACGAGTTAAGAACGTAAAATCTCACACCAAGGCATTTCCGCGTATCTCACGCAGTAAAAATTCAATGAAAACAATAATTCGTATTTACAATAAGAATAATTTGGCTCCCGATATAACAGTTTATTATTAATATGGCACAAGTTGGAGTCGGGGTTTGCTGAGGGCTGGAAACTAAAAAAAAGTGTGTCACGCAAGGGGCTGCTTAAACTAAGCAGATTTCCCATGTGAAGTTTTACAATAGAGAAATCAGAATGCTGGTAACACAACACCACCGTGAGTAAATACAAACGGTAATGAGAAATCTTTCAGTCAATTAAATAAATTACCAAACTGTTTCGGTTTCTGAATTGTAAGAATAATTTATATTTCAATAACTCTAATTTTAGTCCAAGAACTAAAGAAGGGGGGGGGGCGCGAACGAACAGAACATATTTGCATAAATCTCACAAAGTAACGAAGGCAAGGTAAGGTTAGAAACGACAGGTAAGGTTAGAAGAAGCTTCCACCTGAGCGAGGAGTACGAAAATGGACGACCTAATCTGAACTATAAACCGACCACATGTCCTACAGACTTCATAAAAATGCAAATATCTCGGATTAATATTCAAGATACAGAATAAATGTATATAACAATATTTATTAGTTAAATTTAATTTGCAATAAAGATTGATTCTCTACAATGTTTCGATCCGACGTATAGTAACGGAGATATTTCGAATTTTCGAAAATCCTCCCCTCTAAACCCCTCGCGTGGTAACCTGTAGACAACCCGGCCCAATTAGCCATAGTAGCTAAAAGTGGACGTTAATAAATTAAAAAAGTCCGTCACGCAGAGGTTGCGTAAACAAAGCAGGTTTCCCACGTGAAGTTTTACAATAGAGAAATTTCACGAGAGTCCAGCAGTTCAGGAAACGGCCGAACTTCCTTTTGGCGGGAAAGTCACCAGTCCGTTAGCCGCCCAGATTTAATAAAAATGCAAATAACTCGGTTAATATTCAAAATAGAGAATAAATGTATAGACCAATATTTATAGAAGATTACATTTGCGATAAGTTTGGTTCTATACAATTTTTTCGATCAGACGCATAATAACGGAGATATTTCGAATTTTCGAAAATCCCCCTCTAAACCCCCCCCCCCTCCCTCTGGTCCGACGATTTCAGCGATTAAAGATTTTGATCTGTCTTTTTACATAAAACGGTTAAATATCGAGTTTCGTAACGATCAAACAAAATTTGTGACCGCTAGAGCGTTAACAGACAAATATATGTATATATATATATATATATATATATATATATATATATATATGATTTTAAAACGGACCTCATTTTTCGTCATCTCCTGGGTAGGATCGATGGACATTTGAAGAAATTTTTCGAAACTCGCGTCAGTACCTCATAGCATTGGGAATCGCGAAAGAAATGATAGAAATATATTTGCGAATGTATTTTAATCACGAAAGAAATAAAGTATTGAAATTAACGACGTGAAACGAGAGAATAAGGAAATAATAAACCGTTATAAAAGGCTTTTAAGCGTTTTTAATCATTTTTTTCTCTCTTGACACTGATAACAGGTTATCAGTGAGGTATCTGTAACTGCGTAAGCCAGAGCTGTCCTTATCTTATACGCTTTTATGGTCTTGAAACAGGTTAACACCTCAAGGACGCCTTCTCAGCCCAGACCATAAATGAGCACAAAGTTTTCGATTCAAGAACAGGAATGAGTCCATTATTACTTCCTAGGCATTATTTATATACAGAATGACATCTATAATATTTTATATTTATGTGTATTCAGTTTTATGCCCGGAACGCACTAAAAGTGTAAAACGTCAAGAGAAAGTGTAAATAATTAAGCTGCCCTATTTACATATTAAATTATAATAAACATTTTGAAAACTCATAAACAAAATTGATGACAGAACTTCATGCACCTTGTTATCCTATTTGAGTAAATTAACAAAATGTTCCGTTGCATTTCATTTAAAATGACACCATTCAGAAAAATATCTTTTTACAATTTATATAATTTAATATATTTTTTTATGATAAACCAAAACGTCCAATACAATTTATTTGGGGTTTCTAATTAGTTTGGAGAAATGTGCATTTTTATATCTCAGCCCTCCTCTGAATGCATACAGGTCTTGTATAAATCCTAAATATGAAATTTCCACATTCTAAGTGGAGCCATTTTTCGATAATGCGAGATAAAAATTACATACGTACTAACATTATTTCATTGCGTATAGAAGTGACTCTGAAAATGGTCAAAATGTTATACAGGGACGGCAAAAACTGATAATTCTGCCGAATTATGAAAACCGACAACATTTGTGATAGGAATGCTTTCGTGATTACTGTACTTTAATTACTTTCGTGATTACAATACTTTCATTAAATTTCGCGATTACTTTCTTAATTTCGTAATTAGAATACTTTCTTAAATTTCGTGATTAGAATACTTTCATTACTTCCACGATGACAGTAATTTCATTCATTACACTTGCGATTACAGTATTTTCATTAATTTTGGGATTACATAAATATCATTACTTTCGGGATTACAATTCTTTAATTACTTTCGTGATTACAATACTTTCATTAATTTCGCGATTACAATACATTCATTAATTTCGAGATTACAATACTTTCTTAATTTCGTGATTTAGAATACTTTCATTACCTCCACGAAGACAGTAATTTCATTACATTCGCGATTACAGCATTTTCATTACTTTCGTGATTACAATACTTTCATTAATTTCGCGATTACAATACTTTTTAGCAGATTTCCCTTAAGGGAAATCAGCTATTGAGGTCGTACTCATGACGCGAGTTTCGAAAAATTTCTTCAAATGTCCATCGATCCTACCCAGGAGATGACGAAAATGAGGTCCGTTCAAAATTTATATAATATATCTATATATATATATGTATATATATATTATATATATATATATATGTATTTATATATATATATATATATATATATATATATATATATATATTTGTCTGTTAACGCTCTAGCGGTCGCAATTTTTGTTTGATCGTTACCAAACTCGGATTTAATCGTTTTATGTAAAAAGGAAGATCAAGTTCGTTAATGGCTGAAATCGGTCCAGTGGGAGGGGGGGTTTAGTTTAGAGGGGGGATTTTCGGAAAATTCGAATATATCTCCGTTATTATGCATCGGATCGAAAAATTGTATATAACCAATTTTATTACAAATTAAATTTACTATACATATTGTTCTATACATTTATTCCCTATCTTGAATATTAACCGAGATATTTGCATTTTATTAAATTTGGGCCGGTAACGGATTTTTGAATTTCCGCCAAAACCTAGTTCGGCCCTTTGCCGTAAGTGTTGGGCTCTTGTATGGAGATTTCTCTATTGTATTACTTCACGTGGGAAATCTGCTTAGTTTACGCAGCCCCTGCGTGACGGACTTTTTTTTACCTTCGAGATTACAATACTTTCTTAATTTCGTGATTAGAATACTTTCATTACCTCCACCGAAGACAGTAATTTCATTACATTTGCGATTTACAGCATTTTCATTACTTTCTTGATTACAATAATTTCATTAATTTCGCGATTACAATACTTTCATTAATTTCGAGATCATAATACTTTATTAATTTCGTGATTAGAATACTTTCATTACCTCCACGAAGACAGTAATTTCATTACATTCGCGATTACAGCATTTTCATTACTTTCTTGATTACAATACTTTCATTAATTTCGCGATTGCAATACTTTCAATAATTTCGAGATTACATACTTTCTTAATTTCGTGATTAGAATACTTTCATTACCTCCACGAAGACAGTAATTTCATTACATTCGCGATTACAGCATTTTCATTACTTTCGTGATTACAATACTGTCATTACTTTCGCGTTTATAATACTTTTTTTACCTTCGTGATTACAATACTTTCTTAATTTCGTGATTAGAATACTTTCATTACCTCCACTAAGACAGTAAATTTCATTACATTCGCGATTACAGCATTTTCATTACTTTCTTGATTACAATACTTTCATTAATTTCGCGATTACAATACTTTCATTAATTTCAAGATTACAATACTTTATTAATTTCGTGATTAGAATACTTTCATTACCTCCACGAAGACAGTAATTGCATTGCATTCGCGATTACAGCATTTTCATTACTTTCGTGATTACAATACTTTCATTACTTTCGCGATTATAATACTTTCTTTACCTTCGTGATTACAATACTTTCATTAATTTCGTGGTTATATTGTATTGTATATATGCTATACCGTCACAAGAGAAATAAGCTTAGTTTACGCAGCTCCTTCGACATGGACTTTTTTTTTGAAAACTTAATGCAAGCCTTCACTGGATTTCCTTGTGGTAAAAATGTCAAATCTTGATATCAACAACGAAAACATGCAAGGCCATTGAACTAACCGCACACTGAGACAGCTGTTGCCCCGGGTATATTTTCGGATACTTGCGCTATTGGTAACTCGCCAGGGGTCGAATGCTCGCTGACTCACACAATACCTCCCAGGGTCCTTCACGTACGCAACAATATATATAGAAACTGCATTATTAAAAGTAGACACTGCTCTTAAAAGAAAACTACTGGAGGCTGAAGAACAATAATAAATTAAGTACAAATAACTCGCTTAATACTTGAGACACGAAAAAATGTATAGAAGAAACCAATCTTAGAACATCAATAATCGTCAAGATTGGTTTTATACCATTTTGTGATACGACTCATAAGTACGGAGATAGTTTGAATTTTCAAAATTCCTCAAATTTTCGGTCATTAGCTTATATTATATTTTATTGATGATTGATTGAAACAAGTTAATATCGAGTTTGGTATAGAAGAAAATAAATATTATCGATTCACAAACCTCAAAATCTTTCTTGATGACGACTTCACACAACTTATTTTCATCTATCTTACACACTAAACGTTCAATGAAAAGAATATTTAGTATTTAATCATTTGATAAAAAGTGATTTATGCTATAACAGCTTATTGTAAATATGACATTAGTCGAGGTTAAAAGAAGTCTGAATACTAAAAAATGCAAATATTTCGGCGTAATATTAAATATATTTTTTATTTATTTGAGCTTCACTAGCTTTGGCGATGCTACTCTAAACAAAAGCTTCGTAACCATTCAAGATAGAGAATAAATGTTATATAACAATATTTATAGTAAAATTTTATTTCAATATGATTGGTTCTATACACTTTTTCGATCCGACGTATAATTGCGGAGTTCATTTTGTCATCTACTAGGTAGGGATCGAATGGGACATTTGAAAAAAAAAATTGAAAATCACGTCATGTGAAGACCTTCAGTTGCTGATTTTCCTTAAGGGAAATATGCTAAAAGTAGACTGCTCTAAAAAGTAAAGTAACAATCTAATCATAGATGGCATAATGTTAAGTTATATTTTCTATTTCTGCCATAATAAGAAGCCTGTGTAGGACAGTATTTGAATTAAAAGTCCGTCACGCAGGGATGAGTAAACTAAGCAGATTTCCCACGTGAAGTTATACAATAAGTTTTACAGTAGATAAATCTGCCTTAATAACGACTGCACTAGTAAGGGATCTCTAAACCTATTCACGAGGGACGAACAGTTACGGAAACGGCCGCCAGGGCCTCTCGGCGGAAAGTCCGAACATAGCGGACTCCTGCCGACCCCACACAGAATACAAATGCAAATATCTTGATTAATATTAAGGATAGAGAATAAATGTATAGAACAATATTTTTAGTACATTTAATTTGCAATAAGATTGGTTCTGTATAATTTTTCGATTCGACGTATTGTAACAGAGATATTTCGAATTTTCTTAATCCCCCCCCTCCCACTGGTCCAATTTCAGCCGTTAACGAACTTGATCTTCCTTTTTTACATAAAAACTATTAAATTCCGAGTTTGCGACCTTTAGAGCTTTAACAGACAAAGCTAGGTTGAGCTCAAAAGTGTGTTATACCAGCCTTTTGGAAATCTGCTTAGTTTACGCGGGTCTTGCGGACGTACTTTTTCATTCTTCGCCATCGGCAAACAAGCACATTTAATCATCAGACGTTACCAACAAACGAACATACCATGAAGCGTCTTATTCCAATCTTATAAATGCCAAACATTGTTGTCAAGAGGTCTTTACTGGATGAAACATACGCAAATGTTTGTGCGATGACGTCGTCCATTATGATTGTATTTATTGACTCGAAAATGTTAATTTGACCTATACCAAAATTGGCATTTACCATACTATTCTCATAGTCTTTAATAGCTGAAATCGAAAAGGGTATAAGTATAGATGGACCAAGCTTGTTATACTATTGATGCAATAAAGATGTTATTTATATAATTTTTTCGTAACTCAAATACTGACAGAGATATATCTTTAATATGCTGGATGGTAGAGGAACCAATTGATAAGGATCAATAAGAAGGCCAAGTCCACTACAGTTTTTTAATATTATGCAGAGTGCACTTTCGGAGTCAACGCTCCATCCTCAGTGCCTGCTGATTAAAGCTGCGTAGCCTGGACCACGACCGACGGGGTGACGGACTTTTATTTGATTCTTAAACAAGATATTTTTCGCTTTTTTGGTTTCGGTCTTCAGTAAAAACCCCCACTTCTACTCCTCTCATATTAATAATGAGCTACTATTATGTTATGAAGCTCTTTATTTGAAGCCCAAGGACCAAGTAATAATCTCATTGACTTTTACGTTTTGAGATAAACTCAAATCCCCGTGGCCATTGGGGAACCCAGGCCCTGGACTTTTTTGAATTTACTAGGCAAGTGGAAAAAACATTTTTCCCTTTGAAATTAAGTTTTAAAACTTGTATCCATCCTAATTTTGGCAGGCTTTAATAGCTGAAATCGAGAAACAGGAATAAGTCTAGATGGATTTTATAGAACCAAGCTTGTTAAACTATTGGTGCACTCCAACCGTTTAACCTATAGATTTTTTCGTAACTCAAATACTGTGAGAGTTACTCGTACTTTCTTGTTTTCAGCCTTACGTAAGCCACCACTTTTACTCATCGTATTTTTACGTAGAAATGGAAAATATAAGGTGAGGTGAGATCATTAGTGTTCCATACCAGCATATGTGACATCTGCTTACTTTACGGAGCCCCTGCGTGAAGAACATTTTTTAAATTGTACCTTTGGTGGAAAATTGTATATATTTTACTGCGACTTCCAAAATATTAAATCTCAGCGTTATTGCTATGATTGTAAAACTAATATTAACAATTTTTTTTTTAATTATTTAAGTATTTATAATAGTGCTAAATGGAATTACTAGAATTCGCTGATGATGCAGTTTGTGCTCGGAGCGTGGCTGTTGTAGCAATTGAGTCTAAGTCAAACCGCTCACTGATTTGATTGATAGCAGCTGATTGAATTGAGGGCGGGCAATATTAAAATGAATGATTCTATCTGGAGCGGCAGCTTAATGATCTTGATTGAGCCCGGGGTTCCGGAGCTAGGCCCTTTATTCCACTCAATAGAGATCTGAGTGGCACGCGAGGCATTTAGTTATCTGGGAAAAGGAATGGAATTTTAGTGACTACATCGTAAAATATTTAGGTCTTATTCACAGTAAAAGCCGATGACCACAAAAAAAAAAAAATAAAAATAAAAGTTGAGAAACCTGTCAGTTAATTAGTTAAAATAGTAAAAGTCAAGGCATTCACTTTCAAAAATAAAACGTCCGTCGCGCGGGGTCTGCGTAAACTAAGCAGTTTCAACGTGCATTAGTGAAATAAAGAAAGTCCGTCACGAAGGGGCTGCGTAAACTAAGCAGATTTCCCATGTGAAGCTTTACAATAGAGAAATCTCTATACTGGTATCACCACGTTGTGTTGAACCGTGATTAAATACAAACGGTAATGAGAAATCTTTTAGTTAATTGAGATAAATTCCCGACTGAAACGACTTCTGAATTGTAAGAATAATTTATATTTTAATAACTCAAATTTTAGTAGTCCAAGAACTAAAGAAGGGGGGGGGGGCTCAGATGAACAGAACGTATTTGCATAAATCTCACTAAGTAACGAAGGTAAGTTAAGTTGAGAAACGACACGTAAGGTTAGAAGAAGCTTCCACCTGAGCCGATCAGTTACGGAAACGGCCGACCTAATCCGAACTATACCCGACCACAGAATTCATAAAAATGCAAATATCTCGGTTAATATTCCAGTAAGAGAATAAATGCATATAACAATATTTATAGTAAAGTTAATTTGCAATAAGAATGGTTCTATACGATTTTTCGATCAGATGCATAATAACGGAGATATTTTGAATTTTCTAAAATCCCCCGCTAACCCCCCCCCTATATATATATATATATATATATATATATATATATATATATAGTTTTTTATGGACCTCATTTTCGTCATCTCCTGGGTAGAATCCCTGGACATTTGATGAAAGTTTTAGAAAATCATGAGTACGACCTCAATAACTGATTTTTAGGAGTAGCTCGCTTAAAATTTCAGTTACTAAAATACGCATAGAGAAACAATTGTAGATCATCAATATTTTAACAAGGTTGGTTCTATAACATTTTCCGGGCTCATAATAACGGGGATATTTTCAATTTTGGAGTTCTCCACTTTCCTATTCCAGGTTCGATTTCAGCCATTAGCTAATATCATCTTTAGTGTCGAATTAAACTATTAAATATCTAATATGGTGTAGAACAAATTATCATTTTCGAGTTATGAACGTAAAATCTTAAAAGGGGATATCATCAAACAACGTATTTGCATGTACCTTACGCAGTAAAAAGTCAATGAAAATATATTATATTATATTTAGGCTTAGAATAAAGAAGTTCAAGTTATAAAAGCTCATTATTATTTTGACATGAGTAGGAGTGGGGATTTACTGAAGGCTGAAAAAAAAAAACAAATTTCAAATATCTCAGATTATATATATTAAAGAAATTCATATTAAAGAAATAAAGTCCGTCACGCAGGGGCTGCATAAACTAAGCAGATTTCCCCCGTGAAGTTTTACAATAGAGAAATCTGCACACTGGTAACACAATACCACCGTGATTAGATAATGAGAAATCTTTCAGTTAATTAAAATAAATTTCCAACTTAAACGGCTTCTGAATTGTAGAATAATTTATATTTTAATAACTCAAATTTTAGTGGTCCGATTTCAGCCATTAACGAACTTGATCTGTCTTTTTACATAAAACGGTTAAATATCGAGTTTCGTAACGATCAAACAAAAATTGCGACCGCTAGAGCGTTAACAGACAAATATATATATATATATATATATATATATATATATATAATTTTGAACGGACCTCATTTTCGTCATCTCCTGGGTAGGATCGATGGACATTTGAAGAAAATTTTCGAAAATCGCGTCATGAGTACGACCTCAATAGCTGATTTCCCTTAGGGGAAATCTGCTAAAACATATATAACAACATTTATAGACAAATTTACTCTAAGATTGGTGCCATACAATTTTTCGATTTTAAAATATTCCCCATTCTAACACCCCCCCCCCTCCTGTTCGATTTTAGCTGTTAACGAACTTGATCTTTTATTTTGCAATTATTTATTTATTTAATTTAAATGAGTTTCGCAACGCAGGCGATGTACTCATTAATAAAGTGTCATTTAAAAGTGAAATGCAAAAAAAAGACAAACAACAATTAATGCTTACAAATTGAGTTTGTCAACGATAAAATAAAAGTTGCGACCGCTAGAGCAGGAACATATATAATTGAAATAATACGTATAATTTATAACCCTCCCCCCCCCCACCTTCTCACAAAGCAACTTCTACTCATCTGTATTTAACTCAGAAATAGGGTAAATGTTGTAATATGAGATCAAAAGTGTGTAATACCATGACGGGGGAAATTTGCTTAGTTTACTCGGCCTCCGCGTGGCGGATTTTAGCGGATTTCCCTTAAGGGAAATCAGCTATTGAGGTTGTACTCATAACGAAATTTTCGAAATTTTTCTTCAAATGTCCATCGATCCTACCTAGTAGATGACGAAAATGAGATCCGTTCAAAACTGTATATATATATTTGTCTGTTACTGCCCTAGCGGTCGCAATTTTTGTTTGATGTTTACCAAACTTGATATTTAGTCGTTTTATGTAAAAAGAAAGATCAAGTTCGTTAACGGCTGAAATCGGACCTTCGGATCGAAAAATCAATCTTTTTGCAAATTAAATTTACTATAAATATTGTTATATACATTTATTCTCTATCTTGAATATTAACCGAGATATTTGCATTTTTATTAAATCTGGGCAGCTAACGGACGTGTGACTTTCCCGCCAAAAGCTAGTTCGGCCGTTTCCTTAACTTCTCGGCTCTCTTGAACTTTCTCTATTTTAAAACTTCACGTGGGAAATCTGCTTAGTTTACGCAGCCCCTGCGTGACTGACTTTTTATTAATATGTAAGGTATTGAAGACATCACTGCGGGAAGCATGAATATCTAAATCAAGTTGTTGGATTAGTGTAAAAGATTATCACTGATGGAAAGTCATTATTATGTTGACATTAGCATATTTAATTTTTTTTTTTTAGGCTTTGCATAATAATTTACATGTTTTTATTTTCTTATTTTCTCAGTTTTATAAATCAAAACACGTGTCTGTGTGGAATATTTTATTACATTTTAATTACTTTTTTTCGAATGTTCATATATATATATAAATCCAAAGGCTCAGTGTCAAAGAAAATGTCAATTGTCAAACAAAAAAAACTCGATCTCTAATCAGTTAATATTTTGGAATTATTTACTGAGCATTTGACGTCAAGACAAAAAATGCAGTGAGTGCGTTGACTCACAAAACCAGTAGTAAATTATATTCAGATCTTATAAATACATATAAATATGATTCTACAGAAATAAAGGGCACAGCCTCAAAGGAAACTATAAATATTCTATCCCGTCTCAAAGGAAACACATTTCATAGAACTTTATTAGTATGTCTCGAGAGAATTGGGCAAGAGGTTTCCTCTTTGTGCTTCAAATTACCAACCAAGGCCTGAACAAACCTGGCGTCTTCATTCATTGAATAAATTACTTTGAAGATCAAGAAATCCTGTGATCTCCCATAATATTTCACTTATGTTTTATTCTTTGAGAAATGAGGTATTTTCCAATATTTACACCTATTTGTACTTTTATTCTATTCGTTACTTAGCTCGTTATTTAAATTTGCCAAGCAAAACTAAAGATGAATTTCGTTAAAAGCCGAAGTTGGACTATTTTTCTCACATATCACACAGTCTGTTGAAAAAAATATTTGGTATTTAAGCCCGAGAAAAAATATTCTCTTATTTTTAAAGTGGGGTGACTAAAACTTACAGAAGGCTGAAATTGAAAAAAAAAAAAAAAAAAAAAATCTCTATCTCGGTTAATATTGTAGATAATGAAATTCTGAATAGAATGTTACATTTGCAATAATATTGGTTCTATGGAATTTTTAAATACTTTTTAACGGAGATATTTTGAATTTTCGAAATTCTCTCCTCTAAACTCTAACCCCCCCCCCCTCCAATTGATCCGATTTCAGCAGTTACGAACTTGATCTTTAGTTTTACATAAAACGTTTGAGTATCGAGATAGGTTCCGATTCAACAAAAATTGCGATCGCTAGAGGCAACAGACATATATATAAAATTTTGTACGGGGCTCATTTATTGTATATTCAGTTAGAAATAAAAAAGTCCGTCACGCTGGTGCTGCGTAAACTAAGCAGATTTCCCTCGGGAAGTTTAGTAATAGATAAATATATAGGTTAGAAATGTAAACAAACGGGTTGGCCCGCCTCAACCGGAAACAAAAACCATTACTGAAATATATCAGAATATAACACATTATTTTATTGAGAACTATTTACTATATCTAGTACTGGTCCAAAACTTTAAGATGGGGGGGGGGTCACCAGGGCATATGTGCATGTATCTCGTATAATAAAGGTCATTTGAATACAATATTTGGTATTTAAACTTCCAATAATGTGATTTATTATGTAGCAGAGTATTGTTTACGTAACATGAGTAGAAGTGGCGGTTTGCTGAAAACTGAAATATGCAACCATCTCGGTTAATATTCAAGATAGAGAATAAACGTATATAACAATATTTATAGTAAATTTAATTTGCAATATGATTGGTTATATACAATTTTTCGATCCGATGCATAATAACGAAGATATTTCGAATTTTCGAAAATCCGCCCTTTTAAACCCCCTCTCCCTCTGGTCCGATTTCAGCCATTAACGAACTTGATCTGTCCTTTTATATGAAACGGTTAAATATCGAGTTTCGTAACGATTAAACAAAAATTGCGACCGCAAGAGCGGCAACAGACAAATATATATATATATATATATATATATATATATATATATATATATATATATATATATATATATAAATATATAGTTTTGAACGGACCTCATTTTCGTCATCTCCTGGGTAGGATCGATGGACATTTGAAGAAATTTTTCGAAACTCGCGTCATGAGTACGACCTCAATAGCTGATTTCCCTTAAGGGAAATCTGCTAAAAAGATATAGTGGGATGAGATCATTCGTGCGTCATGCCATTATTTGGGTATCTGCTTAGTATATGCAGGTTCTTACCTGGCGGACGTTTTTTAATTCCCTTTTACTCATCTTTAGGGAGAGAACTGAATATATTTTATTATTCCTTAAAATCTTATCCGAGCGTTATTACTATAAGAGTAAACTTGTTATACTTGAGGTAAAACTTTTCTGTCCCATACATTTCTTGGTATGCCAGCTATCAAGCGAATTATTCGCACTTTCTTGTTTTAAGCCTTCAGAAAAAAAACATTTATTTTCATAGGATTTTTACATACAAGAGAGAATATGAGGCGCTCAGTATTATAGTGGCCCAACCCTCAATTTTTAGCAGATCTCCCTTATCAGCTATTGTGGTCGTACTCATGGCGCGATTTTCGAAAAATTCCTTCAAATGTCCATCGATTCTACTTAGGAGATGACCAAAATGAGGTCCGTTCAAAATTATATATATATATATATATATATATATATATATATATATATATATATATATATATATATATATATTTATATATATATTTGTCTGTTAACGCTCTAGCGGTCGCAATTCTTGTGTGATCTTTACCAAACTCGGAATTTGTTCGTTTTATGTAAAAAGAAAGATCAAGTTCGTTAATGCCTGAAATCGGACCAGTGGGAGGGGGGGGGGTTTAGAGGGGGGATTTTTGAAAATTCAAAATATCTCCGTTATTATGCGTCGGATCGAAAAATTGTATAGAATAAATCTTATTGCAAATTAAATTTACTATAAATATTGTTCTATACATTTATTCTGTATCTTGAATAATAACTGAGATATTTGCATTTGTATTCTGCGTGTGGTCACCAGGCTATGTTCAGACTTTACGCCGAGAGCTCTGGTGGCCGTTTCCATAACTATTCGTCCCTCGTGAATAGGTTTAGAGGTTAGGTCAACTGTTTTTTGGGGCTAGAAACTACTGGGTTATTACGACCTAAATAATGTTTTAGGTTTAGAGGTTTCTTACTACTACAGTTGTTATTAGGCAGATTTCCCTATTGTAAAACTTCACGTGGGAAATCTGCTTAGTTTACGCAGCCCCTGCGTGACGGACTTTTTTCTCATTTGACTTACCATATTATCTTTTAGAAGGTCTAAGCCACCTTCTAAGTATTTTCACTAGATAGCAGCAGCAGTTTCTTTTTAACTCATAGTTTTGCGGTCTTTGAAAAATATATAGCGGCCTAACCAACTTGGTTTTACACAAACCTTACTTTTTGGGGTTATGCCACTATTATTCTGACCGCCTCATATTTGGTAGCACATGGGAAATATGCTTAGTTTACACAACTGATGGTCCCCCAAAAATGAAAAAAAGTCCGTCACGCAGGGGCTGCGTAAACTAAGCAGATTTCCCACGTGAAGTTTTACAATAGAGAAATCTGCCTAATAACAACTGTAGTAGTAAGAAACCTCTAAACCTAAAAAACATTATTTAGGGCGTAATAACCCAGTAGTTTCTAGCCCAAAAAAACAGTTAACCTAACCTCTAAACCTATTCACGAGGGACGATAGTTATGGAAACGGCCGCCAGAGCTCTCGTCGGAAACTCCGAACAGCCTATTGGTGACCACACGCAGAATACAAATGCAAATATCTCGGTTAATATTCAAGATAGAGAATTAATGTATAGAACAATATTTATAGTAAATTTAATTTGCAATAAGATTGGTTCTATACAATCTTTTGATCCGACGTATAGTAACGGAGATATTTCGAATTTTCGAAAATCCTCCCCTCTAAACCCCCCCCCCTCCCACTGGTCCGATTTCAGCCGTTAACGAACTTGATCTTTCTTTTTACATAAAACGCTTAAATATGAAGTTTGGTAAGTATCAAACAAAAATTGCGACCGCTAGAGCGGTAACAGACAAATATATATATATATATATATATATATATATATATATACAGTTTTGAAAGGACCTCATTTTCGTCATCTACTAGGTAGGATCGATGGACATTTGAAGAAAAATGTCGAAAATTCCGTCATGAGTACAACCTCAATAGCTGATTTCCCTTAAGGGAAATCTGCTAAAAAATAAACCGGAGAGTTGTGTTTTGTGGGTGAGACAATGCCTATCAACTTATACCGGTCAGTACCTAGCGTTTCCCAATAAAGGCAGGTGCGTGTTAGGCTCTGTCAGTTACAGCTGATCAAACATTTCCCCCATCGATCCTCTACTCCCTGATATCGCTGATTAAAACCATTCCTGGAGTACGCCGAGCCTGTTAAGTGCTGTCAAAACACGACAACCTCTCGTGTTCCATAAAGTGTGTATATTATAGATTTAAAAGCGCTTTGCAGTCATTCAACTGATTGTTATGCGTTCAGATTTCACTTTCAATTGAAATAGTATTAAATTAAATAAAAACAACATATTTTTTGTTTAAGGAACAGATTTAAACATATTTATCATTAGGAAAATCAGCAATTCAAGGTTGGACTCATTCGCGATTTTCATAATATTTTTTATATCGGTCCTACCCAGGAAATGTCGAAAATGAGACCCGTTTAAAACATGACTGTTACGCTCTGATGGCCGGTCCCATATTTTGTTTGATGGTTAAACGTTTTATGAAAAACTAAAGATCAAGTTTGTTAATTGAAGTGGAATGTTGATAATTCGAAATACCTCCTTTCTTATAAGTCAGATCGGAAAATTGTAAATAATCAATGGTCTGCAAACTTAATTTTCTATAAATTTTGTTGTATACATTTTTCTCTATTTTGAGTATTAACCAAGATGTTTGTATTTTAGCAGATTTCCCTTAAGGGAAACCAGCTATTGAGGTCGTACTCATGACGCGAGTTTCGAAAAATTTCTTCAAATGTCCATCGATCCTACCCAGGAGATGACGAAAATGAGGTCCGTTCAAAATTATATATATATATATATATATATATATATATATATATCTATATATATATCTATATCTATATCTATATCTATATATCTATATATATATATATATATATATATATATATATATATATATATATATATGTCTGTTAACGCTCAAGCGGTCGCAATTTTTGTTTGATCGTATCCAAACTCGGAATTTAATCGTTTGATGTAAAGAAAGATCAAGTTCGTTAACGGCTGAAATCGGACCAGTGGGAAGGGGGGTTTAGAGGGGGGTTTTTTGAAAATTTGTAATATCTCCGTTACTATACGTTGGATCGAAAAATTGTATAGAACCAATCTTATTGCAAATTAAATTTACTATAAATATTGTTCTATACATTTATTCGGTATCTTTAATATTAACCGAGATATTTGTATTTGTATTGTGAGTGTGGTCGGCTATGTTCGGGAGTTTCCGCCGAGCGCACTAGCGCTAGTGTGGCCGTTTCACTAACTATTCGTCCTCGTGAGAATAGGTTATTACTAGGCAGATTTCTCTATTGTAAAACTTCACGTGGGAAATCTGCTTAGTTTACGCAGCCCCTGCGTGACGGACTTTTTTAATTTCCAGTCTACTGACCAAACCCTTCGACTCCTGCCATATTAAATGTATGGCTGTTTACACATGAAACACTTTATTCGAAGCTTAAAGCTAAATATTGTTTTCATTGGTCTTTTACTGTGTGGGATATGTGCACTACTTTTAATTTGACGTCATCATTTGAGATTTTACGTTCTAAACTCCATGATTTTTATTTCTTCAATACTAAACTCAATATTTAATTGTTCCGTGTTAGACTAATGGTTATATTAGGCAGTCTTTGAAATCAGCCTTGCGGAAGAGGGGAGGGGTAGCAGAAGGGAATAATTGAAAATTAGGGAGTTTAATTGAAGTTCAGGTCTTATTTCATAAATGGTTTTCCTGACTCGAATATTAACTGAGTTATTTGTAATTCTTGGTTTCAGCCTTTTGTAAAGCCCCACTTCTACTCATTCGATTTACACTTTAAGTACCTTCGTTGCAAAACATCTCAAGCCCAACTAACATTTTAATTTCTATTTTCATTGTGTGCTTACTGCGTGAGAAATATAGAATGGATCTTGAGATGAGTTCATCAGCGTTTCAAATTCCAGTACGTGGGAAATCCGCTTCGTTTACGCAGACCCTGCGAGCATTTTTACTTTTAGGCTCGTGTAAATGAAACTCTATATTAAAACGTTTTGAAGATATACTAAATTATACAGTTAGCTTTCCATATGGAAGAGCTTTCAGTGGGTCTAATAAAGAAGAGACAGACTCCTTAAATAAAATTCCTTCCTGGCTACAAAAGGGTAGTGACCTGTAGTTAACCCGTTCCAATTAGCCATAGTAGCATAAAGTACAATTATAATAAATGATAATAATAGCGATGAAAAAACCGAACAATATTTTATCTGTTCTTAAACATCAAAAGTTGCTACATGACTTAGTTTGTTTATGATTTTTCGTTGTCAAAAAGGATTTACGACTTATTATTCCCCTCCTTTAAACCCTCACCCCCTCCTTTCCCAACTTCGGGCATTAAATAACTTGGCTTGTTAGTTTATATATGGGATACTTGAATGCTGCTTGGTTACGGTTAAAATACATATTTAGACTAATAGATAAATATATAACTTGTCAGGAATTCCCAAAAAATCGCGTTTGCAGCTATTACGTCAATAGTACATTCATATCAGGAAACCTGCCGAATATTAATGTTTATCCATTTTAAGTTTGTAAGTTAATTGAATTATTTATAAAAAAAAATTGTTATCTCTAAAAATGTATGAGTTTGCCTTCAGCCAACTCATCCCCCGCCCCCTAATCATATTTTTACTAGGTTTTATCTACTTTTTTGTATGAGGTTTATGGGATTGGAATGAATGAATAAAGTAAATTTTATTTTCATTTTCCATACTTAACAACTTCTACATAACTAAGAAATTTATAGAAGTTTTTTTTAGCCCGTCAGCTTGAGCGACAACTCCTTTCCTTTTTGAGTTCAAATAAATTAAAATTTATACTTTTGGATTTTGCATAAAGTAGTAAATAATTAAAGTAACAAAAAAAGTATAAAATGAAATAGAAATGTTTACAATGGCAGAATATATTGGAAGCCTTTTCTAGCTCCTGGAGAATGCACAGCAAGCAAATGTTAGCGTCATCCAAGTTCCAGGGTTTCCTGCACAGATTCAGTTTTTCTGTCTGTTCCTCATCAGAAGACTCATCATATGAATACTATTGTCATCGTTGATGTAGTACCCCACCCCACCTACGTTTTATTCGTGTTTCTCTACTTTTTTATATGAATAAACCCGCTTATGAGGTCGGTAATGAAGGAGTTTAGGATTCATGAGATAGGAAGTGAACCTGCGACCTATAACAGTGGGGCAGAGGTTATTAAGATGCCTCCAGTAGTAAGGATGTCAGTGCCTCGAGCATAGTGCCTTCTAGATCCACGCTTCTGATTATTTCGGCTCCAGATTATTTTATAAGTGTGAGACCTTTTCTGCTTGGGGCTACTTAGGCAGTCCACAGCCTTCTCTATTATACATTCTCTCCGGGCTAACTCTACCCGTGTTTCTAGTCGTTGAGGTCTTGAATTAAAAATCATTTCCCGCGGAAATATTAGTTTTTTTTTAATTTATTAACAATGACCCCCTTGCTCAATGATTTCCATGTTCAAGTTTAAAGCAGCTGCCCGATGATAATTGACGAATGTATGTTTTCACCAGCGGCGGTTCGCGTATAGGCACTGTGGAACTGCAGCACCCCCAACTTCCACTTGATATTATCTATAACATTTAATATAATCAGCCTATTTTCTTTAATTCTTTCTTTATACTTGTATAATATATAATTCTTAAGCTTAATCTCCCGATTAGCCTATGTTGCAAAAAGTGGACGATAATAAATAATAATAAACTTAATGCAGTAACCACCGCCCAGTTTATGAAAAAAAATACAAAAATCTTTTTATGGAACTGTGCATTTCACAGTTCCAGCGGCGAGGTGTTTGACTGTTGTGCGCATGCGCACAGAGGAAGCTGCACGCGAGGCTGCAAGCTAGAGAGAGCACTGTACTTCCCGCAGTGCCGACCTTGGCGTACTAAGGCTTTCTGGAGCAGCACCCCCACTAATTTTAGCGACGAGCCGCCACTGGTTTTGACCATGTCAACTCTTGGGTTAATAGAAAATAGAGAAACACCTTGTAAAAAAATAAACAAATAAAAAAAAAAGAAAAAAATCTGATGTCTCCTCAGCTTAACCATATGAGTTAAGGTGTTTGATTTTTTAAGTGGTTTTAAAATTTTCAAGGTGCACAAAGTTTCGAAATGCGGTCTACCCCGAAGGTTAGGACTGCCCTATGCTGTTTCAAGAATTTTCAAATACCTATTAATCTGTGTTTTTTAAAAACCTATTTCATGAATTTAAACAATTGTAGACTCGATTTAAAAAACCTGAAATCATTTATATTTTATAAGAGATTTTTCCACCAATTTTTCAGTGTTTAGGTTTGACAATTTTCAAAATGCGGTCTATATCGAAGAAAAGGACTTCGCCACACTTATTGTACAATTTTGTGTCCACCCAAAAGTTTTATTATTTTTCATCGTTTTTTTCCTTCAATTTTTATGAATTTCTAACTATTTATTATGAATATTTCACTATTTCTTTAGTAATTTTTAATGATTTTTTTTTAAGGTGATCGGACTTGTCCTTACATGGCCAATAGAAATGTTTATAAGAAATAACCAAATATACAGCTCTCCATTTAATATTTTATTTAGTTGATTAAGACGTTTTGGACATTATTGGCCATGTTCAAGTAATTCTAATATCATAGTCCTAAAATACTTATTCTTTATGAGGAGCATGATCAGCTCTTTGCCAAACTCGCTAAAATTACTTATAAAGCCAATATTATTTGAGTCATGTCATAGTGCATTTAGATGGAAGTGTATATCCATCATATCATATACCACAACAGTAACCAAGATTTATGTGATTCCAAAAAAAAAAAAAAAAAAAAAAACCTGTTTTAAATAGGAATTTATTTAGCGACCATTTCATTAAATAAGATCATTGCCCCGCCATGGCTAGAAAAGGAAGGTAACCTTTAGATAACCCGTCCCAATTAGCCATAGTAGCACAAAATGAATGTAAGTAAATAACAATAACAACATAAAAAAAATAATTAAATACATTTTCAAAAATTCAGTTGTCATTGTCTTGTAATATCAGAATATGAGCCAGAAGTTATTAATTTTTACATAACATTTTTTAGATGAAAAAAAAACATATTCTGCCCATTGCTTGGTTATTTATACTTTTTATATGATAAAAAACAATGGGAATTATGACTTTGGAAAAGGTATATTGCAATCTACAATTACATCCTCACTCTTGATAATTAGAATTAGTGATAAATAGTGCATCTTACCAAAAGACTTCTAATTATCTAAATTCTGTCCAGTCATTATCTTGTTGTAACAGAGAAATATCAGTTTTAAAATGGAAATTGTTACATCAAAATGTACCTGAAGGAGCATATTCTAAAATTAGTTCCATTTAATAACTTTTAACTTTTAAGAATACATCCTTTGAATTCTATACAAAACCTTAAACACTGGCGTTTCCAAGTAACCTTAAGTATAGCCATATAAAAAATTGTGAGTGTTTATAAAATGTTTGGAGTTTCATGAATTAAAAAAAAAATAGTGGTTTTGGTTGAAAGAAATGTAAATAGGCAATATTTATACTTTCACCTTGTCACTTTTTTTCTCTGCAAGGTTAACAGGTCTGTTGAAGTTTGTCGTTCTTTGATGATGATATCATCTTGATGACTCAAACATTATCGGAATCCAGTCATCCTTCGTTCAAGGTATTTTGAATCATGAAGACTGTCATTTTTAGTATTGCCAACAATAATATTAGCTATTGTTTCCGTAAATGGTGACGAATATGGAAAAAAAGGACGCATAAATTGACACAAACACACAATTACTGACATACCTACCATCTTCCGATATGATTACGTTTAAATAAAATTTAAAGTGTAGACATCAGAACGTCTTCATAAGGTCAATGGATAGTTTACGGTAGTTGTTTTTATGTGTAGCTCTGAAGATGGAGACAATAGTCTTCGAAAGCGCTTAGAAAACTTTTGAAGAATTGGACGTTTTTCTTTCTCTCTAAGTACAATTGATAGTTCTAAGCAATGGACTGAAATTGAGATATACTGAATAGTATTATCTTGAAAAATAGCCAATTTAAAATTTACAGTATAAGTGTCCCGTGAATAAATATTGTTGCTGTTTTAGCGACGAAACTATGCTGATTAAATTCAGGTATAATTTATAAATTTTACCATTTCTGGTTTCAACTTGAACACTAAGCTGGATTTTTAAAATTAGCTTTTCTTTTTTTTTTGCGAGGTATATTATTTAAACTAATGAATGATCATCTTTGTCATGTACGTAACAAGGTTTTGAGCGCGGATGGAATTGCTTCGAAGTTCTTTGATTGAATTTAATTTAATTTATTAATGTTCTTTTTAAGGGTTTGTTTTTCTTGTTTTCCATCTCCAGTAACCCTGGAAAAGTGCAGTTTATTTGCACAGTGGCATTACGTCTTCTTCACATTGATTCCATCGCTATACTTCTATTTCTTTATAATATTGTCGTATGGTTAAAGGAAAAGGATGGAAGAAATAAAATCTGAGATAATTAAAATATATTAATTACTTAAAGACAATATAACAATCAACCAATTAAAAAATAAGATACCTAAAAAAACACTTGTGACATTAATAATAACAATTCAGAGAGCCTCTGAGAAGTTAATTTTTTAATTTAACAAAACGGTTTGGTCCTTTAAAAATTTAGAGAGCAAAGTGCGTTCGTCTAAAGGCCCAAGTTTTTTTATTCATCCTTAGAACTTGTCTAGCGTTAGCCAGTAAAATGCAGTAATAAAGGAGTTGTCAGTAAGTTTGAATGGTAATTGTAGTCTGTCTTATGGGGAAGAGTCATTTTGTTTCAGAAGTCAGTAAAGGAAGTTCTAACTGAGCTCAGTAATTCGTATTGATGCCTTTATCGTTAGTTACCTCCACCATGAATCTGCACGCTGTTGTCATGGATCTAAGTCCTTTATTCCCAGGAGCTCACAAGGTAGAAGAGTGAAGTCCGTCACGCAGGGCTACGCTAATTAAACAGATTTACCATTTGTAGTTATCTCAAACAATCAACAAATCATCTACTTTGTGTGGTGGGTAGGTCAAAACGTCCGCCACGCAGGTGCTGCGTTAACTAAGCAGATTTACTACGTGTGTCAAGTGCATTTATCTCGTAGCGTAAAATTTCAATGAGAACAATATTCGGTAGAAATCCTAGACAACCCAAACAAAGGAAATTCTCAGAAAAATCTTACCAGACGAGATCAAGTGGTGTTGACTAGGCTTAGAATCGGACATTCACTATTTACACATTCATAGCTCATAAACCGAATTGATGGACCTACATGCACTCACTGTAACACAGTACTGACCACTAAACATCTGACTGACCGACTGCAGACTACGTGAACTTCTCAACTTACGGAACGACTTGTACGAACTATTGACAGAAGGTAGCCCACATATAAACACGCTCATAAATCACTTGAAGACAATAAACATTTACAACAAACTTTAAACCACACCTACTCCACTCATCTCTCTACGTTTTTATCTCAAATTATCCCACTAATACGTGTTTGTGTTTTTTGCGAACAAGGCTGTATAATACAGTTGCGAAAATTAAATACGCCAGAGAAGGAACCGCGTGATTGGGGAGTGCGGAGGAGTTCAAAGAAGTGCCGCTAATTGGTCGCGTCCTTACTAGTCCCTTCTAGTCCTTCTTGGAAAAGCCTCGGTCTCACCCTGCTCCACTAAGCCTGTACAGCTCAACCTAGTGGAGCCGGGTTAGAATCTAATTATGGACTTTCAGGAGCTTCTGGACCTTTCCTTGGCTAGACCCTTCTACAGGCATTAATAAGAGACCCTGCCAGTACCTCACCCTCAGTTTAAGCTCAGGGTGTCTTGATGGTCACATCGGTGCTACAGTGCGACTTAGTGCAGTGCGGTAAAGTGTTTTTATGAGAAGAACAGTGTTGTGCCGTGACTGTAAGTAATAGTTTAGTGCGGGTTTAAGACAGTCCAGTGCCGCGAAGTAAAGGAAAGTGCAGTGCCGTCGTTTTATGTGAAGTTCAATGACCGCGAGTGAATTATTGGACTGTGAAATCTGAAGAACAGTGACACTATCAGTGTAATACTGTGAGTAGTAATAGTTAACCAAGAGTATTGTGCATTGTGAAATAAATTGTGCAGTGATAAACTGTGAAACTTGTGTGTGTTTAATTTTGCAATCCAAAAGAACTCTTATTAACAACGTTTATTACTGGTTTTGTAATAAAAACGTAACAATACATTATTAAACTTGTGCTTTAGACTTTCATCATCCTCAAGCCAGTATTTGTAGCAAAAATTATAGTTTTATATACTTTTATTTTAACGGTTCCTTAGTTTTATTTTATTCCTTAGTTTTATTTTATTCCTTAGTTTTATTTTATTCCTTAGTTTTATTTTAAAGGTTCCTTAGTTTTATTTTATTCCTTAGTTTTATTTTATTCCTTAGTTTTATATATAGCTATATTTTATACTGTTTTAATAATTTTGACAACATTTTTCTTTATTTAATTATTTTAATACTTTAATTAAGGGAATTGAACATGAATGATACTGAGCGACATCGCCTTCTTGCGGAGCTCACCAAATAAATAAATATTCGGCTTCAAATAGTGTGCTTCACGACATAACATCTTATTGTTAATATGACATGCCTAGGAGTGGGTGTTTACTGTGTTTTTATAATTTTGAACGGATCACATTTTCGTCATCGCCTGGGTAAGATCTATGGATACTAGAGTAAATGTTTTAAAAATCACGTCATGAGTACAATCTCATTAGCTGATTACCCTTACGGGATTGGCTCGTTTGAAACAAAACTATAAAATAAAACACATTTCATTTCCACTTTATCATTAAAAGATAGATACAAAGGATGTTATTTATGTGTGACGGGTGTTGAACTCTCTCTCAAAACAATACGTCACGAACGTGTGAACATTACCATATTAGACTGAGGAAATATTAGCAAAACGGCGGAAAGAAAGAGGGCCAACCTTTTGACAAGCCGAACTAAGATCGCCTCCCACATACTAATGCAGCCCGATCGGTATTCTTTGAAAATCTGTGTCCCTCTCATGAATATATATATATTTTTTTTACTTGACAAAAACGTTTACGGGGACGTATTAGAGAAAGATCTTTCTGGAATATAAAAAACCGCTTGGCCTCTCTTATGTCTTACTCAGAATACGTTTTGGCTGTAAAAATCACCTCTACATGGCTGCTAGGACAAAAAGTCCGTCACGCAGGTGCTGCGTTAACTATGCAGATTTCCCACGTTACTAACACACGCGTTTATCTCAAAACATGAAAGTTCAATGAGAACAATATTTAGAATTTAGGCTTCAAATAAAGTCCTTTATAATATAACAGCTTATTGTTATTATGACATGAGTAGAAATGGGGGTTTACTAGAGCCCGAAAACTTAAAAATGCAAATATTTCGGTTAATAATCCAGATAGTGTAAAAACGTACATGACAGTATTTATAGAACATTACATTTGCAATAAGGTTGATTCTATAACATTTTTGGATCCGACTTATAATTATGGAGATATTTCAAAATATGTTATAAATACATTACATGGTTTATGAATGATAAGAAGCGTTTCAGTAACATAAAGATAAAATAGATTTCATCATAAATTATTAATTGACCAATTTTTATGACAAATATTTTGTAGTTTTATTTAATAATTGGAAAAACACATCCTTCAGACATAAAGTTCTTCAATTTATTATTAAAACAAAGGATATTATGAAATAAATTTAACATAATAGGGCAGTGAGTTAAAGAGGTTTACGGTGGAAAATGATACAATTTTACAGAAATATTTATGTTAACAGTTTGGGAGTTTGAAATATTCTTTGTATCTTGTTTCAACAGGGTCCTAAGGGAAATTAGTTACTGAGGTTGTAATGATGACGCGATTTTCGAAAAATTTCCTGTATTTACTTATTTGTCTATTACCGCTCTAGCTGTCTCAATTTTTGTTAATCATTACCAACTCGAAATAACAGCGTTCCGTGCAAAACTATAGTTCAAATTCATAAGTGGTTGTAATCGGATAAGTGGGAGGTGGGGTTTAGAGGTGAAAATTCGAAAGTTTCAAAAATTTCTGTTATTATACTTCGGATCAAAAAATTGTATAAAACCAATCTCATTGCAAATTAAAAGTACTATAAATATTGTTATGCATGTTAATTTTCTATCTTAAATATTAATTGTGATATTTGCAGTTGTTAGTTTTCAGCCTTCAGCAAATCCTCACTCCTACTTACTTCACATGAACAACACTTTGTTATATAATAAACCACTTTATTGGGAACTTAAATACCAAATAGTTCTAGTCACAAAAATGGTTATTTGATGTAAACCATACTCGACACTTTACCATTTCAGTCGACGCTATAGATCAAATTTGTTATTGCGGAAATCAAAAAATCTCCGTTATTATGATTTGGATCTTAAAATGTTATAGGACCAATCTTGGTAAACTATTGACGGTCTATAATTGTTGCTCTATGCATTTTTCAGAACTGAAGTATTAAGCGAGTTATTCGTACTTTCTCGTATTCTGCCAGCAGTAACACCTCTACTCATCCGTTTATTACATATAAATAGAGAATATGAGATTAGATCACAAGCGTGTATACCGGGACATGGGAAGTCTGCTTATTTTACGCAGCCCCTGCGTGAAGTAATATTATGATTACGTTTTATACTTCTGGTTTTAAACAAGCTCAAATGTATGTATTTGGTAAAATATATGCTGTCTACTACATATATACTTAAACAAGAAATGAAAAATAAAAGGTAGGAGTCTATATCGTGTGCTCCATGGTTTGCCCATCATTTTTCATCGTCTCTCTATTCTAATTAAAGACAATGAATACTTAAGCTTCGTTAACAAGATGTTTCTTAGATAGCGCCCTCTAACTTTCCATCTATTAAAGTCACAATTACCTTGTCTTCCCTACCAAATTTCATATAATTACTCACATCATCATCAGATGCCCAGTGCTTGAGAGATCTATTTCTTTAATTGCAGGCTCTAGAATAGGTTCAATTCTAGTCTTCAGATTGGAGTCCGTCTAGTTACACGGGGTAGGAGCATCCTTCATTAAAATGACGTTAACCATGGCGCTTATAGACTGGCTCCAGGGAAAAATAAAAGTATCTGAGTTAATAAAAGTGAATTTGTAAGAAATAGTTTATAGAGCTAATAAATGTGAAGTAGCTCGAATGTTCATTTACAAAAGTATTCCAAATAATAATAAAAAAAGTAGTTTTCGGCCAAGCGGAAAGAATACAACCCTATAATTTTAAAAAATTCGTAACTTAGGGACTGCGTAAACAAACCAGTGCCCCCTTGGCGTTTTTCCATAGATAAGTGTACATAATGGTAACACTTAACACAACCGTGAATATTTTTTGAATAAATACATACGGTAATGAGAAATCGCTCAGTCAATTTTAATTATAATAACCTCCCTACGGAATGCGTCTGAATTGTAAACAGACAACACCAGCATCTCAGAGCTGAACAGATAGATAGACATATTGCTCACCGGAAAGAATAGCACTTACTGAAATATATCTGAATATGACTTGAATGAATTTTAATGAAATTTATTTACTATATCTAGTACTGTAATTTATATTGAACCAGAATAATGTGTAACCCAATCACTCAAATTTTAGTAGTCCAAGAACTTATGACGGTGGGGGGGGGGTCAACAGAACATATTTGCATATATTTTAAAAAATAGAAGTTCAATGAAAACAATATTTGGTATTTACTTCGAATGAAGTGGTTAGTGATAAAACAGCTTATTGTTAATACGACATGAGTTGGAGTTGTGGTTTGCTGAAGGTTGAAATCTGAAAAATGTAAATACCTCGGTTAATATTCAAGATAGAGATTAAATGTATATAACAATATTTATAGTTCATTAATTTTACAATAAGATTGGTTCTATACCGTTATTCGATCCGGCGTATAGTAACGGAGGACTTTCGAATTTTTAAAATTCTCCCCCTCTAAACACACCGCCCCCTGGTCCAATTTTAAGAACTTGGTCTTTACTTTTGCGTGAAACGCTTACATATCGAGTTTGGTAACAATAAAAGAATAATTGTGGCCGCTAGAACAGACAAATATATATATATATATATATATATATATATATATATATATATATATATATATATATACTAGCTCAGATACCCGGCTTCGCCCGGGAATTCATTTGTGGCTGAATGGTGATGGTATTTTTTAGCAGGCTTTACATTGCACAATATTTTGACATTTACCCGTCCCAGTGTTTAGCATTGATACCCGTCTTTCCCGTGGATTTGCTAATAATAGAATTATTTGTTCGATAAGGCTTCACAGTCTTCAATATTTTTATATTTCCCGTCTCTTATACATGTAAATAGAGTGAATTTTTATTCCAGACCTCCCTTATAACCCCCCTCCCGTTTGAACCTAAACATTTTAATATAACTTATAATCATGGAAGAATTAAAGCTAATTGACATACCGAGTTTTGTTAAGTTCGGTTCAGCCGTTAGTGCCCAATAAAATTGTTGGCTCCCGCTAAAGTTTTAGCGTATAACTCATTTATACTTAGGTATACGACAAAAGTGCATATACCAAAAGTTACTCTAAATTACAAAATAAACAACTTTTGTTATGGGCATATTTACTGAATAAGCAATAGGAAACGAAATATCGCTATTTTTAATTTCAGGCCTCCCTTATAACCCCCACTCCTGCCCGTCCCTAGAAATGTTAGTATGGCTTATTATAAGGAAATCGTTAGTATTAATTCACATAGCGAGTTTGGTTTAGTTCGGTTGAGTCTTTTGTGCCAAATAAAATTGTGGACTCCCGCTATAGTTTTTAGCGTATAACTCATTTATACTTCTGTATACGGCAAAAGTGCATATAACAAAAGTTACTCTAAATTACAAAATAAACAACTTTTGTTATGTGCATATTTGCTGAAAAAGCAATAGGAAACGAAATATCGCTATGTTTAATTTCAGGCCTCCCTTATAACCCCCACTCCTGTTTGTCTTAGAGAATATTAATATAGCCTAAAGTCTAAGTTGGGCTAGAAGTAATATACATACCAAGTTTCATAAAATTCGGTTCAGCCGTTTATGCGTGAAAAGGTAACAAACAAACAAACAAACAAATAAACAAACAAACAAATAAACAAACAAACAAACAAACAGACACCAAAGAAACAAAATGCAGTTATGGTGTCTATGACATGTGAAACGAAAAGTTATCGTGAAATTTCGCGAAAAAAATCAATGTACAGACAGAGGTTACAATTTTATAGATATATATATATATATATATATATATATATATATATATATATATATATACGTACACAATTTTGAACGGACCTCCATGGGTTTTTTTGACAGACCTTAAGGGAACTCTACTAAAAGTTAACTGTTCAGTGTTTCGACTGGAAATCTCTTTCATTCCTGCCCTCGCCATTGGTCTCGGTACGTTCCGGGGATCATGCGCTTGAAGCTTCTCGATTCTCGAACAGATGGCGTGGGGATATGGGCGCCGATACACCGGTCGTCTTCTAGCTGAGCTATAGATATTTTAAACCTAGAAATAAAGCTCTCCGTACGCCACAAGTATAAAAGTAGATAGATTAATCTATTATAAAACCTCAAGTGGGCAATCTGCTTAGTTTACGCAGCCCCAGCGTGGCGGGCTTTTTTAGCAGATTTCCCTCGAGGGAAATCATCTATTGAGGTCGTACTCATGACGCGATTTTCGAAAAATCTCTTCATTCTCAAGAATTTTCTCTTGCCGCTCTAGCGGTCGAAATTTTTGTTTGGTCATTACCAAACGCGATATTTAAACGTTTTATATATTAAAAAAAAAAGATCAAGTTCGTTAATGGTTGAAATCGGACAAGTGGGAGGGGGGTTTAGAGGTAGGGAATTTCGAAAATTCGAAATATCTCCGTTACTATACGTCGGATCGAAAAATTGTATAGAACTTCTTATTGCAAATTAAATTGTTTATAAATATAGTCATATACGTTTATTCTCTATCTTGAATACTAACCGAGATATTTGCATTTTTATTAAGTGTGTAGGACATGTGACCGGGTATTGTTCGGAATAGTTCGGCCGTTTCCGTAACTGTTCGGCACTCGTATGGAGATTTCTCTATTGCATAAGTTTACGTGGGAAATCTGATTCGTTTACCCAGCCCCTGCGTGACGGACTTTTACTTCTTCATCGGGATTGAAAGACAAGCAGTTCTGATGTGTAACCTTTGATACCCTCACTCACCTAGGATATGTCACTGAACTGACGATGCATTAAGAGTCGTGCCAGGTGGTGTAAATACACGGAAGAGAGGAGAATAGGACGGTAATTACATCCGCTACCTAACTACCACCTTTACCTGTCAGCGGCTCTTTATCTTGCTCTATAGTTCGTTGCCTGCCTTACTGCTCATGAAATGGCCTTCCGTTCTAATACAAAACTTGGAGACGAATAACCGAAAAGAAAATCAATTAGTCAAATTAATTTTGAAAGCTGAAAAGAATAATGTCCTTGCCTGGAATTTCTAAAGAATACTTCGCAAATTTAAGACTTCCACCCATTATCCAATTGAGCTATTAAGCTTGTACTCATGACGCTCTAGCGTTCGCAATTTTTGCTTCAGCGTTACCAAACTATATATATATATATATATATATATAATTTTTTTATGCAAAACCACTAAAGATCAAGTTCATTAACTGCTAAAATTGGACGGGGGGGGGAGGTTAAAGGGGGAATTTCGAAATTTCTCCGTTATTAGTCGAGAAATTGTATAGAACCAAACTTATTGCAAATTTAATTACCTATAAATGTTATTATATACCTATTTTCTCTATACTAATTAATATTAACTGAGATATTTGGATTTTTTTAATTTTCAAACTTCAATAAACCCCCACTCCTATTAATGTCATGATGACATTTCGAGATATTTCGAATATCCTAAAATTCACCCTCTAATCTGGTCCGATTTCAGCCATTAGCGAACTTGACCTGCATTTTTATATAAAACTTTTAAATATTGAGTTTGGTAACGATTAAACAAAAATTGCGTCCGCTAGAGCATTTACAGACAAATATATATAGTTTTGAACGAACCTCATTTTCGTCATCTCGATAGGATCGAAGGACATTTGAGGAAAGTTTTCGAAAATGCGTCAAGATTACGACCTCAATAGCTGAAATCTGCTAAAAATGTTTATTTGATCTATACCATACTATATTACATATATATATATATATATATATATATATATATATATATATATATATATATTATATATATACATATATATGATTTAATCGTATCAGTCAACAGTAAAGGTACTCGATCTTGACAGCAATCGCACAAGGATTAGGGGAGGGAGTGGGGTTGAAAATACAAAATACTTATTATTAGTTGGATCAAACATGTTACAGAACCTATCTCGTTAAAATATTGATGATCTACAATCGTTGCCTTATCCATTTTTTCGTAACTCAGGTATTGAGTGGTTTCTGGTTTTTACTCAGCATACGTGGAGAGATGAAGTCAATTGTGTGCAATGGGAAATCTGCTAAATTTACGCAGCCCCTACGTGACAGGCTTTTTACTTCTCGGTTATTAAAACTGAATTTAACCATTCTAATTCATGAAATCTTTTTTATTTCTACCTGTCAACGACAGGTAAAATTGCTAGTTTGCAATATAAATAAAAAAAATGTGATTGAAAAACTAAAAAGTTCATCACGCAGGTGCAGCATAAACTAAGCAGATTTCCCAAGTGAATGTTTACAATAGATAAATCTGCATACTGGTAACACCACCGGGGATATTAAGCGAATAAATACGAACGGTAATGAGTACTCATCCAGGCAATTTACATTTAATAATCTCTACAACAAAAGCTTTTGAAGTGTAAACAAACTGGTCTGCCAACCTCTCAGAGCTGAATACAGAGATGTAAATATTCGAAACCGGAAAGAAGAACAATTACTGAAATATATCTCAATATAACATATAAACTTTATTAAAAACTATTTACTATAGCTAGTGCTGTAATTTATAATGAAGCAGAATAATTTTTACATCAACCACTCAAATTTTAGAGCTCCAAGAACTAAAAGACTGGGGTGAGGGGGGGCGATCAACAGAACATATTTGCATATATCTCAAAAAATAAAAGTTCAATGAAAACAATATTTGGTATTTAACCTTGGAATAAAGTGTTTCATGTTATAACAGCTTATTTTTATCATGACATGAGCAGGAGTGAGGGTTTGCTGAAAGCCAAAAAATATAAAATCCAAATATCACGTTTAATATTAATGGTACATTGAATATGTATAGAACAACATTTATAGGACATTTAATTTGGAATACGATTTGTTGTATAAACTGTTTCCATCCGACGTATAAAAACGGAGATATTATGAATTTTCGAAATTTCCCTCTAAATCGCCCCCACCCTCCTGTCCATTTTCAGCCATTAACGAACATGTATATACATAAACACACATACAATTTTGAAGGGTCCTCATTTTCGTCATCTCCTAGGTAGAATCGATGGACATTTGAGGAAATTTTTCGAAAATCGCGTCATGAGCACGACTTCAATAGCTTATTCCCCTAATGCAAATCTCATATAAAAGTTACAAAAAATTATAAATGTATAAATATAGCCATTATTATTATTAAAAACTTTCTTTGTTACCAGTTCTAGTTAAAAGCACTGTTCCAGAAGAAGGATCTAACTCTAACAGTAACAAACGGTGGTAGGTTTGTTGAATTCTGAGTACTGGTTTGAATTAATGGTGCCCATTAAAACCTTGAAGCACTGGCGTAAACACGGCTGCAGGATGTCTGCTCGCTGGACAGAACACATCTTGGTCTGGCAGTTCTGATCTACTATAGTTCTCATCGGAGTTCTTTCGGCTATAGTTCTTTCTCTTCGTAACAATTAATCTTCTGGTATACGTTTTTTGTGGTAATATTTTTAAATTGTACTCTATGAGAAAAAGACTCCACGCTGGAGCTGCGTAAACGAAGCAGATTTCCGAAGTGAAGTTTTACAATAAATAAATCTACATACTGGTAACTGAACACCGCCGTGAATATTAAGTCAAATACAAATGAAAAATCTTTCAGTCAATTTTAATAACCTCCACTGCAGGAAACATCGAAATGTAAACAAACTGGTCCAACCCCTCAGAGCCGCTTAGATAGATAGAAATGTTCTTGACCGGAAATAAATACAATTAGTGAAATACATCTGAATATAATATATTAATTTTATTGAAAACTATTTACTACATCTAGTACTGTAATTTATAATAAACCCAAATCTTTTTTGTTTTAATAGTCTAATTTTAGTAATCTAGTAAATATCAGTTGGAAACAATATTTGGTATTTAAGCGTCTAATAATGTTGTTCATTAAATGACAAACTATTGGTTATGTGGCATGGGTAGAAGTGGGGATATTAGGTTCTTTTTTCATCTTGTTTTCAATGTTCAGTTGATCTATACTTGTTATTTATCAGTTTCAGTCATCACTAAAGACCATGTTTGCTATTGACAGAAACCAGACATGGAATAGTGTGGGTAAAGAAGGGGTGGGGGTGATCAAAATATTTCCTTTAATATGTATAGGATCCTAAAATGTGATAGAGCCAATCATCCTAAAAATTTATGCTTCTTAATTATTGTTCTCTACATTTTTCGTAACTCAAATATTAAGCGAGTAATTCGTATTTTCTGGTATTCAGTCAGAATAAGAGGCAATATGAGATTGTCTTCAGCACGTGGGAAATCTGCTTAGTTTACACAGCTCCTGCGCGATGGAATTTTATTCCATTTACTTATTAGCAAAACACGGAATTTTTTAAAAAATCGCTTCAGCAACTACTAAGCTCAAGAACGCATTTTCCTGGACAGACTCCAAAAATTTCTCACGATAAAATTTAAGCACAATCATTACGGTTTCATTATATTATACTTACATTTCCTAAACTACTCGGATCAAAAATAATGTTTTTTTCCCTCCATTTTCAAAATAGCACCATTCTCTTTCCATTCTCAGAATGGACTTGTAAAAAAGCCTTAAAAATTAAGTTCAAGAATGTTCTTTTTTCTTGGTCGAGTGGCGAGGTAAAGGATATAAGAAACCCTGTTGAGGTAAGTGGTTTTGTGGTAGAAGCTATCATGTTACCGCTCTGCTCCCAGCGGCAACTTCAGGTAATACCTCTAATACATTCCGAACCTCCCTCGCCTTTTTGCTAGCCATTTCAGCCTTTTTTATATAGTTCTTAAAACAGGAGTGGAGGTGGATTGTTAAACGTTCGTTTTAAACATACGATATATATATATATATTTATCTGTTAACACCCAGAGGTCGCAATTTTTGCTTAATCGTTACCAAACACGGTATTTAATCGTTTTATGTAAAAATAAAGGTCAAGTTGGTTAATGGCTAAAACCGGACCAGGGAGAATATCGAAGGTAGAGGGGGAATATCGAAAATTCGAAAATCTCCGTTACTATATGTCGGATCAAAAAATGTTAAAGAACCAATCTTATTGAAAATGTAATACTCGGTAAATATTATTTTGTACGTTTTAGCTCTATCTTGATTATTAACCGATATATTTGCATTTTGTAGTTTTCGGTCTTCAGTAAACCCCACTTCTACTCGTGTCATATTGCCAATAAGCTGTTGTATTATGAAGCACATTATTTGGCGCCTAAATACCAAATATTGTTCTACTTGATCTTTTAAAAGTTTTGTGGTAAATACAAATACGTGGCACACGTGGGAAATCTGCTTAGTTAACGCAGCCACTGAGTGACGGACTTTTTTCCTCATCACCTAGGCAGGATCGTGGACATTTAAAGAAATTAATCTATAATTTACTAATGAGTATAAGCTCAACAGCTGATTTCCCATAAGGAAAGTCTGCTAAAAGCAACAACAAGATGCGCGAGATGACGAGCAGTAAATATATAATGATCTTCAATTAAAAGACAATGGGGCATTGAGAATTAAGACGTCTCCTTTAGTTGCCCATTGAGATAGCTTGATAGAGATAAGTTGTAGTGTAATGACAGCTGTAGCCCAGATGACATACGTAGCTAGAAAGTATGCCAACTCTTGACATATTGTCTTGACATATTTACAATGAGAAAGTCTCCAGTCATCATCAAGTGTGAGCACAATTCATTAAAGTCGCGACTGTTCTGACACACATTCCACCTCAAATCCAAGAATGAGCACAAAGACCAACATCTTTGAAATAACATATTACAAACGCGATGCGCATCAGGCTTTCAGAGGGAAATCAGCTATTGAAGTTGTTCTCATGGTGTGATTTTGAAAAACTTCATCAAATGTCCATCGATTCTACCCAGCATACGACAAAACTGAGAGCAATTCAAAATTACATATAGTTGATTCCGCTCTAGCGGCCCTAATGTTTGTCTAATCGTTACCAAACTAGATATATACGTATTTTGTGCGAAACTAAAGATCAAGTTCGTTAACGGCTGAAACGGACTGGGGGGGAGGATGGATCAGCACAGATTCTTTTAAGGGAAACTGCTATTAAGGTTGTATTCACTACTCGATTTTCGAAAATTTCCGTCAAATGTCCTTCGATCCCACCTAGAAGATGACGAAAATGATCCTTTCAAATTTTTTATATATATATATATATATATATATATATATATATATATATATATATATATATATATATATATTGTCCGATGCCACTCTACGGTCGCAATTTTTGTCTAATCGATACCAAACTTTATATTTAAGCATCTTTTTGAATACTAACGATCAAGTTCATTAACAGCTGAAATGGGACTTGGGGGGGGGGGGAGCTTTGGACAGGGGATATTTAGAAATTTCAAAATATCTTCTTTATTATACGTCATATTTTAATGGTAATTTAATTGCCTATAAGCGTTGTTATAAACATTTGTTCTCTATTTTGAATATTAACCGAGATATATGTATTTCTTAGTTTTCAGCCTTTAGTAAATCCCCATTTCAACTCATCTCATATTAAGAATAAGATGATATAACGTGAAAAATTTTCTTCAAAACTTAAATACCAAATATTGTTTTTTTGGTTATTTACTGTGCTTAGGTAGGTACAATTGTATTCGGTAGGACACCATCACTCAAGATTTTACGTTCTAAACTATATGATTTCAATTTAACCAATATGAATAATATTTAACCGTTGCATAGAAAATAAAAATTTTGAGAAGTATAACTAAAAATTCGAAATATATTCTGCTAAATAGTTTAGCAGATTTTTCTTATTTTATGAAAACATAAAGACCAAGTTAAGTTAATGATTGAAATGGGTCTTCAATTCCTTATTCAGAGGGGTGTAAAATAAAAAAAAAAGGAAATATCTACTTTATTTTGCGACGGCCAGAAAAAATGTTATATGACTGATATTACTAAAAATTTAATTCTTTATAATTAACGAAATATATTTAATGAAATTATCGGAATATTAGTGGATGTGTATGTAGATTTATTTTTAGCCTTCTGTTACAATTACTAATGTGACTTCACTTAAAGCGATTAAAACTTCTCATATTCAGATTAAATTTGAAGCCATTTTTACTTAGGCTTCCCATTACGAGAGAGGGGCTCAGGTCAGCCACATGAGTTAAGGCGTTGGTCTTAATCTTATATAGTACATCTAGCAGTGGCGAGTTTGATGCCCAACTGGGCAGTGGGAATTTATTTAGTGATGAGCTCATTAAATAAAGTACTTAGTCCCACCCTGGCTTGAAGAGAGTCGTAACTTGTAGATAACCCATCCCAATTAGCCGTAGTTGCAATAGATGGACGTTATTAAATAAGTTATCATAGATATCATTGTTTGAATTCTTGAACTTGGAAGAACTGCACAGTTTACGCAGGACTTGGGTGAAGGTTTGTTTTAAACCACAAGTGTCAATAGACATAGTTTTGACAAGTATAATAGTAAATAAAGTAGATATGTAGTAAATAAAGTAAGTTAGGCTTCGTTTTATGATTCACAGAGAACACCATAAATAACACGGCGGTGTTATTGCTCCTGAAGTAAATCACAGTTTATGGTGAGGCCTAGATAGCCCATTCCGGTCATGGCGTGTGGGTGGCACAACCCGGCCTGTGTTTACTAATAGCTATAAATAATAATGCAATTAAATATTTTCGTTTTGTGTGTTCAGATTGCTGGTGGGTGTGTCCTCTGCCTGGGGCTATGGACCATTCTAACGAAGCACACCTACGTCAGTCTACTAACGAACCTCACGTACCCTCTGACGGCCTACATCCTCGTAGCAGCTGGGGTACTCTCTCTGCTCGTAGCACTTCTGGGATGCTGCTCCGTCTACAAGGAGAACAGGTGTCTACTCATACTGGTAAGTCTTGGCCAAAGTTGCATTTGTAAGTTGCGTTGTACACATAGAATTAGCTTGGCACTGCATGAAACTATCTTACAAGGTTTTCGGTCATCCGGATGGGGAAAACAGAAGGTTCACCTCTTGCAAGAGGAGAACTGTCAACTCATACAAGAGTACTTTGTTCTCTCTCTTTATAATCGACGTATCTCGAAGATTCCAAATCATATGTTGCCATGTTGAGGAGGACCAGATTTTTAAGTGCGTTGATCCTTTATTTCAAAGATATCGAAATGCCATTTTTTAATAACTTAATTAGGACATTGAAAGGACGTAATAAAAAATAGATATCACCCGGAGAACGTAACATTTGGACGCACGTCAATCGGTCATGGCTAGTCAAAGTTGAAAAATAATGCTCCATGGCGGAACTATCTTTAACTTTCTCCCGAAATGCTGGTTGGTAGAGGAACCAATTGAGCAGGGTCAATAAAAAGGCCTTGTCCTCTACTATTGTTTTTAATTTATGAAAAGTGCACTTTCAGAGTCAGCGCTCCATCGTCAGTGCCTGATTGGAGAAGTGTAGCCTGGACCGAAGTCGCCCGGCGGTTTACACTTTTAAACACAAGTAGAGGAAAATGCCTTTTTATTTCGATCTTATTCCTCTGACATTTTTTAATTAAATCTTTCGTTTCGCCATGAAAAGTATTTGATCCTGCCGAATTGGAGGATCTAAAAGAGATGCTGAACGGTCTCTGTTCAGGGAATGTAGACAAGTAGCGGACTGGAGCCAAATATGAGTAAAAGCAAGGAATGACAAATAATTCGAAAGCACCAGTTTAATAACTAGCCTCTGTATTATATCGACGAGTATATCTACTTAGGGCAGTTCGTCTCTTTACAAGAAATCGACTCTGAGGAAATTCTATCAAGGACTAATTTAGGATGGAAGACGTTTTGGGCCCTGAAATTCATTAAGAAGGGAAACTTAAAAATGAAATGTAAGACTACAATTTTTAATCGAAGTGTCTTGCCAGTTGTGACCTATGGTTGCGAAACCTGGTCACTCACCAGAAAACTCGAAACTAGATTGGAAGTATGGCAGCGCTCAGTCGAGAGGTGTCTGAGCAATGTCAGAAGAAGCGATGGCATTAGGAACACAGAGATGAGGAAGCAGGAAGGAATGAAGGATACGCTTCTCAAGATCTGTAAAATGTAAATGGGCGGGTGATGTGGCTAGGTCTGATGACTACAGGTGGGCTGAACTAGTCACCGAATGGACACCGTACGACACGAAGAGGAAGCGAGGAAGAGATGGACAGACAGTTTGAAGGAGCTAGCTGGATGAGTTGTCCAGGATCTGTGTCAACAAATATGGGAAGCTAACAACTCCAATCCCCAAAAGGTTTTGGTCACTGCGGAGATTTAGGCCATTACCCATCAGGAAGGGCAGTGACATATATAAATAAAAAGTCCGTCACGCAGGGGCTGCGTAAACTAAGCAGATTTCCCACGTGAAGTTTTACAATAGAGAAATCTGCCTAATAAGAACTGTAGTAGTAAGAAACCTCTAAACCTAAAAAACATTATTTAGGGCGTAATAACCCAGTAGTTTCTAGCCCCAAAAAACAGTTAACCTAACCTCTAAACCTATTCACGAGGGACGTTAGTTATGGAAACGGCCGCCAGAGCTCTCGGCGGAAACTCGAACATAGCCTGTTTGGTAATTGTACGTCCGGTTTTGAAGTTACCTAGATCGAGAAGACAACAGGTGGCGCCCCTGCCGGACAAGATCAGCAGACAGATTAGCAGACAGTCAGTCTAGCTCGAGCGCTTATACCGTAAGTACTTGTTATTTTCCCTACACCAGGCATGTCCAGTCGGTTTACATCGGAACCAGCCAGTGTTAAGTATACAGTCCACTTAAATTTCGCATACATCTATTTTTGATCCCACCGGCCGGATACATGTTGTTTGGTCTTAACCGACCGGAATTATTTGTAGATTTAAGTCAATTCGTGACTTATTTGTATGTCTAGAAATTTTCTTCCTTTATTGTTTGTAGCTTGGTTTGTAGGGGGAATATTTATTTTCGCTATTTGTAGGTATACTATCGTTTTATTATCGTTATTGTTCGTTATTTTGATATTATACACTGCAATGTCGTTTTCGATGGTTTATGAAGTGCTTAATCCCTAATGAGACCCTTTGCTTGCTGTCGAGATTAATCTTGCACGGGTCAGCTGTTATCAGACAAGAGCCCCTTTCCCTCCCAGCTGTTAGGCAGAGGTTATAGCTCAGGTTATAGCTTCATAAACAAACAGTTTAATCACTCACTTAGTGTTTAATCGTTGCTAATATGTCTTTTGAAAGAGAAAAAAGGAAACTAAAATTAAATATTGCCAGAAGGCAAGAAGTTATAAATAGTTTAAATGTATTGTTTGACCTAAGTAATGAGATAAAGCCTAATGTTGTGTCAACAGACAAGTTAGATGATTTTAACAGCAGGTTTCAAGATCTATCTGGGCTATCAAAGAAATTTGATGATCTTCATGATGACATCAAGGTTTTATATATCGAAATGGATAGTGACATACCAGATAAAGAGGCAGAAATATTGAGTGAGTTTAAAAGGAAATATTATCATATTGTTTCTGCTGCCTCTAAATTGAATATATGCGCTTCCCCAAATAAACCTTCAACTGAAATTTCTAATAGTCCAAAGTTACCTCCCATTAAAATACCTAATTTCTCGGGGAGCTTGGAAGAGTTCTCTACCTATTTTGATCTGTTCAATGCGTTGATTTACAAAAATAATAGCTTGTCTGATATTGAAAAGTATCATTACTTTCTTAATTCGTTGTCTGGTCAAGCGTTAAATTTGATCAAAGGAATTCCATTCGATTCTGATAATTTTGAAACAGCATATAGCACCTTTGTTAATCATTACAAAAATGATAGGCTGTTATCATTTCGATATCTAGACAACATTAGCAATCAGAAGCCCGTTAAATCTGATGATATCAAGAGTCTAGAAACATTCGTCAATTCCTTCAACGAAAATGTAACTGCTTTGAAGAAAATGCCTATTGACGACTTAGCAGAGTTCATTTTGTTTTACTTGGCCACGAAATTAGTTGATTCTAAAACATTACAGCAATTCGAACTTGAACATAGAGAGGTCAAATTTCCAACAGCTTCTTCTTTCATTAAATTCTCGCTACAATTTGTAAACATTTTGAAAACCAGTAACCTCAAACATAATAAGCCCATTAGCAGTAATAATAGATTTAATTCAAACAAGAATGTTTTGACTTCAGTATCTATCAGAACAAACGAAACCCATTGTCACTGCTGTAAAGGCAAACATAAAATATTTGATTGTGCTAAATTTCTTAGTATGGAAATACCTAATCGATTTAAATTTGTAAAAGAAAATAAATTGTGCATTTTGTGCCTTTTTTCTGGACATTTTTTAAAACAGTGCAAAAGTAATAAATTATGCTCTTGTAAGGGAAAGCATAATAGTTTGTTATGTTTAAAAAGTAACACAAAAGGTAGTGATAACAATGAAAGTAACAGTGAAAACATAGTAGCTTGCTCTGCTAGCAAATCTAATGCTTCAGTTCTGCTCAGCACTGCTATAGTCAATATAAAAAATAAATTTGGAAACAGTATAAAGGCTAGAGCCCTTATAGACTCAGGGTCTCAAGTTTCATTTATAACTAATAGATTATTCAGAGAATTAGGTTTGTCTAAGAGGTATTGCTCTGATACTTGCTATGGAGTTGGTGGTTCAAAATTAAATACTGGTAGTTATGTGACCACAATTTGTTTATCGGCTGTGGGTAACACCGAGTACAGTTTTAATACCGAAGCTATTGTTGTGCATAGAATTGCTTCTGTCCCACCACCAAGCAAACTACCTAGTTCAATAAAAATGCAATTTAAAGATTTGGACTTAAGCGACGTATTAGTTGAATCTTCTACTAAGATTGATATTTTAATTGGTGCAGACCTCTATTATGAGATCATAAAGGATGGTCCTATTATTAGAGTCGGTTCAGCTGCGGCCTACCCGACAGTTTTTGGTTATGTAGTCACTGGTAAAGTCCCTGGTGACACAAATAGTTCTTTATTCTGCAACTTTCTGATGAAGAAAACCAATGATTTTGATCTCAATGAATTGGTTTCTAAATTTTGGCAGTGTGAAAGTGTAGTTTCTCAAAGTAAAGTTAACCTCTTGAGTGAAGAAGAGCAATTGGCTGAAGACCAATACAAAGAATTGTATTTTCGTACCCCCGAAGGTAGATATAACTCTCCCATTTTGTGTAAACCTAATATAGACAATCTAGGTGATTCGTTCATTAATGCAAAGAAAAGGTTGCTCGTTTTAGAAAAGGCTTTATCTAGATCTCCAGATATGAGAAAGGATTACAATGCATTTATGAATGAGTACATAAGGATGGGTCATATGCAGAAAGTGACATTAGGAAGTGGGAAGTGTTATATTCCTCATTTAGCTGTTTACAAAGACTCTACAACCACTCAATGTCGAGTTGTGTTTGACGGTAGTGCACCAACTACTTCTGGGTTGAGTCTTAATTGTTGTTTGCTGAAAGGTCCTGCTTTGCAACAGAACATATTTGATATTCTGCTACGTTTCAGATTTCACCGTGTGGCTTTAGTCGGAGACATTGCCAAGATGTATCGTATGGTGAATATCATCTCTGAACATCGATCGTATCAACATATTTTGTTCAGGTTTCACCCAGGGAACCCGATAGAGGATTATGAGTTAGTCACCAATACTTATGGTTTAACCTCAGCTGCATTCATCGCTCTGCGGTCTTTAGTCCAGAATGCTTTGGATGAGGGACATAAGTATCCCCTTGCTGCAAAAGTTGTTCCAAGGGATTTTTTCGTTGATGACCTCCTCAGTGGTGCCAGCTCAATAGAAGAGGCGAGAGAACTTGTGGATGAAGTCATCAGTATGCTCAAGGCTGGCGGATTTTTGGTGAGAAAATGGGTCTCCAGTGTTCCTGTAGTCTTAGATTCGATTCCTGAGGAGCTTAAAGAAACTAACATAATTCTTGATCCAAAACAAGACAATTCAGTGAAAATTCTCGGAATTCATTGGGATTCTAATCTTGATTTTTTGTCGTTCCACATTTCCTCAGTTGCACCTCGAAGAGTGGTGACTAAGAGAATTGTCTTATCCGTAACCGCTAAGGTATTTGACCCCATGGGTTTTGTTGCTCCTGTTGTTTTTTTCATGAAGTCCTTCTTCCAATCCTTGTGGATAATGGACTACGACTGGGATGATCCTATAGAGGAACATATTCTTAGCAAATGGTTGCATTGTGTCAATAATCTATATTTGTTGTCGAACGTCACAATCCCAAGATTTGTGGGTGTTGATGCCAATAGCGTGGGTTCAATAAATCTGCTTGGATTTTGTGATGCCAGCGAACTCGGCTACTCAGCAGTTGTCTATGCTCGAATTGGGAGCTTAGATCAGCATGGCGAAGTACGTCTGCTTGCCTCTAAGACTAGATTGGCTCCTGTGAAAACAATTACAATGCCTAAATTGGAGTTACTTGGTGCTATGCTATTAAAGGACTTAATTGTGAGTGTACACTCAGCCCTAAGTTCCTTAAACAAAGCTATAGCAGTTTACGCCTGGTGTGACTCTACTATTGTTTTGTCATGGCTTAAGGAGCGACCTTGTAATTTAAAGATTTTTGTCGCTCACAGAGTTGCTAGTTTCTTAGACTCGCCAGTGCCAATTAGTCTTCGTCATATCAGTAGTGCTGACAACCCAGCCGATGTTGCCTGTAGAGGCTTGACCCCAGACATGATCATTGATAACAAGCTATGGTGGGAAGGCCCTCCGTGGTGTAAGGAACCCATCCATGAATGGTGTATTTCGGAGTTCGACAAAGTTCCCTTGAGTAAACTTCCTGAAGCTAAGTCCAAAAGTCTATTGGTCAACCCGATTATGGTCTCTAGTGAAGAGAACTCGGTTCTTAAACTGATAGACAGGATTTCTTGTTTTGGCAAACTCAAAAGAGTTCTTGCTTATGTGATCAGATTCTCTGTTAATTGTCGGCGCAAACTTCCTGAAACCAGACTAAAAGGTGGTTTAACCCGAGAAGAACTTGCTCTATCTTTGAATATACTTGTCAGGGAAGTACAAGGTCATCATTTTGCTGATGAAGTAAGGCTGATGACATCGAAAACAACTGGGAGTTGTCCCAAATCTCTTCGTCTATTATGTCCCTATATAGATGAGAACAACATTCTTAGAGTAGGTGGACGACTTAAGAATGCTAGATTGCCTGATAGTAGCAAGAATCAATACTTGTTGCCGAAGCATAGTCGTTTGACTCACTTGATAATTGATTATTACCACGTGAACTACCTTCATGTTGGTCCTGGTACTTTGTTGTCGTTACTGAGAAGAAAATTTTGGATCCTTTCAGCTAGGACAGTGATACGACAGAGAATTCACAGATGCCTCACGTGCACTAGGTACAGGGCTTCCTTTCTGCAACCACAAATGGGGCAGTTGCCAAAGCCTAGAGTGGTTCAGTCCAGAGTATTCTCTCACGTCGGAATTGATTGTGCTGGTCCATTCTCTATTAAGGAGCACAAGCGTAAAGGTGCCAAAATTATCAAAGGTTATTTGGTTGTTTTTATTTGTTTTTGTGTCAAGGCAACACATTTTGAGATAGTAACGGAATTATCTACTCCGGCCTTTCTCGATGCTTTTGATAGGTTTTGTGCCCGGAGAGGATTCCCAAGTGATGTCTACTCAGATTGTGGAACAAACTTTAAGGGTGCTTCACGATATTTCCGTGAGCTTACAGGATGCCTCAACTGTTCTGAGCTTGAAACAGCGCTTGCCAAGAAGGACATTAGGTGGCATTTCAACAGCCCTGGAGCGCCTTCAATGGGTGGCCTCTGGGAAGCGGCTGTTAAATCGGCCAAAAGTCACCTGACCAAGATAATTGGCAATAGATGCCTAACCTATGAAGAGCTCAACACACTAATGCATCGAATTGTCTTCATCTCCTATGGAGTCCGATGTTCTGACACCAGGCCATTTTTTAGTTGGTGGTCCGTTGATTTCGCCGCCAGAACATAACCTCCTGGATGTTAAGGAAGGAGTCTTGAATAGATGGCAATTGGTACGCAGTTTAGCACAGCAATTTTGGGCAAAATGGAAGAATGACTATTTGAATTCGATCCAACAAAGGACGAAATGGTACAACGAAGTACCAAATTTGTCACCAGAAGCCCTAGTGCTAATAAAGAACGAGAACACTTCTCCGATGAATTGGCCACTAGGTAAAGTCGTGAGAGTGTTTCCCGGTACAGACTCAGTTGTTAGAGTGGTAGAGCTGAAAGTGGGCAACACATTGCTGCGCCGGCCTGTTAACAGGTTAGTGCCGCTCTCCATCTCAGATTGAGCTAAAGTTTGTTTTGTTCCTTATTAATTAGAAGTTTGTTGTTTATTTGTTTGTTTTTTGTTTCTTATTATTTAGAAGTTTGTCGTTTATTTGCTCATTAGTTGGACAGTAGCCCAACCAGATGTTTGATTGTTTAATTCTTTGTTCTTTGTTTAGGTTATTTCATTGTTCGTTATTTAGATAATAATTAGTTAATAGTTTCTTATTTCAATGGCTTGATCCCTTTCCGTGGGCCTCTTTCCTACGAACTAAGTCCTTGCTGACAGCCCCCTGCAAGGTGAAGTTGGTGCGGTTTCATTACCTTATCCTTCCTTATTCCAAGCCATTGAAGCATCGTATTTTAGTGATTATGTTTAGTTATTTAGTTCCTATCGCAACCAGCTACAAACAATAAAGTGAACCCCTTTGTTTATTTATTTATTGCATTTTGTTGGGATTATAATAAGATAATCCCAAGGCTGGCGGTATGTTTGGTAATTTACGTCGGGCTTTGAAGTTACCGGGAACTCCTAGATCGAGAAGACAACAGGTGGCGCCCCTGCCGGACAAGATCAGCAGACAGATTAGCAGACAGTCAGTCTAGCTCGAGCGCTTATACCGTAAGTACTTGTTATTTTCCCTACACCAGGCATGTCCAGTCGGTTTACATCGGAACCAGCCAGTGTTAAGTATACAGTCCATTAAATTTCGCATACATAGCCTACTGGTGACCACACGAAGAATACAAATGCAAATATCTCGGTTAATATTCAAGATAGAGAATTAATGTATAGAACAATAATTATAGTAAATTTATTTTGCAATAAGAGTGGTTCTATACAATTTTTTGATCCTAATTATGGTAACGGAGTTATTTAGCATTTTCGAAAATCCCCCACTCTACACCCCCCCTCCCACTGGTCCGATTTCAGCCATTAACGTACTTGATCTTTCTTTTTACATAAAACGCTTAATATGAAGTTTGGTAAGGATCAAACAAAATTGCGACCGATAGAGCGGTAACAGCAAAATATATATATATATATATATATATATATATATATATATATATATATATATATATATATATATAAATACAGTTTTGAACGGGCCTCATTTTCGTCATCTACTAGGTAGGATCGATGGACATTTGAAGAAAAATGTCGAAAATTCCGTCATGAGTACAACCTCAATAGCTGATTTCCCTTAAGAGAAATCTGCTAAAAGAGGGGAAAAAGTTAATTGCTAATTTTGTTTTATGGGTAAAAGAGATTATGTCATACTTTATTAGAATTATTTTTATATTGGGCATCCATTATATAAACGCCTGTCAATAGCCTTCTGGGTTGAGGGGAAAAATAAATAAATAAATTTATGCAAAAGTATTGTAATTCGCAAATGGACAATGGAGGAGACGGACAGACACTTTTCGGAGACAATCAAATCCTTTGTGTGTATGGTTTAACAATCAGATATCATCGATGAACTCTATTCAAATGATATAACTACATTGTTATATTTCTGTTGTTTGTTAATGAATGAAAATGAGTTCTAAAAAATGATATTGTTTCGTTTTGAATATTTAAAGCAAATATTTGTCATCATTATTTGATTCGTGGATCAATAGAGGTGTCGCATTAAAATTAAATTACAATTGAATAGTGATTGTTGACTTGAATAAATTTAATCGGTTTGTTTATTATTGTAATTATATCGATGAATATTTATGCCAGTGTATATAGTAAATTTAGTGGTGCGGCTTTATGTGGTATTAGGCAATCTTTGCAGTCACCTAGAGATACAGATCGTAAAAATTATCATAGTTTGCTTAATGAATCATAAAAAAATATGATAATTCGATGGCCTTATGATATGAAGGATGGTCATTAAAGAGTTTTGTAATAGCAAATAAAGATAAGGCTTATATTTCTGAAGAAGAGCCTTGAGCTCGTCAGAAGCTCATTCTGCCTTAGATATAAAGCAGATTTCCCTTAAGGTCTTACTCAAGACTAGATTTTCGAAAAATGTCCCCAAATGCTCAAATGTCCATCGATCCCACCCAGTAGATGACGAAAATGAGGTTCTTTCAAAATTTTATATATATATATATATATATATATATATATATATTTGTATATAGATTCTACTGTACGTGAGTATGTCACTGAACTCCTCCTAAACGGCTGGATCGATTTGAATGAATTTTACTTGTACGCGTTTGGGTACGCCCTGGGTAGTTAAGATTCACAAATCATCCCGGCAGATGGAGCAGAAGTGGGGGTTGTAAGGGAGGCCTAAAATTAAAAATATATATATATATATATATATATATATATATATATTTTTAAACTCGATATATAAGCGTTTTGTATAAAAAGAAAGATCAAGTTCGGTAACGGCTGAAATCGGACTAAAGGGAGAGGAGTTTGGAGGGGAGGAATTTCGGAATATCTTCGTTATTATACGTCAGATCGAAAAAAAAATATATAGATCTAATGTTATTGAAAATGAAATTACCTCTAAATTTGATGCATGTTTTTTTCATTATTGTGATCATTAACCAAGATATTTGCATTTTTTTTTGTTCTCGGCCTTCAGTAAACCTCCACTTCTACTCATGTATTAACAATACGCTGTTATATTATGAACCACTTGATTCCAAGCCTAAATTACAAATATTGTTCTCATTGAGTTTTTACGTCTTGAGATAAATGCGAATACATGACCCAAGTGGGAACTCTGCTTACTTTACACAGCCGTGACGTAATTTTCTAGATATATTTGGGAAGGACATTCGGCAGGAAAATCTAATGTTTTGTATCAAGGTCATTATTTTCAACAACTGCATTTCAGAATTTTTAGCAGATTTCGGTTGAAACGACAATTTCGGCAGCAGACTTGAATATATACCTAATTTTGAGCATATGTAGTCTTCGTCATCTCCTATGTAGGATCGATGGATATTTGAGGAAACGTCTCGAAAATCGCCTCATTAGAATAACCTCAACACCTGATTTCCCTTGATATGTTGAACTCCACGTACCAACAGATGGACATTTTAGCAAAGTTCCCTTGAAGGGAAATCGGCTATTGAAGTCGTACTCATGACGTGATTTTCGAAAATTTCCTCAAGTGTACCTCGATCCTACCCAGAAGACGAAAATGTGTGTCTACTTAGTATGTCCACATGTGATCACAATTTCCCGTCAACGAGATTCAATAATGACCACCGGTGTTCACTAGATCCGTATAAAAATGAAATGTCCGTATGGGCCACGTGGCGCTCAGCGTGTTAACGGAAATAACACATAATGCCCATTTGCGTGTTTGACACGCCGAACCTACCAGCGGGCGTGTGTTATCGCCGACGGGAGGCCACCATACGCACCGACCAATGGTCCAAGAAGGAAGTTCATAGGAACCTCCTCTGCTCCCCCATTACCGGTTTCCCATTACCATATGATTACCATAGCCCCCGGCCCCGACATTCTTAGCAAGGTTCCAGTCCCATCATTAGACTGCCTCTCATTGATGAATAGCCACAAAACAACACATGGCTCACTTCCTGAAAAGCAAAAACGTAACGAAAAGCGAACTGGGTTTATCGCAGACGGAAGTGATGCTGGAGAAGGAGATAAAAACTTTCTTAACGCAGCGTGATCGACCTTTTAAATAAAACTTTTATATATGGGGCTTGGAGACGACCAAACGTAATTGCAACTTCTAGAGAGGTAACAGATCTGAATTTTGAACGGACCTCATCTTCGTTAACTTTTAAGTAGGATCGATGGGCATATCTGGATGTCTCTCAAGCCCAAGCATAAACAATAAATGATCTCATCTCAACACGTATTCTCTTTGTCTAGATCCGATGAGTACAAGTATGGGTTCTCTAAAGAAACAAGAAAGTACGAATAATATAGAACAACGATTGAAGGGAATCAATAGTTAGTCTAGATTCGTTCTATAACATTTTTCGATTCAACTCATAATAACGGAAATATTTTGAATTTTCCCGGCCAGATTTCAGCCGTAAACTAATATGATCTTAAGCATTGAATGAAAAAGGTAAATGTCTGTTATGATATAGATGAAATAAAATTTTTTGAGTCAAGAGCGTAAAAACTGATGACAACATAATTGCATGTACCTCAACTAGTAAAAAATATGATGAAATCTAGTTTTAAAAGATATTGTGTCAAACGACGTTTGTCTGAAGACGTTTTGTCAAACTGGCATTTGTCAAACGAACTTGGCTTCACAACCATATCCGAAGAGTGTTTGGAAAATCACTTTAATAAATTTCCGTTTACTCAACTTTGGCCTAGGTTAGCACTTGGAGCCAAAGCTCACGTGTAGCACACGCCTAGCTGAAGAGATCCGAAAGATCGAAACGAAGTCATCCGAAACATGTCTATCGCACTGAAAGTGCGTCCCGAAAACGATCAAAACCAAGTTCCCATCTCTACACTGAAATTTAACTGTAACAGGTTGGTTACTTGGTCCTCGGACAAAGTTGAGTAAACGGAAATTTATTAAAGTGAAATCTAGTTTTCTTCTGGTCTATCTCTTGGTTGGAATGGTGTACACTGAACCCATTTTTCAATTTTTCGACTTAGTCCATTGGATAATTCTTGTATGGAAAAAGATTGAGCGTGATTTTGAACAGTTATTTATCAAGCCTAATGCAACAAAAAAAGTCCGTCACGCAGGCGCTGCGTAAACTAAGCAGATTTCCCACGTGAAGTTTTACAATAGAGAAATCTGCCTAATAACAACTGTAGTAGTAAGAAACCTCTAAACCTAAAACATTATTTAGGGCGTAATAACCCAGTAGTTTCTAGCCCCAAAAAAAAGTTAACCTAACCTCTAAACCTATTCACGAGGGACGAATAGTTATGGAAACGGCCACCAGAGCTCTCGGCGGAAAGTCCGAACATAGCCTACTGGTGACCACACGCAGAATACAAATGCAAATATCTCGGTTAATATTCAATATAGAGAATAAATGTATATAACAATATTTATAGTAAATTTAATTTGCAATAAGATTGATTCCGTACAATTCGGTCCGACGTATAGTAACGGAGATATTTCGAATTTTCGAAAATCCTCTCTTCTAAACCCCCCCCCCTCCCACTGGTCCGATTTCAGCCGTTAAGGAACTTGATCTTTCTTTTTACATAAAACGACTAAATATCGAGTTTGGTAACGATCAAACAAAAATTGCGACCGCTAGAGCGGTAACAGACAAATATATATATATATATATATATATATTAAATGATCAACGATATTTTGTGGTTTATTGTTATTATTACATTTTCAGCCAGATTGGTAGGTGTTTCATCTCTTTTTTGCAAATTATATTGTGAGTTTAGAATAGTGTTCTGTTAATCTTGTATCGCCTTTTAAAGTTCATTTCAACTTTATTTATTAATATGTGGTCATATTTATATATGTAATGGAATTATATATTGAAGGGAAAATTTTCATTAGAAAACACCATTAGCATTAAATACCTGTAATTCATTTGCGCGATTGGTAACACGGGGTGAAATTGATAACTAGATCCAAATACACTATCGAAAGCAGCTGAGAAGAAAGCAAAACAAGCCAGTCGACATGTTGTTTATAACCTGATCAGGTTTTATAAATTATGTTTTACACTTTCTCTAACTACCATTCCAATAATTAATGCCTTTTGCATGCCTAATCTAGATGACTTTAACGGCAATGGATAGATTTATAATCAATAAGAGTTTCTATTTAAGGGTTATTAAGATATATTAAGATCTCTGAGAAAATTGTTCTTTAACATTTTGAAAGTATTACTTTTATTAGTGCCTACTTCATTAAAAGTAGTTTACACCTTTGTACTACCTAGCAAGTGATAAAATGAAATCAATAGATAAATATATATAGGTTTCTGTTAGTGTTCCAGTGGTCGTAATTCCTGCTTTAACCTTACCAAACCCACTTTTGTTTGCGTTTCTTGTAAAACTGAAGTTCAAGTTGGTTAATGGCAGAAATCAAACTGGGAAGAAGAGGTGGGGAGGGAGAATCTAAAATTCAAAATATTTCCATAATAACGAATTGGAACGAAAAATAGTATGGATCCTTTGTTGCTGTCAAGGTATTATTTTACATTTTTCCCTAACTTGAATATTACTGGAGTTAAGTATATTTTAGCTGCCTGGCTTCAGCGAACCCCATCTACTCATTTTCGCAGATTTCAGCTCATTATTTTGGTTTGGTTCATGACGAGTTATTGGAAAAATTAATTCAAATGTCTATCGACCCTTCTCAGGAGAAGACGAAAATGAGGTCGGTACTCACGCACACACCCATACACACACACACACACACACACACACAAATGCATTTCTGGTAACTCTCCCGCGGTCGCAATTTTTCTTTGGACAATACCAAACTGCACATTTAAAGATTCTGTGTAAAACTAAAGATCACCTTCTTTAATGGCTGAAATCGTATAATGGGAAAAGGGAGGAAGGATTCATAAATTCAAAATATTAGGTTTTATGAGGTGTATGGTAAAATGTTAAAAAAATCTTGTTGATCTATTGATGTTCCATGATAACAGTTGTTGTTCTTTACAGTTTTTCGTGCGTCAAATATTATAGTAGGATTCGGAGAACGAATTGGATGGGTGTAGAGGAGGGATTAAAAGTTTCCAAATATCAGCGTTATTGTGAGTCGCATTAAACAATTTCTTGTCAGAATATTTATGCTCTACAATTGTTGATCTATAAATTGTTTCTCAAATTTCAACCAAGTAATCGTACTTTCTGCTTTTCAGTCAGAATATGTAGTGATATAAGTTCCATACTAACGTGGGAAATCTGCATATTATACGCAGGTCCTGCGTGTCAAATTTTATTTACGTAAAGAGTCAGTAACATCAATAAACATGTCGTGTCCAGCTTAAAAATCAAGTCCTTTTTACGTGTACGCTCTATTGCGGGAGAAGTAGCAAATAAAAAAATGGGATGGCGTAATAAAGTCCATCGCTTGGGAAATACGCAATAATTTACGCAGCCCCTGCGTGACGGACTTTTACGGATTGCATCAAATCTTTCTCCACTTTGCTATTCTTCCTTGGTTTGCTCTGGAAGCGAATGCTTTTGGGTTCCAATATGTTAAAGCGACTGCGGGGAATATATCGGTGAGGGTATCAGTAACAGATGGCCTCAGTTCAATCAGTGATGGACACTATTTGTCACTGCCACCGTGTTGTTGGTTCGCCTCCCACTCACTACTGCTTCAGTAAATACTCCTTCAAACAATTCATTCTTATACTCGCTCAAAGGCCTTACAATGCTTATAGACGTAACAAGGCACGAATTGTTTGTCTGTATGTATCGCCATATTTATTGTTTTTTTAATATATATATATATATATATATATATATATATATATATATATATATATATATATATATTATTTTTTTATATTTTCTTTTGCACATTACCCATGCACAAAGAGTGTTTATTTGCTACATGTACCATACTATTACAGTATATAACATGTATGTTCATAATACATCGTGTTTTGTATACAAGAAATGATGTTCATAAATTTGTTCTTGAAATTAAAAAAACAATAAAGGAAAAGAAAAGGAAAAAAAAAGGAAAAACCAAAAAAAAAATAATATACATAATGAAAGAACAAACAATCAAAGTGATGAAAAATTAGTACACATAATAAGAAAAATCGAAACAATCCAAGTGATGAAAAATTAGTACGCAAAATAAGAAAAATCAAAACAATCCCATAACATGTTAATTTAACTTCATTAAGAAAGTTATGCCACTCATTCTGCATTATTCTTGATGTAGGCGTTAAAATGAAAAAAGAATGGAAGGAAGACTTAAAATATTATTCTTTAAGTAAGGTGTTTAAAACGTCTGCTGTTTCTAGTAAGGTTTTAGAAAAGTCCGTCACGCAGGGGCTGCGTAAACTAAGCAGATTTCCCTCGTGAAGTTTAGTAATAGATATACATAATGCTAACACAACACCACCGTGAATAAATACAAACGGAAATAAGAAATGGTTCATCCAATTTCAATAACCTGCCGACAGGAAGCCTTAGGTTAGAAATGAAAACAAACGGGTCTGCCCGCCTCACACCGGAAAGAAAAAAAAATACTGAAATATATCAGAATATAACATGTTAATTTTATTGAGAACTATTTACTATATCTAGTACTGGAATTAATAATGAGTCAGAATAATTTTTATCTCAATCAATCAAATTTTAGTACTCCAAAACCTTAAGAAGTGGGGGGGGGGTCCAGGAAATATTTGCATGTATCTCGTATAATAAAGGTATCTTTAATACAATTTTTGGTATTTAAACTTCGAATAATGTGATTTATTATGTAGCAGAGTATTGTTTATGTAAGATGAGTAGAAGTGGCGGTTTGCTGGTGGCTGAAAACTGAAAAATGCCAATATCTCGGTTAATATTCAAGATAGTGAATTAATGTATTAACAACGTTTATAGTAGATTTAATTTACAATAAGATTGGTTCTATACAATTTTTCGACCTGACCTATGGAAACGGAGATATTTCGAATTTTCGAAAATCCTCCCCTCTAAACCCCCCTCCACCTGGCCCGATTTCAGCCATTAACGAACTTGATCTTTCTTTTTACATAAAACGACGAAATATCGGGTTTGGTAAAGATTAAACAATAATTGCGACCGCTAGAGCGGTAACAGACAAATATATATATATATATATATATATATATATATATATATATATATATATACAGTTTTGAACGGACCTCATTTTCGTCATCTCCTGGGTAGGATCGATGGACATTTGAAGAAAAATTTCGAAAATCGCGTCATGAGTACAACCTCAATAGCTGATTTCCCATAAGGGAAATCTGCTAAAAATGCCTAAATACTAATGGGTATATATATATATATACACGACCTCAATATCTGATTTCCCTTAAGGAAAATCTTCTAAAACTCGCTTCATGTGTACGACCTCAATAGCCTAAGAGGTCCGTTTCGCAGGGGCTGCGTTAACTAATCACATTTCCCTTGTGAAATTTTACAATAGATAAATCTTTATACCAGTAACCCTTAATGAGAAATCTTTCAGTCAATTTTAACAACCTTCAAAGGAAAGAAAAACCATTACTGAAATATATCAGAATATAATATATTAATTTTATTGGATTCTATTTACTATATCTAGTACAATTTCTGAAATATTGATAGTCCAAGAACGTATCTCTTATAATAAAGCTCTCTTGAAAACAATATTTGGTATTTAAGCTTCGAATAAAGAGGTTTATTACAAAACAGAGTATTGTTTATGTGGCATGAGTAGAAGTGGGGCTGAAACTTGAAAAATATAAATGTCTCGGTTAATGTTCACGATAGAGAATAAATGTATATAACAATATTTGTACTTCATTTAATTTTCAACAAGACTGGTTCTATACAATTTTTCTATCCATCGTGTATTAACGGAGATACTTAGAATTTTCGAAAATTCCCCTTCTAAACATCCCTTCCCCTCCATTAATCCTATTTTAGCCGTTAACGAACTTCATCTTCATTTTTACATAAAACCCTCAAATATCGAGTTTGATAACGATCAGAGAAAGTTCGTCACGCAGGGGCTGCGTAAACTAAGGAGATTTCCCACGTGAAGTTATACAGTAGATAAATCTGCCCAATAACAACTGTTGTTGTAAGGTATCTCTAAACCTATTCAAGAGAGACGAGTAGTTATGGAAACGGCCGCCAGAGCTCTCGGCGGAACGTCCCGAACATAGCCGACCCATGCCGATCATACACAGAATACAAATATCTCGGTTAGTATTCAAGATAGAGAATAAATGTATAGAACAATATTTATAGTAAATTTAATTTGCAATAAGATTGATTCAATAAGATTTTTCGATCCGACGCATAAAGGAGATATTTTGAATTTTCAAAAATCCCCCCTCTAAACCCCCCCCCCTCCTACTGGTCCGATTTCAGCCATTAACGAACATGATCTTTCTTTTTACATAAAACGATTAAACAATAATTGCGACCGCTAGAGCGGTAACAGACAAATATATATATATATATATATATATATATATATATATATATATATGTATATATATAATTTATAAAATTTTGAATGAACCTCATTTTCGTCATCTCCTGGGTATGATCTGTGGATAATTGAGGAACTTTTTCGAAACTTGCGTCGACTTGTGAGTACGACCTACATAGCTGATTTCCCTTAAACTTGTGACCGCTAGAGCGTTAATAGATAAGTATATATATACATCTCATTTTTTTACTTCCTGGGTAGGATGGATGTACATTTGAAGAAATGTTTTAAAAATCCGATCATGAGTACAACCTCGATAGCCCAAGTGAAATTTTTTTTTATTTTAGTCACGGAACATTTAAGGAAACACGTCGCTCACTTGGTCCAAGATAAAATCTTTTGAAAGCACATTACTTAATCTAAATAACACTTTTATTTTTGTATATGCCTAATTGTGATGAGTACCTTCTCAAATGGTAGCCTTAACTGCTCATGTATTACTCAGCTGATGGGTTATCTGGTGTAATTACAGGGAGAGCACCCCATAGCTCAAGCAGTAACAAGTGTGTCGGCTTGGAAAGTACTAGCAGCTATTGAATGCTGTAACTCTTGGAATTATGTTCGGTGGCTACAGTGCTTTAATTTCCGACTATTATTCAAGTATTCTTATAGGGTTTCATTATATTAATTAATTATACTAAAACTAGATATTTCAAAGATATTCTTGACAAATATGTCAAATAACAAAAGTAAAAGTTATAAATAAACATTTTATAAAAGATCATAGTACCAAAGTCAAGTAATTGTAATCAGAAACAGCTGTCGATTCTAAAAATAAAATATAAAAACAAATAAGACAAGAAAAAAAATTATGGAAGCAGTCGGTGAATGGTTAATAGGAATTCAATGGCTGAAAATGGTACTTTTGCTAATGATTATCATAATGTCCTCCACGAGGGTAGCGGTGGTATATATTTAAACATGTCTATACACACTCCCATATAAGTTTCAATTAATGCATATCATTTGTTATCTAGTTGTACACAACAGATTTAAATTTCATCGTATATTTGCGTCTTGTGTAGGTATGAGAATATGTTGTTAATGTTTGCTATGCCTTCCGTCGAAAGTTCTTGTAAGTTAATGTATAGGCTGCCTTCCGTTAAAAGTTATTTTAATTTAATGTATGGGCTGCCTTCCGTCAAAAGTTCTTGTAAGTTAATGTATGGGCTGCCTTCCATCAAAAGTTCTTGTAAGTTAAAGTGTGGGCTGCCTTCCGTCAAAAGTTCTTGTAAGTTAATGTATGGGCTGCCTTCCGTCAAAAGTTCTTGTAAGTTAATGTATGGGCTGCCTTCCGTCAAAAGTTCTTGTAAGTTAATGTATGGGCTGCCTTCCGTCAAAAGTTCTTGTAATTTAATGTATGGGCTGCCTTCCGTCAAAAGTTCTTGTAAGTTAATGTATGGGCTGCCTTCCACCAAAAGTTCTTGTAAGTTAATGTATGGGCTGCCTTCCACCAAAAGTTCTTGTAAGTTAATGTATGGGCTGCCTTCCACCAAAAGTTCTTGTAAGTTAATGTATGGGCTGCCTTCCGTCAAAAGTTCTTGTAAGTTAATGTATGGGCTGCCTTCCACCAAAAGTTCTTGTAAGTTAATGTATGGGCTGCCTTCCGTCAAAAGTTCTTGTAAGTTAATGTATGGGCTGCCTTCCATCAAAAGTTCTTGTAAGTTAATGTATGGGCTGCCTTCCGTCAAAAGTTCTTTTAATTTAATGTATGGGCTGCCTTCCGTCAAAAGTTCTTGTAAGTTAATGTATGGGCTGCCTTCCATCAAAAGTTCTTGTAAGTTAAAGTGTGGGCTGCCTTCCGTCAAAAGTTCTTGTAAGTTAATGTATGGGCTGCCTTCCGTCAAAAGTTCTTGTAAGTTAATGTATGGGCTGCCTTCCATCAAAAGTTCTTGTAAGTTAAAGTGTGGGCTGCCTTCCGTCAAAAGTTCTTGTAAGTTAATGTATGGGCTGCCTTCCGTCAAAAGTTCTTGTAAGTTAATGTATGGGCTGCCTTCCATCAAAAGTTCTTGTAAGTTAATGTCTGGGCTGCCTTCCGTCAAAAGTTCTTGTAAGTTAATGTATGGGCTGCCTTCCGTCAAAAGTTCTTGTAAGTTAATGTATGGGCTGCCTTCCACCAAAAGTTCTTGTAAGTTAATGTATGGGCTGCCTTCCGTCAAAAGTTCTTGTAAGTTAATGTATGGGCTGCCTTCCGTCAAAAGTTCTTGTAAGTTAATGTATATTCTGCCTTCCGTCAAAAGTTCTTCTAATTTAATCTTGTAAGTTAAAGTGTGGGCTGCCTTCCGTCAAAAGTTCTTGTAAGTTAAAGTGTGGGCTGCCTTAAGTCAAAAGTTCTTGTAAGTTCATGTATGGGCTGCCTTCCGTCAAAAGTTCTTGTAAGTTAATGTATGGGCTGCCTTCCACCAAAAGTTCTTGTAAGTTAAAGTGTGGGCTGCCTTCCGTCAAAAGTTCTTGTAAGTTAATGTATGGGCTGCCTTCCGTCAAAAGTTCTTGTAAGTTAATGTATGGGCTGCCTTCCACCAAAAGTTCTTGTAAGTTAATGTATGGGCTGCCTTCCACCAAAAGTTCTTGTAAGTTAATGTATGGGCTGCCTTCCGTCAAAAGTTCTTGTAAGTTAAAGTGTGGGCTGCCTTCCGTCAAAAGTTCTTGTAAGTTAATGTATGGGCTGCCTTCCGTCAAAAGTACTTGTAAGTAAAAGTGTGGGCTGCCTTCGTCAAAAGTACTTGTAAGTTTAAGTGTGGGCTGCCTTCCGTCAAAAGTTCTTGTAAGTTAAATGTGTGGGCTGCCTTCCGCCAAAAGTTCTTGTAAGTTAATGTATGGGCTGCCTTCCGTCAAAAGTTCTTGTAAGTTAATGTATGGGCTGCCTTCCGTCAATAGTTTTTGTAAGTTAATCTATGGGCTGCCTTCCGTCAAAAGTTCTTGTAAGTTAATGTATGGGCTGCCTTCCGTCAAAAGTTCTTGTAAGTTAATGTATGGGCTGCCTTCCGTCAATAGTTTTTGTAAGTTAATGTATGGGCTGCCTTCCGTCAAAAGTTCTTGTAAGTTAATGTATGGGCTGCCTTCCACCAAAAGTTCTTGTAAGTTAATGTATGGGCTGCCTTCCGTCAAAAGTTCTTTTAATTTAATGTATGGGCTGCCTTCCGGCAAAAGTACTTGTAAGTCGTAGTGAAAGTCCTGGGCATTCTGTCAGTTTATGACTTGTCGTCAAGGGAATGTTACAAGTTGAAATGTCTAATGTGTTTGGTTGTTCATATTTGTAATATATAACATTTTTCGTCCGCATCACACCACGAAGAAATTTGCAATATGCATCGCTCCTAGGACGGTCTAATCCATCTAGTTAAGGAGAATTAGGTAAGCAGCTTTGAAGGTTCCCGGTTTGTAGCAGGTTATATAGTGCATGAGGGGATTAGCTGGTGAGCCGAAGGAGATGCTAATGCGTCGGAATTGATTGGAGAAGCATCGCCTCGGGGTACTGTGACCGGTTCGATGGCATCAGTCGCCTCGTTCACGAATATTCAATTACACATGAACGGATTAGTTCAGGACAACAGGAATGCTAAGAGATAGAGGCGTGTTGGTGGAAATTTGAGATTTTATAAATGTCGGATAACTTATCATTGTAATAATAGGAAAAAACATTTCTCCATGTCCACCAAATCTTCATATATATTTCGGCAAAGTACTTTTGCTCTCTTAAAAAACCATGGTCGTCTCGAGATGTTTCGATTACTCTAGCAGCCGCTTGGAGATCTGGTAGACCAAAAATTCTACTCTGAAACGAATGAAAATCCGTCACGTAGAGCCTGTGAACAGAATGTCCATTTCCCAGGTGATGTCAGGACATACTATTTTTTCCCCACCTCTGGCCCCCCTGTACCTTTGGGTTTCCCCATACCAGAGGTCTCCATTTAATAAGACATTTAAAATTTTGAGTTGATAAATCGGGCCAGGTAACTTAGCCTAACTCACCAAGCATGGCTAAATATAATAGTGTAACATTTGGGAGATTTAGTTTAAGTCTGAAAAGTCCTAGGGGAACCCGCAGCTGCGACTCCTTTGCTTCTGTCATGACATACTAGTGATCTATCAATTATCTATTTTCCTTTCCCTCAAGGGAAATGACCATCGATCCTACCCATGAGATGATGAACATGAGTCCCATTCCGAATTATAATTATAATCGAAACAAATTCCCTATATCTATGTTAAAAAAGAAGAAAAAAAAGTCTGTACAATTTTTCGATCCGACGTATAGCGACGGAGATATTTCGAATTTTCGAAAATCCTCCCCACTAAACCCCCCCTCCCACTGGTCCGATTTCAGCCGTTAACGAACTTGATCTTTATTCTTACATAAAACGACTAAATATCGAGTTTGGTAACGATCAAACAAAAATTGCGACCACTATATATATATATATATATATATATATATATATATATATATATAGATAGATAGATAGATAGATACAGTTTTGAACGGACCTCATTTTCGTCATCTACTTGGTAGGATCGATGGGCATTTGAAGAAATATTTCGAAAATTGTGTCACGAGTGCCTCAAATGCTGATTTCCTCTAAGGGAACATTCCATTATCGAACGTTTGTCATAAAACACTTGTATACCGAGTTTTCTAACGATCAAACAAAAATTGCAACCACTAGAGCAGTAAACAAACTAGTATATATTAGTATATATATATATATATATATATATATATATATATATATATTTGTATATATTGAACGGGCCTGCTAGTACCTACTAGACAAGGACAATGGGATGAACATTTCCGGAACTTTTTCATAATCGCGTCATGAGTTTGTACTCAAAAGCTGATTTTCCTTAAGGTAAATCTACTAAAAGCTATGAGAATTCCAATTTCTTGTGATTGCAGTGTTGAAAGCGTACATTGATAGTTGGTTGGATAGTGGCCTCGGTAAAATAATTAACGCCATGGCTAACAACCTCCTGAGGAATGTGCTGGCACCTTATTTTAATTAACTACAATTGTTCTGTACTTTTAATGTCTGTCTCTAATAACTATTAGTTTCTATCCAATTAAATATTATAATTCTTTCTGCTCGCTCTTTCCAATAGAGTGTGTTCATCGCCAAGTCCCAGGCAACACTGCTAGACTGTCGACAGGCCGTGGAATGCTGGGGTCGCACATTGAATCCTAAGTTATATTCTGGAGTATGGCCAAGCTCACCACACTATTGCTGGAGAAAAAAAACTGGCAGCCATCTTAATATTTTGGCTTAACAGAACACCCTCATCCTTGGGATATGACAATACAATTGTTTCTTATTTTATTGTATGAAATACTATGTTTTCCTCATTCTTTATTCCTTCTTCTTGCAGCCGTGTATCTGATATTCGACTATGATTAAATTAGTCAACAAACAAATGTTTTTTAGCACATTACCTTTAAGGGCTATCAGCTGTTAAAGGTGTACTCATATTTTCGAATCACTTCTTCAAATGCTCCAATTCTACCCTGGAGAAAAAATTAGACACATTCAAAACGGTGTGTGTGTGTGTGTGTGTGTGTGAGTATATATATATGTAAGCATTAGTTTCTGTTACAGTCTAGCGGTCGCAATTTTTTGCAGATATCACCTGACATTCTCTCGCACGACTATAGATCTCCTAGATTCCGTCCACTCTAGCTAGCAGTAGTTGGAGCAGTCTACTGGAGAAAACTCATTCCACGTCCTCCTTGGTTAGAGGGGGGTTGCATTTCGAGTTGAGCACTGCGAACTTAAAACTGATCACGAAGCTCGGAGGCGGCTAAAAATCACTAAAGTGTAAAATCCCAACCGAAGAATAATATCGTAAGCGTAAATAAAGAAGCTGGTATGACATATTGTTGATCTCTTTTTCAGTCAATATCTTCTAAGTAAAAATCCGATGAGTAAAGTTGGGGGTTACTGACAGGTAAAAATAAAAAAAAAGTGCGAATAACTCCCTTTATATTTAAGCTACAAAAAAAGTGCAATTGCAGAGCATCAGTAGTTACCAAGATTGAATCTATAATTTGTTTTTAAACGACTTACAATAAAGCAAATATTTTGAATTTTCGAAACTCCCTTCCTCAATCCCCCCCTGCTCCTGGCCCGATTATATATATATATATATATATGGTTGGTATAAATTTGGTAGTGAGTAGAGAGGGCAGACAAGGCTACGGAGCAACACAGGTCCAACCTTGACCTGTCCCACTAATCTTGCTGGGTCAACATAGCCAACCTTTTGCATTCATCTTCTAATACAAGCAGGGTTGTCTATTCCTTTGTTATTTAAGGACTAAAAGAAGACATCTTCGAGTTTCGCCAACACTCTTTATGGTTTAATAGTCCTCGGCATTTACAAGTTTAAAATTACTGTTCCTAAAGGAGTATAAACCTAGCAGGAGAATATGGACCAATGTGGTAAACTGTTAACAATAAAGGAGGGGGGGCTATACTTGACAAATTACCATATTAATGAAGACTTCTAATCATAAGTTTTAGCTGATTTTCCTTATGGGAAATCTGCTACTAAGGTTGTACTCATGATGGATTTTCGAGAATTTTCTTGAAACGTCCGTCGATAATGTTTATTTTTGGAAATAGAGGAGATACGCTTAGATGAGATCATTAGGTTTGTCGTTCCAACATGTGGCAAAACGGCTTAGTTTACGAAGGCCAGAAAGATTTATTGCAGATTTCGAAATATCTTCGTTATTATGCATCGGATCGAAAAATTGTATAGAACCATCTTATCCTATCTTATTGCAAACTAAATTTACTATAAATATTGTTATATACATTTATTCTCTATCTTGAATATTAACCGAGATATTTGGATTTTTATGAATTCTGTGGAACATATGGTCGGGTATAGTTCAGATTAGGTTGCCGTTTCCGTAACTGTGGAATTTCCGTAAAAGCTCAGGTGGATGCTTCTTCTAACCTTACCTGTCGCGTCTAACCTTACCTTACCTTCGTTACTTTGTGAGATTTATGTAAATACGTTCTATTCACACTCCCCCTTCTTTAGTTCCTGGACTAATAAAATTTGTGTTATTAAAATAAAAATTATTCTTACAATTCAGAAGCCGTTTCAGTTGGGAATTTATTTTAATTAACTGAAAGATTTCTCATTACCGCTTATATTTAATCACGCAGGTGTTGTGTTACCAGTATAAAGATTTCTAGAGATGGAAATCTGCTTAGTTTACGCAGCCCCTGCCTGATGGACTTTTGTTGTTAATATGTGTTGAGTAAGAGTGGAGTTTTACTGAGTATTGAAAATAAAAGATATCTCGTTTAATATTTGACATCAAGAAAACATTTATGGTACACTAAATTCTTAATAAAATTGCCTTTCTACAATTTTTCCAATTCTACTCATAAGAACTTGAATATTTTAAATTTTCAACCCCCCCCCCACTGTAATCCTCCCTCCTACTTCGATGTTAGCTATTAATGTGCTTGATATTTAGAATAGCATGAAATGCTAAGAAAGGTTAGGGTTATGTTTAGTAATGATCAAACAAAAATTGCGGCCTGCTGAATGGTAATAGACATAAATATATAATTCAATTTCGTTATACCTTAGTTTGGAAATTTCGTGAAGTTTCTTGCAACTCGCGACATGAGCAAAACCTCAATAGCAGATTTAACATAAGGGAAATCTGCTAAAATTCTGCCCAAAAACAGCTCACGGACGGTCTTGTTTTGACAGCCCGATGAAATAGAGTTGGAAGAAAGTTTAAAATGGTTGTAAAACTGGTTTAATAAGTATTAAAAATGGCAGGCAGCTTTCCCAATTTCTGCTTTAGTTTCGCTGATAACCGGTGTTCGGCTCGCTGTTAAATAGAGCATAAAGCAACTAGACTCCACTAAAGCAGAAAGCTAGGATACCTGAGTTTGGTACTGCTCTATTAACTGGAAAATGATTGTAAATGAAGAAAACAATAATAGTTTGCTTACTGCTTCCAAGTAACTAACTCATTCTACGAGGAAGTTAAATCGTACGATATGAGATAGCTGCGTAATTTGATATATCATTCACTGTAGGTCTCGTAGAAATAATGCAATGCGAACAAGACTTGAATTTAAGGTGAACTTGATTAATGAAATAAATCCCAAGAGTCATTAAAAGTCTGTCACGTAGGAGCTGCGTAAACTAAGCAGATTTCCCATTTGCCGGTATGGCACACTAATTACCCCGGCTAAGCATATATTGTTTATTCCCAAATAAAAAGTCCGGCACTTAGGGGCAGCTCAAAATAAAAAGATGTCACCCGTGACGTTTTACAATAGATAAATACTTTTACACTTAACATCACCGTGCATATCAAGTGAACAAATACATATGTCAATGTGAAATCTCTCAGACAGAAATCGGTCAGGTCATTTTTATAATTTCTACAACATTTATAGGTAATTTAATTTGCCATAAGATTGGTTATGTACAATTTATCGTTCCGACTTAGAGTAACGGAGATATTTCACAAATTTTCATAATTTCCCCTGTAACCAGATTATATGTATGTAAACAGATATATATATATATATATATATATATATATATATATATATATATATATTAACGAACCTTATTTTCTTCACCTTCTGGGTGGGATTGATGGACATTTCAGGAAATGTCTTCAAAATCGCATCATGATTACAACCTCAATAGCTCCTTTCTTTTAGTTTTTTCTCATGTTGTAAATGTACTAACAATTTATATTTAGTTTTGTACATACTATTTATTTTGTACATTTGTAAAATTTAGATTTGTAAAAAGTTTAATATTTATCTAGTTTTGTAAAATTATATTCTAACACGTTAAAAAAGTCCGTCACGCAGGGGCTGCGTAAATTAAGCAGATTTCCCACGAGACGTTTTACATTAGAGAAATTTCACGAGAGCCGAAGAGTTAAGGAAACGGCCGACCTAGCTTTTGGCGGGTTGAATTTTCGAAAATCCTCCCCCTCTAACCCCCTCCCACCTGTCTGGTTTCAGCCGTTAACGAACTTGATCTTTCTTTTTACATAAAACGACTAAATATCGAGTTTGGTAACGATCAAACTAAAATTGCGACCACTAGAGTGGTAACAGACAAATATATATATATATATATATATATATATACATACAGTTTTGAATGTACCTCATTTTCGTCATCTACTAGGTAGGATCGATGGACATTTGAAGAAAAATTTCGAAAATTCCGTCATGAGTACGACCTCAATAGCAGATTTCCCTTAAGGGAAATCTGCTAAAAGTTGAATCGCCACTGTAGTAACATGGTTCTATTTATTTTGCATATTTGTAAAATTTAGCTTTCTAAAAATTTTAATATTTACTTAATTTTGTCAAATTTTATTGCAACATGTTAAAAGATGAATTGCCATTGTAGTGGTATCTCAAATAAATACTAAAGATAATATTAGTTATTGGCTGAAACCTGACAGAATGGGGGGGGGGGGCTAGTGGTAAGGGAGGGAATTCGAATCTCGGTTATTTTTACGGTTATGACTCATACATACAAAAAATGTTATACATCCAATCTTGTTAAACTATTGATGCTCTAAAATTGTTGCTCTGTACATTTTTTCTTAGCTCAAACATAAAGGTAGTTAAACTACCCCCCCCCACTTCTACTCATTGGATTTTTACTGTGACTTATTTAGTATTTATATGGTGAGATGAGATCAGAAATGCGTCGGACCCGAAACTTTGAAATGTTCTTAGTTTATGCATCCTGTACTTGACTGGCTCTATTTTCTTAAAAAAAAGTATTTACTATCTAAATGCAATTTAAGTTTTGATATTGTTAATACATAGACACGAAAGTCATGTACTACACAGGATGTACCATGGGCAATAAATTCCTACACTAGAGCTATACTGCAGTTTGGAATGAAAAATTAAACTATAAACGGCTGATGTCCAGGTCTTTACCACAAAGGGACCTCACTATGACAGAACCAGAGAAGTGACAGAAAGTCTCCTTAGTTTACGCAGCTCCTGCGTGAGGAATTTTTATATATTCCTAGATTCTTACTGAAGGGAACGTCAGAGCTATAGTTGGAAGCATTGCATCACAGTGCTGGCTGGTTGTAATCATATCTTCAAGGTCTCGCTAGGCCTGCACTCTATAAACTACGGATATTGCGCCATTATAAAAGAAATTAACTATCCTAGAATAATGAAAGTACTAGCTGACTTAACCGTTATCGGTGGCTTGCAACAGGATAAAAGTCCTCCACTAAGCAGATTTCCCATGCAATGGTATAACACACATGTGATTTCATGTCAACACATATTTTATATATAATTAAAAAAAGTCCGTCACGCAGGAGATGCGTAATGTGAGCAGATTTCCCTCGTGAAGTTTTACAATAGATAAATCTACATACTGCTAACACAACACCACAGTGAATATTAAGTGAATAAATACAAACTGAAATAAGAAATGTTTCATCCAATTTCAATAACCTGCCGACAGGAGCATTAGAAATGTAAACAAGCAGGTTTGCCCGCCTCAAACCGGAAAGAAAAACAATTACTGAAATACATCAGAATATAACATATTAATTTTACTGTAAACTATGTACTACTATATCTAGTACTGTAATTAATAATGAGCCAGAATAATTGTTATCTCAATTAACCAAATTTTAGTAGTCCAAATCCTTAAGACGGAGGGGGGGGGGGTCACCAGGACATATTTGCATTTATCTCGCATAATAAAGGTCTCTTGAATATAATTTTTGGTATTTAAGCTTCCGATAATGTGATTTATTATGTAGCAGAGTATTATTTATCTAACACCAGTAGAAGTGGGGGTTTACTGAATCCTGAAAACTGAAAGATGCAAATATCTCAGTTAATCATGATAGTGAATAAATGTATATAACAATAATTATATATATATAGTTTTGAACGGACACAGAAGATACAGAATTAATGTATAGGACAACATTTATAGAAAATTAAATTTGCAATAAGATTGATTATATACAATTATTCGATCCAACGTATGTATAGTAACGGAGATATTTCGAATTTTAAAAACTCGCCCTCTAAACCCCCCTCCCACTGGTCCGATTTCAGTCATTAATGAACTTGATCTGTCTTTTTGCATAAAACGTTTAAATATCAAGTTTGGTAACTATCAAACAAAAATTACGACCGCTAGAGCTTAACAGACATATATATATATATATATATATATATATATATATATATATATATCCAATCTTGCTAAACTATTTACAGTCTACAACCGTTGTTCTATGCATTTTAGGAATTGTTTTTTGAAATCGCGTCATGATTACAACCTCTATAGCAGATTTCCTTTAAGAAATCCTCTAATAGCGCATCTTAACAGTATTATTTTCTTTAATACACAAAAAATAAATGTTAGCTGTTTGGATGCATTTCGTAGAGTCCTTTCGGCGACTCTAATAATGCCTTTAGGGAAGTCAAAATGCAAATAGGTGAGTGTTAAAACTTTAAATTACGTTAAGTTTTTCGTACGATTTACTCTGGAAAAACATTCACAAGAGTATTTGTCATTAGGTAAAGTACCAAATTGTTCAATGGCCGTACCGTGAGAAGTTCTGTCTCGTTTGCAAGTGGCCGTTCAGAATGTCCAACAGTTATCTCACGACGGGAAGGAAAACCACAGACTTTCATGTCATGTAACTCAGCTTTCGCTGTCAGAAATATATGTTCTTACAGAAGGGAGGGGTCAAGAACTCGCCTCACGATCTACTGGAACTGCAGAACAACGCGACCTCCTACAATGAGCTTAAAATATCGACACTCAAAGTTCGTGATTCATGTCATTCGTACGAACAGTGTTCTCTACACAAGAACACCCGCCAGGGAAATCAGCTATTCATGTCGTACTCATGACGCCATTATCGAAAATTGCACAAATCAATGTCATGTGTCCATGTTTCCTTCCGAGGTTATATATCAAATATGGTTTTCATTGGACTATTACTTTGGGAGATATTGCAAATACCGTATTTGGTAAACGTCTTCAATTATTATTATGATTTATTAACGTCCACATTTTGCAACTCAGGCTAATTGGGACGGGTTATCTACAGGTTACCACCCTTTTCTAGCCAGGGTGGGACTTAGGATGTTATTTAATGAATTTCGTCACTAAATAATTTCCTTTGCCCAGGCGAGAATCGAACTCGCCACTCTAGGTTTACCATGTGAGATTATGGTCAACGCTTTAACTCACATGGCTAACCTGAGCCCCTACGTCTTCAATTAATAATTTTCGTTGTTTACTCAAAAATGTTTATTTATTTCGTCTGGCCTAAATTTATTTCTTTTTCTATTATACTTACATTTTCATAATACAATTTATGGTTGTATTTAATTGCGAGGTCGCATAGGGATTCCCTAGACGACCGCGCTATTATTTATTTCAATTTTAATTATTTATTTTTGTTGAACGGACGACATTTTCGTTATCTTCTTGGTAGGATCGATGGACACTTGAAGAATTTTTTTTTTTCAAAAATTGCGTCATGAGAACGCCCTCAATTTCCTTCAAGGGACATCTTCTAAAAAGTCCGTCACGCAGGGGCTGCGTAAACAAAGCAGTTTACCCACGTAAAGTTATACAATAGAGAAATCTGCCTACTAATAACAGTAACAGTAACGAATCTCTAAACCAATTCACGAGGGACGAACAGTTACGGAACTACCGCCGTACTAGAAGTCCCGAATATAGCCGACATCTACCGACCACACTCACAATACAAATGCAAATATCTCGGTTAATATTCAAGATACAGAATAAATGTATAGATCAATATTTATAGTAGATTTAATTTGCAATAAGATTGATTCTTTACAATCTTTCGATCCGACACATAATAACCAAGATATTTTGAATTTTCAAAAATCCCCCCCCCCACTAATACCCCCTCTCCCTGATCCGTTTTCAGCCATTAACGAACTTGATATTTCTTTTTACATAAAACGATTAAATTCGAGTTTGGTAACGATCAAACAAAAATTGCGACCTCTAGAGCGTTAACAGACAAATATATATATAATTTTGAACGGATCTCATTTTCGTCATCTCATGGGTAGGATCGATGGACATTTGAAGATATTTTTCGAAAATCGGGGCATGAGTACGTCCTGAATAGGTGATTTCCCTTAAGGGAAATCGGCTAAAATCGAATGTTATACGGAGCAATTTGCGTCTGAAAATAAAACGATTGGCAAATCTGCCGAGATTACATTGTCTATGCATGAAGAGATGTTCGAAGTATTTTCTCCATTCCAGACTCTCTTGAGAGGAATCTGTTCCAGAGTGAAATAGTGGACTAATTATATCGAAGTCGTAAAGGTTAGAGCTGTTGGCTGACTTGGAAAATAAGACCGGAAAAAAAACTAAGATGCTGATGTCCAGATGCCTGTAGGAGGCGATAAGGGCACACGCCTGGCTCCAGCGATAGGCCGGACTCTTAACGCGCCCAACAGTTCTCTGGATATAAATAAGGTCTCTAGGAATTCAAGGACCCACTCCAGCCAGCCATCGGCTCAACTCCTAACCCCCAAACATATATTTCGAATTCCTGGTTGAACCACTGAGTTTCAACAAGCATGCATTAAAGGGCTTTACAGACGATATGACGGAAAGTAGGATAAACAAAAAAAGTCCATCACGCAGGAGCTGCGTAAACTATGCAGATTTCCCATGTGAAGTTATACAATAGAGAAATCATACGAGAGCCGAACAATTACGGCAAAGGGCCGAATTAGCTTTTGGCGGAACATTCAGTCTTCCGTTACTCGTCCAAATTTAATAAAAATGAAAATATCTCCGTTAATATTCAAGATATAGAATAAATGTATAGAACAATATTTATAGTAAATTTAATTTACAGTAAGATTGATTCTATACAATTTTTGGATCGGACGTATGATAACGGAGATATTTTGAATTTTCAAAAATCCCCCTCCCACTGGTCCGATTTGAGCCATTAACGAACTTGATCTGTCTTTTTGCATAAAAATAAAAAATATCGAATTTGGTAACGATCAAACAAAAATTGCGACCGCTAGAGCGTTAACATATATGTATATATTATATATAATTTTGAACGGACCTCATTTTCGTCATCTCCTGGGGAGGATCGATGGACATTTGAAGAAAATTGTCGAAAATCGCGTCATGAGTACGACCTCAATAGCTGATTTCCCTTGAGGGAAATCTGCTAAAAAAAGTCACATAAGAACTGCGTAAACTAAGTAGATTTCTCACGTTTTCGTATAAAATACATAAAGGCTCAATTGATGGCGTCATCACACAAGGAATTGTCATGTATCTAGCATAATAATGATATGTTGGAAAAATATTTGGTATATACGATTAGAATAAAGTGGCTCATGATGTAGCAGCTCAGTGTTGGTATCACATGAGCAGGAGTGGGGGTATAATTAAGAATGAAAACTAAAAAATACCAATATCTCCGTTACTATAAGTCGGATCGAAAAATTATACATAACCAGTCATATTACAAATAAAATTACCTATAAATCATGAATTTTAACCCAGATATTTGGATTTTTTAGATTTCACCCATAAGTAAATCCCCACTCCTACTCATGTCATATTAAATATTACCAGTTGCACAATGATCCACTTTATTCTATGCTTATATTCCAAATATTGTTTTTAAGACACTTTTATTACGCAAGATACATGCAAATTACATGTTTGGTTACGCCATCAACTAAGATGTTTAATTCTAACTTTAAAATGTTTATTCTACCTATACCATACTCAATATTTAACCTTTTCTGCCAACACTAAAGATTACTGTAGTCATATCTGTTGGTGCATACCGTCGTCACTGGCTGTAGGTGGAGTTCAGGCAAGCGCTTTCGATGCAATGGCACCTATTCAAGCCATCGCTTTGTACAAGGAAGTAAAAGTCCGTCGCGCTGGGGCTGCGTAAACTAAGCAGATTTCCCACGTGAAGTTTTACAATAGAGAAATCTGCCCAAAAACAAGTGTAGTAAGTAGTAAGGGATCACTAAACTTATACATGAGGGACGAATAGTTACGAAAACGGCCGCCAGAGCTATCTTCGGAAAGTACCAAACAGCTCACTCCTGCCGACCAATGCAGAATACAAATGCAAATATCTCGGTTAATATTCAAGATACAGAATAAATGAATAGAACAATATTTATAGTAAATTTAATTTACAGTAAGATTGATTTTATACAATTTTTGGATCGGACTTATGGTAACGGAGATATTTTGAATTTTCAAAAATCCCCCTCCCACTGGTCCGATTTCAGCCATTAACGAACTTGAGCTGTCTTTTTGCATAAAACCACTAAATATCGAATTTGGTAACGAACAAACAAAAATTGCGACCACTAGAGCGTTAACAGACAAATATATATATATATATATATATATATATATATATATATATATATATATAAAATTTTGAACGGACCTCATTTTCGTCATCTCCTGGGTAGGATCGATGGACATTTGAAGAAATTGTTCGAAACTCGCGTCATGAGTACGACCTCAATAGGTGATTTCCCTTGAGGGAAATCTGCTAAAAAACATAAATCAACGTATTTAAGAAATTAAATTTTCAAATTCCAATAAATGAAATTAAATTTCAATTTCCCATAAAGTTAATTTTCAAATGAAGATCAGGTTAGCCATGTGATTTAATGCGTTGGCCTTAGTGTTACATAGTAAATAAAGTCCGTCACGCAGGGGCTGCGTAAACTAAGCAGATTTCCCACGTGAAGTTTTACAATAGAGAAATCTGCCTAATAACAGCTGTAGTAGTAAGTAACCTCTAAACCTATTCACGAGGGACTAATAGTTACAGAAACGGCCACCAGAGCTCTCGGCGGAAAGGCCGACCATACGCAGAATACAAATGCAAATATCTCGGTTAATATTCAAGATACAGAATAAAGGTATAAAACAATATTTATAGTAAATTAAATAAATAATTAAAGGGATATCTGCTAAAAAGGAGTGGCGATCCCGCCTGGCTAATGGCAATTTATTTATATTATAAGAATGAAATATAATATATACTGAAGAAACACCAATTGACACGTCTTTCTATTTCTAAAGATAGGCAGTATTAAATATTAATGTACGTCAAGTGCCAATAGCAAAATTAAATTAATGAAAATGCTTAGAGTTTCTGGAGACAACAGAAGTTTTCAATCATACTTTCGATTTTGCATATCACTTATTAGTCCTAGGTACATCTTTAGATTGTTTATTAATTAAATTATTTATTAATGTCCACCTTATGCTACTATGGCTAATTGGGACGGATTATCTACAGGTTACCACCCTTTTCTAGCCAGGGCGGGACTAACGACTTAATTTAATGAGTTCGTCAATAAATAAATTCCTATTAAACCGGGCGGGAATCGAACTCACTCGGTTTGCAGTGATATTGACTGTAGATTAAAGCCAGCGCTTTAACTCTCATGGCTTACCTGAGCCCCTTTAGAGAGTTTACTGGCATTGTCTTAATGGAAGGCTTACCACACAAGCTCTTAAAAATATAACCTCCATTTAATTTGGACTCAGGTTGGCTTGTGAGTTAACGCTTTAGTCCCTTAAAGGAAATCTGCTGAAACGGAGGTGGTATGTGCTTAGATATATGGAAGTTTAAAGTTCTGTCTTTCAGAATGTATCTTGAGTTTTGGTGTCTGCATTCGTATAAGGTCAAGATTTCATTCAATGAGGTAGTGGTAACCCGTTTCGCTTTTGGACGAATTACGAAGGGGCCTTTAAAGCAAACGAACGAATTAATTAATGGAAGCAAAGTATAATGATATAATTACGTTGGCTGGCCTGCAAATGCTTTGCTTGTGATGAGACTTCCTGGCGTAGACCGGTCGACCTCAAAGCAAGGACATGCGGGCCTCCCATTACCAAATACCTCGGCGGGAGAATTGCATACTTTTCTCACGCTTGCGCATTTAACCTCCTAAACACAACAATTATATCCCTTACTCCAGTCTTCAAACGACTTTGTTAACCTCATTGACTGCCGCTACCGCCATTTTTAGCAGATTTCCCCTCAGAGTATTAACGTTGTACTCATGACGCGGTTTTCGAAGAATGTTAGTTCTAACGCCTTCATTATAATAAGCCATACCAACATAACTAGGGTCGGGTAGGAGTAGGGGTTGTAGGGGAGGCCTGAAATAAAAATTCACGACATTTCATTGTCTATTTTTTTCCCAGACAAACGTGGACCTAACAACAGTTGTTTACTTTGTTATTTAGAGTAACTTTTATTTTATACATTTTTTCGGGAGCAATGTATGAAGCAAGTAATTTGCGGAGAAATATTGATATGCTCAACAATTCTTTCCAATATCAACTACCAGGTATCTCACCTGGACAAATTAATTCAAATCTATGTTAATATTTTGTCCTTAATAATTAAAATCTATCCATAATGCACAGGAGTCGGGAAATATGACATATGGGGGACAGTGAAGACTTATTTAAAAAAATTAATCCTATATAAATCTTATATAAATTAATTTTATTATTAACAAATCCACAGCAACGACGGTTATAAACCCTAAACACTGTGACGGGGAAATGTCAAAATATCATGGAAAGTAAAGCCTTGCCAAAAAAATATCGTCACCATTCAGCCTCAAATGAATTCCCAGGCGAAGCCGGATATCTGAGCTAGTATATATATATATATATACATAAATTATTTAATTTAATTTTTAGGAGATTTCCATCAAAGGAAATCAGCAATTGAGATCGTATTATAGAAGAGATTTTTAAATAATTTCGTCGAATGTCCATCGATCCTGAGATGGAAAACATGAGGTCCGTTCAAAACTGTATATATATATATATATATATATTTATATATATATATAAATAACGTTTTACCGATCCCAATTTTTTTCATGCCAAAATCGATATTTAAACTTTTTATGTAACTATATATCAAGTCTGTTAATTGCTGAAACCCGACCAGTTGAGCGGGGGGGGGGTCGAGTGGAGGAGTTTTGAAACTTCTTATATCTCCGTTATTATGCGTCGGTTCGAAAAATTGTATAGAACCAGTCTTGTTGCAAATGTAATGTTCTATAAATGTGGTTATGTGCGGTTTTTTCTTTCTTAGTAACCGAGATATTTGCATTTTTTAGTTTTCTATTCCACTCCTAGTCATGTCCTATTAATAATAAGCTGTTATATCATGAAGCACTTTATTTGGAGCCTAAATATCAAATATTGTTTTCATTGAACTTTAACTCTTTGAGATAAATGCAAATAGGTGACGCGCTTGGGAAATCTGTTTAGTTAACGCTGCCCCTGCGTGACAGACTTTAATAAATTAGAGCTACTTTTCCCAAAAAAACCAGCCATAACTCCAGAAATGATTTCAACGTCAAAGATCTGAGTTTATTATTCGAATGAACAGTAAATATCCCTAGAAATGATGTCCCAAGCATAACCACATGCCACTGTAAAGGAAGAACTAGAAGATTGAAAGAACATCTAACGACATTTTCTTTCTGTGTACATTTTCTTCTTTTATTGTTCCACTATTTGATGGACGGATTTGAACGCTCAAACTTCATGAACAACTTCTAGATTTAGTAAGCTGAAAATTTGTCCTTTTCTTTTTCAAATCCTAAACAATATTCTTCATTGCAAAGATATTTTGAATTCCAAAAACCAATTTGGGGAGGAGGCGTACTTTGCTATGTACGAAAACATATTAGAGATACGAAAAATTTGCAAAGAATATTTTTTTCTTTATCATGAAGGGATCTATCTATAAATTATATTCGATGACACTTTTCTTGTCAATGTATTGCGATGGGTACATAGATTATCGCCTTTAAATAAAATAAATTTAATTGAAATGCAATCAAACATATGCTTTATTTAATTTAATAGGAGTACAAGGAAGTGAAATGTCGTGGTGATGTGATGTGGTTTTTTTTATTTACCAGTATTTGGTTCTTATTCTTCTTGTGTTCGTCCCTAACATATCGAATCAAATTATAATATGTTCAGTTGGGAATTGGCTTATTGTCGCAAAAATCCATTGTGATATTAAGAAATATATATAAAAAAATTATATTAATTAATTATATTTTGTGAATCAAACGAAAGAAGGAGAAATAAAAATATGATTATCTGAAGAATGACAGTTATCAGCTGATTGAGCGTTTCCGGAAGATACGCCTCCGTGAATAGATATGTCTCATGGCTCCATAGCAAATATATGTTTTTCTCTATGCAATATATGCAAATTAACGATTGAAGTCAGGCATAGTTGAAAACAAATACCTGTATTGCATGGAATGCTGATAAGTCTAAGGAAAAAGAAAATAAATCTGAATTCTAACTTCTTTACACTTCCTTGTACGAAATACCCGTTTTGTCCCAATGTGAACAATTTTGGCTTGCGTGACGTCTGTGTGTACCTTGAAAAACCGTAAAAGTCCGTAATCTGGTTTGTAAATTAAGCATATTTCCCCTTTGGTGGAATGACAGTTTCAAATAAATAGTTTCATGATATAATAACTTAGTGTTAATATTGTTACGTTTTATCACAAATATAATAAACTTTGATTTTTAGGTTGTTTTTTTATTTTTTTTTTTAAATTAAATATGTTAACCTTAATGTTTTTATCGCTACAGAATTTATTTGGCGATCACTATTTTTATTTACGCACTTGATTTTATTATTTTTCACTACTAACCACAATGTGTACTGTTAACTATTCGCGTTCTTATTACACAGTACAATAACGCACGACCACTCGAATCACTGGTTAAATTACTGTTTTTCAACTAAGAACTGTAATGTCGGGCGAGGATGGCGACTTTATTCGCCCAGCCCCTCTGGGTCGGTCCCCTAGAAGCCTAGAAGTCTAGATCCCTGCTCTGGCTCTATCTTTTGTGGAGATTCCCTCATTTTCATTGTGCTTCTTAAATACATGATTAAATTATCTAATTCTCAAGGTAATAAAATAAAATCTCTCAAATAACCAATGGACGAATATTTTTCAACAATATGACAGTACCGGAGTCGGGCTTTGCTGAAGGCTGTAAATTGTAAAATGCGGATATCTCGATTAGTATTGAAGATACAGAACATATGTAAATATCAATATTTATAGAACATTACATTTGCAATAAGATAGGTTCCATACAATTTGTTGATCCAACTCCCACCCCCTTTTTGACTGAAATCGGCCAAGTTGAAGGGGGCAAAAATAAAAAAATGAAAATACCTCCGTATCTAACTATTTGAATAAAACCATTTTGTTTCTGTTACATATGATTATTATTTTAAACTGGTTAACATATGATTATTGTTTTTCTTTTGTTAACATATGGTTTTGAGGTTATATTATTATTAAGTCACACTACAAATTGTTTTCTGTTGTTTACATTTTGACTTAAAAAGGCATATTCATGTTATTAATATGTGCAATTATTTATGAAATTAATAGTTTCTATCATGAAATTTTGATTTATAACTTTTTTTGATCCGATGGATTGAAACGGAGATATCGTATACAACTTTCAAATGTAATCATTTTGAATGAAGTCCATAAAAATTGATATGTATGTATTTATAAAAAGTATGTTTATTTAATGCGGCGTCTATTCCAAAAATTTGATATATATGACTGTTACCGCTCTAGTGGTCGAAATTTTGAACGGACCTCGATTTCGTCATCTCCTAGGTAGGATTGATCTACATTTCAGGAAATGCTTCGAAAATCACGGCATGGGTACGTCCTCATTAGATGATTTACGTTAAGTTAAAATTTGAGACATTTCTGGGCTTGTGACCAAATCTAATAGTTGATAGTAAAACTGCTGGTAAACACAGTTGCATCAAGTAGGCTATGCGGAGCGGAGGAAACTTCATTCGTATTCATCACCAATATGGGTCAGCTGTATGAACTGAATATATCCTTGGTACTATTACTCATACTGTTTGATGTATTAGATCTCTCAAGTTGGTAGGCCTGGGGTCGGTGATGAGCCTCTTTGATCCGTCGCCAGATGGTACGTACATGTGACGCTTAATCTCAGCATCTCGTGACTTCAGAGGTCACGTGACGTCTAATACAATTGCCCGCCATCGTGGTCGTTAGGGCTTACAGTCAATCACATTATTTTATTTCTTTTTTTATTTAACATAACGATAACACACTAAACTGATGTGCTTAAAAATTAGTTATAATTAACATATTATTAGATCAATGGATTCTGCTTGTTTTGGCAAACGACTAGACGGCACTGATGATGGAGCATTGTCTTTGAAAATAGCTTTGACCCATTTAGTGAATAAATGTTCTTTTGGAGGGTACCAAGTATTTTTCTTTGTTTATTAATATTTTAATTTATTAATATCCCATTTATGCTATTAAGGCTAATTGGGACTGGTTATCTGCAGGTTACCACTCTTTTCCAGCCCGGATGAGACTAAGGATTTTATTTAATGAGTTCATCACTAAATAAATTCCTATTGAGCGTTTACGAAGCGAGAATTCACGACTCTAAGTCTATTTATCTTTTTACATAGTGTTCTTCTCTGGAGCTAGAATTACTAGAAACGCAAATTATATATTCTATTATTTTATTTTTCTAGTTTCCCACTCTAGTGGTCGACAATTTTTTAATCGTTACCAAACTCGATATTTAAACGATTTGTGTAAATCTGGAGGTGAAGTTCGTTAATGGCTAAAATCGAGCCAGTGGGAAAGGGGGTTAGAGTGGAAATTTCGAAAAATGATCTCCTTTATTATGCGTCGGATCGATAAATTATATAGAACTAATCTGATTGATAATTAAATTTACAATAGATATTGGTATATGCATTTATTCTGCATTTTTTTTTTAGTTCTTATCCTTCAGTAAACCACCACTTCTACTCATGACAGAATGGCAATGCTCTGTAATATCAAGAACCACTTCATTCGAAGCTTTAATACCAAATACTGTTTTCAAGAGATCTTTAGTATGCGAGATATATCCAAATTCGTTGTGTGATGATGTCACCAATTAGCATCTTACGTTCTTGTCTCATAAATTTTTATTTGAACTGGAACATACTCGACATTTAACAGTTAAAACCTAACATCATATTTTTTATTGACTGAAATCGGACTTGGAATGGGGGGGGTGGTTTTGAAAATTCAAAAATATCTTTTTTTATTGTGAATTGGATCGTAAAATGTTATAGAACAAATCTTGTTAGATTGATGATCAACAATTGTCGTTCTATGCATTTTTTCGTAACTGAGTTACTCGTATTACCTTGTTTTCAGCCTTCAGTACCACTCCGGCCATTCTACTAATTGTTTTTTTACGTGGGAAATCTGCTTAGATTACGCGGCCCCTGCGTGACTGACTTTTCGGTTAGGGCGCGCAGAGAAGAGGTAGCACAGGAGGCAACCGTAGAAAATGTCGAAGAGTATGACCTGAAGATCAAAGGTTAAGGGTTTGAAATTGGAAAACCCTCGCAGCAGATAGCTGGGAAGGATTTAAAATTGTGGAAGAGAAATAGGTCCTGCTAGGACCAATATTTAATTAGTTTTTTTCATTATTAGCCAGTTAATCACATCTAAATTTCACAATTTCTGTCTCAGACATGTTCATAATATTGTTTGTTTTCTCAACTGCAGTTTCGGGAAAAGGTCGTCACGATAAAAACGCTGAAATCTCTTTATTGGCTCTTCATGTTTCACGTCAAAGGGTGCTTCTTTAGGTACACAACTTATGAATAGAACATCATAGAGATAGCTGTCCTATCATGTGGACATATGTTGTACGTCCATTGCCCATTCAAGATTTCACAGTTTGATTCATATTGATCTTTTGCCGCAACTGTTAAGTGGAGTGAAGATTTTGCAATATGTTTGTTTTCACACTAATGCAATTCCATCATTTATAATTTCATTGATGACATTTTTCGTTTTGTTTCAGGTAAGTGCTCCATGAAATTCAAAATCACTATTTGAATGTAAGTATGTGCTTTCCACAGAAGTAATATTATTTTTAAAATAAATGAGATTGTTGTCCAGGTTAAATGATTAGACAAATACACTCCAATGTCTTTGTACATATTTTCTTTTACATAAATAGTTACCTTGTAGATTCCTATAAACAGCAGTTGTACTCAAATGTCCGTGAAAAAAATTCAAAAGTCCGTCACGCAGGGGTTGCGTAAACTAAGTAAATTTCCCACATGAAGTGTTACAATAGAGAAATCTCCATACGAGAGCGAACAGTTACGGCAAAGAGCCAAACTAGCTTTTGGCGGGAAACTCCCGCCGTCAATTTACAACAAGATTGGTTCTATACAATTTTCTGATTCCGACGTATGGTAACGGAGATATTTCGAAAATCCCCTTCTAAACCCCAACTCCCACTGGATTTCAGCCATTAACGAACTTGATCTGTCTTTTTGCATAAACGTTTAAATATCGAGTTTGGCAACGATCAAACAAAAATTGCGACCTCTAGAGAGTTAACAGACAAATATATATATATATATATATATATATTATATATATATATATATATATATATATATATATATATTAAATTTTGAACGGGCCTCATTTTAGCCATCTCCGGGGTGGGATAGATGGACATGTGAAGAAAAAATTTCAATAATCGCATCTAAGTACGACCTCAATAGCTGATTTCCCTTAAGGGAAATCTGCTAAAAACCACAGAAAAACAATATATGTTGTTATCGCGAAACATACATCGCGCAAATTGGATTTTGAATAGTTGGGGGATTCGAAAAACCAAAATATCTCCGTTATTATGAGCCGGATCGTAAATTGTTATAGGACCAATCTTGTTGAACTATTGATGTTCTACAATTTTTGTTCTACGCATTATTTCATAACTCAAGTACAATGCGAGTTATTGATGGTTATTTACATATAAATAGAGAATATCTAAAGAAGACACAGGGTGTTATACCAGCATTTGGGATATCATCTTAGTTTACGCAGCCCCAGAGTGGCAGGCTTTCCTAACTGTTCAAGTGAACGATCACTAGATTGCCTGTAGATACAACTCTGTCAGTGTCAAGGGTCATGGAGCCCAAAAAAAGGAGAGTAAATTATCGATGAGGCAATGAATGTTAAACGGTTCGATTAGCGATCGATTACCAATCGATAGCCAGGCCTAATAGGCTCTTTGCCAAGTTGAACGATGATTGATGATTGGCGGGAACAGTGCCTCCTATATAGCGGAGGCGTATACCCATTCAGCTGCTGTTTGTATTCATCGCAGCTCTCTTTGTTTTCTCTCATTGTGATTCTGGAGCAGCGGTATACTCTCAGCTTCCCAAGGCGGTCACGACCCTCTCTACAGTTTCCTGCTCCTTTGTCACCCTTCAGACATCACGAATTGACGTGTCGGCTTTCTGCGCCCCTTTCTCTCCGTGCTCGTAGCAAATGCTCTCAGAGGAAAAGAGTGTTCCTGCAACCAGCTGCTTCGGATCACATTAGCCACGGTTACTTGTCAACTTACTTCTGAAGTGACGCATTCTCAATCAAGCTCCGTTATATAAGATGAACTACGCTTACTTATGGCAAAAGTATGCGCCCTTTCTATTTTCGCAGATTTACCTTAAAGGAAATCAGGTATTTAGCTTTCAAAAAGTGTTACAGAACAAAATTTGTTTACCACTTCATGGCGAACAGAAATGGTCTGCATACATTTCTTGTACCTTAGCTTCGGAGGCATTTTGAAATTTTGAAATCTCCCTTGTAGTCGACTTTAATCAAAATGGGAAGTTGTACAACTAGACGTTTACAACAAACCCAATATATTGAAATTTCAACATTAGCAGATTTCTTTTTAGGGAAATCGGCTTTGAAGACGTAATCATGACTCGATTTCCAACAGTGCTCTCAAATGTTCATTGATTCTCCCTTGGAGATGAAATGAAGTCAGTTCAAAAAGGTATATATACTTCTCTGTTACGTCTTTCTTTACAGAATTAGAAATTTAAACGTTTCATCTATAGCTAAAGATACAGTTTGCTAACGCCAGAAATTGCACCAGTAACGAAAACAGAAGTATATCCTGGCTACCCAATAAACCAATGCTCAACACAAAAAAAAAAATGTTGTATACATTTTTTCTCTGTCTAGAATATTCAGGGATATATTTTTTATTTTGGTTTTCAGTCACCGGTAAACCCAACTTTTAGTCATACCACATTAACGACAAGCGAATATATTATGAGATCTCTAATTCCATTCACAACTTAAACAACAAACATCGTTCTCATTGAACTTTTACATTTGCCAGATAAATGCGAATACTTTTTGTGATGACCTCATCAATTAAGATTTAACTTCTTTGCTCGAAAATGTTTATTTGATTAATACCATAATTTATATTTAAAGGTTTAGTTCGACATTAGAGTTCATAGTCATTAGTGGCTGAAATCAGACGAGGAACAAGGGGGATGTTTTCGAAAATTCAAAATATCTCAGTTAATATAAGTCGTATCAAAACATGTTATAGAATCAATTTTGTTAAATTAATGTCGCACTCCACTTATCCTTCTATACATTTTTTTATACAATTAATATTAAGCGAATTATTCGCAGTTATTTGTTCCCCCACTTCAACTCATTGAATTCCAAATAAAATATATAAAATACATATTGGGATATAAAATAAACTTATAATTATTAGATATAAAATACAATTATTAGATTACAAAATACAATTACTAGATATAAAATACATATTGGGATAAGTGGTCTATATTGAGTTAAACCGGGAATATGCTTAGTTAGCCCCTGCGTGACGGACTTTTTTTTATCAGATTTACCTTAAGGGAAATCAGCTATTGAGCTCGTACTCATGACGGAATTTTCGAAATTTTTCTTCAAATGTCCATCGATCCTACCTAGTAGATGACGAAAATAAGGTCCGTTCAAAACTGTATATATATGTTATTATATATATATATATATATATAATTCTATATATTTGTCTGTTACCGTTCTAGCGGTCGCAAGTTTTGTTTGATCGGTACCAAGCTCGATATTTAGTCGTTAGACGTAAAAAGAAAGATCTCATTCGTTAACGGCTGAAATCGGACCAGTGAGGGGGGGGGGGTTTAGAGGGAAGGATTTTCGAAAATTTGAAATATTTCTATTACTGTACGTGGGATCGAAAAATTGTATATAATCAATCTTATTGCAAGTTAAATTTACTATAAATATTGTTATGTACATTTATTCTCTATCTTGAATATTAACCGAGATATTTTCATTTTTATTAAATCTGGGCGGATAACGGATGACAGTGAGTTTCCCGTCAAAAACTATAGGCCGGCCGTTTCCTTAACTCCGACGAGAGCCTGTTTTGGCTCTCGTGTAATTTCTCCATTGTAAAAATTCACGTGGGAAATCTGCTTAGTTTTCGCAGCCCCTGCGTGACGGACTTTTATTTTAAACTAACCCGAATCAATTATATTTTTTCGTTTTGAGACCACGTAGAAAGACAGTTATTGCTTGCCCAAGTATAAACAATTGAAAATATGTAACTCATCTAATACATGGTAGTTTATTATGATTACAAACATTAGAGTTCATAACTCTGCCGTTAAATGGGTTAATAGTCTCTATTTAAAAGTCATTTCTTTAACAACTGTATAATTATTCCTTTCTCCGAACGGGCTAAACGAACTCTAAGTACTGATATTGCACGATGGGTTAACAGTACTACATTACGGAGTGGTTTTTGAACATGTCACAAATGCCGTGAGTCTTTTCTATTCTGCTTTTTTTATTTTGGAAAACAATTAGTTTTATCGTCATAAATTACGATTTATTACCTCAAAACATTATAATTACAAAAAAATGGAAAATAAATTTCACGAAATAACTTGGTCGGCACGTTTAAACAAGATTACAAAATGTCTGGAAATTAGAAATTTGAAGTTGTACTCTTGACCGAATTTTAATAGATTTTCCCTCAAAGTACTCCTGAGGCGATTTTTGAAAATATCCATGACTAGCTCAGATACCCGGCTTCGCCCGGGAATTCATTTTAGGCTGAATGGTGATAGTATTTTTTTGGCAAGGCTTTACTTTTCATAATATTTTGTCATTTCCCCGTCCCAGTGTTTAGGGTTCATACCCGTCGTTTTTTTTTTTTTTTTTGTAAGACTTCATTGTCCTCCAAATTGTCATATTTCCCGTCTCCTGTGCATTATGCATAGATTTTAGCTATTAAGGACAAAATATTAACATAGATTTGAATTAATTTTTCCCGGTTAGGTACCTGGTAGTTCATATTGGACAGAATTGTTGAGCATATCAATATTTCTACGCAAATTACTTTAGTTTTACTGTATATCTCGTTTATAATTCGGTATACGAAAAAAGTGTATATAACAAAAGTTACTCTAAATAACAAAATAAACAACTTTTGTTATGTTCATATTTGACGAAAAACCAATAGGAAACGAAATATCGCTATTTTTAATTTCAGACCTCCCTTATAACCCCCACTCCTGTTCATCTCAGAGAATTTTAATATAGCGTAAAGTCTAAGTTTGGTTAGTACTAATATACATACCAAGTTTCATAAAATTCGGTTCAGCCGTTTATGCGTGAAAAGGCAACAAACAAAAAAACAAACAAACAGACACCAAAGAAACAATCTGCAGTTATGGTGTCTATGACATGTGAAACGAAAAAGTTATCGTGAAATTTCGCGAAAAAAATCAATGTACAGACAGAGGTTACAATTTTATATATATATAGATAGATGAGGTCGGTTCAAAAGTAGCTAATTTATATTGGAAGATCCATGAACATGAACAATAGAATAAACAAGTCAAACTTTTAATGGCTTACGTGTTGTGATATAAATATATTTTATAACTCGAATATTAAAGGAGATCTTCTCAAAATTCTGGTCCTCTACAATAATTGTTACAAAAAGATATATAGAAGCAACAATTATTGTCGCTTCTATATATCTTTTTGTAACTCTAATATTAGGCGCGCTATTCCTACATTAAATCGTCTACAGTAAATCCAAGCTTCTACTCATCGGATTTTGACATAGAAAAAGAAAATACATGGCGACATGAGATCAGTAGTGTGTCGTCCCAGCACAGAGAAAAAAGTCCGTCACGCAGGGGCTGCTGCGTAAACTTAAGCAGATTTCCCACGTGAAGTTTTACAATAGAGAAATCTGCCTAATAACAACTGTAGTAGTAAGAAACCTCTAAACCCTAAAACATTATTTAGGGTCGTAATAACCCAGTAGTTTCTAGCCCAAAAAACAGTTAACCTAACCTCTAAACCTATTCACGAGGGACGAATAGTTATGGAAATGGCCACCAGAGCTCTCTCGGCGGAAAGTCCGAACATAGCCTACTGGCGACCACACGCAGAATACAAATGCAAATATCTCGGTTAATATTCAAGATACTGAATAAATAAATATAACATTATTTATAGTAAATTTAATTTCCAATAAAGATGGTTCAATTCAATTTTTCTATCCGACGTAAAATAACGGCGATATTTCGAATTTTCAAAAATCCCCCCCCTTTTTTTTTAAAACCCCCTCCCACTGGTCCGATTTCAGTTCAGCCGTTAACGAACTTGATCTTTCTTTTTACATAAAACGATTAAATACCGAGTTTGGTGACAATTAAACAAAAATTGTGACCGCTAGAGTGTTTTAACAGACAAATATATATATATAATATATATATCTATATATATATAATATATATATATATATAGATATTATATATATATTGATATATATATATTTATAGTTTTGAACGGACCTCATTTTCGTCATCTCCTGGGTAGGATCAATGGACATTTGAAGACATTTTTCGAAAATTCAATCAAGAGTACACCCTCAATAGCTGATTTCCCCTTAAGGAAAATCTGCTAAAAAATGCTTTGTTTACGAAACCTCTCAGTAGAGCCATCACTGACACTTTTAAAGAATCAGTAATGTATCAATTTTGAACCTCGAAATCATATTTTACTAAGAGACTAATTTAATTCCGTCTTATGCAAATACTGGATTCTTGTCTAAAAAATTTCTAATAGTTAATAGAGTCATGGCTGCCATTCTTCATTAATTATTCAAAGTGGGGCTAATTAATTCATTTAATTTAATTCAGCTAATAGCATTTGACCCAGAAACGTTCTTATAATTAGAGATTACTTCTACGTGAAACTGATAAAAACTCTTAATCACTAAAAAGTGATGATTAAATTAGTAATATTAACAACATATATTTTAAATGAAATTTAAGTTTTCTGTTTAATATTTCCCGGATCGAACATTTTTTGTAAGCAAATATACAAGGGAATATATATTTACGATTTTTATTTATTTATTTTTTTATCAAACTCAATTGATAACAGTTCGACATATCATTTTTTAGTTTTCAAACTTCTGTAAACCCTCTCATTTACTCATTTTACATTAGCACTATGCCAGAATATCTCCAGTCATCTTTTGCAAGCATGTTCTGTCATCTGACAAGGTAGAGTAGGCATTTCCCCTTAGGGAAATCAATTGTTGAGTTTGTACTCATGATGCGATTTTCTTCAGCTGTCCATTGATTGCTAACGCCCTAGTGGCGGTAATTTTGGTTTGACCGTCACAAAACTTGATATATAAGCTTTTTATGTAAAACTAAAGTACGAGTTCGTAACCGGATGAAATCCAACAGGGAGAAGGGGGTTTAGAGGATGAAAATTCGAAATATTTCCTTATTATTCGTTGGATCATAACATTTTATAGAACCAATCTTATTGTAAATTCAATTACCTATAAATTTTGTTAGGGAAATCTGCTATATATACATATTAGCAGATTGGCCCTTAAGGGAAATCAGCTATTGAGGTCGTACTCATGACGCGAGTTTCGAAAATATTTCTTCAAATGTCCATCGATCCTACCCTGGAGATGACGAAAATGAGGTCCGTTGAAAATTATATATCTATCTTATATATATATTATATATATATATATTATATATATATATTTATATATATATATATATATTTGTCTGTTAACGCTCTAGTGGTCGAAATTTTTGCTTGATCGTTACCAAACTCGGAATTTAATTCGTTTTATGTAAAAAGGAAGATCAAGTTCGTTATTGGCTGAAATCGGACCGGAGGGAGGGGGGGGGGGGGGTTTAGAAGGGGGATTTTCGAAAAATCGAAATATCTCCGTTACCATACGTCGTATCAAAAAGTTGTATTGAACTAATCTTATTGCACAAAATTAATTCTAATATAAATAATGTTATATACATTTATTCTGTATCTTGAATATTAACCGAGATATTTGCATTTGTATTCTGCGTGTGGTCGCCAGTAGGCTCTGTTCGGACTTTCCGCCGAGAGCTCTGGTGGCCATTTCCATAACTATTCGTCCCTCGTGAATAGGTTTAGAGGTTAGGTTAACTGTTTTTTGGGGCTAGAAACTACTGGGTTATTACGCCCTAAATAATGTTTTAGGTTTAGAGGTTTCTTACTACTACAGTTGTTATTAGGCAGATTTCTCTATTGTAAAACTTCACGTGGGAAATCTGCTTAGTTTACGCAGCCCCTGCGTGACGGACTTTTTCTTTACTGGTTTGTTGCCATGCAATTTGGAGTAATTTACATCCGAAATCCCGAGATATTTGGATTTTTTATTTTATTTTCAGCTTTCAGTAAACCCACATTCCTACTCAGGTCATGTTAACATATAAACCACTTTCTTCTAAACTTAAATATCAAATATTGTTTTCAAGTGGCCTTTATTATGCAAGATACACGGGAATTCGTTCTGTGGTGAAGTCATCAATTAAGATTTTAAGTTAGTGTTTCGAAAATGTTTATTTGATCTATACCATACTCAATATTTAAGCGTAAACACTAAAGATCATATTTGTTATTGGCTGAAATCGGACCTGGAATAGTGATATTCAAAATAACTCGATAAGTCGAATAGTTCTGTAACGTTTGAGTAATATGAACCTGCTCAGAGGGTGGGAAATCATGAAGTATCAAGTAGATTAAAAGAAGTGAAGTGAAATGTTTTCTTGATCTTCTACTCTTCCCTAGAGGTTTATGTATGTATATTGAAATTAAGTTAAAGATTATTGTTTGAAGACACTATATACAAATACGGTACTCCTATGCTTTAATTGTTGTTCTAAACACTGAGAAACTGTAACATATTTCAATTACTAATGCAGAATTTAGCCCATACCCGGGCAAAGCAATCCGTGATGACAAATCTAAGTGCACAGTTTGCAAATCAATTAATAGCTAACAATTAATTATTTAGCAACCGATCGAGACCTAATTAAGAATCAGCTGCTAAGGGTTCGCTCATTACATGTAGTTATTGTTAGTTGGATCGTAAAATGTTATAGAATCAATCTTGTTAAACTATTAACAATCTACAATTGTGCTTTGCTTTTTTTCGTAACTCAAGTATTGAGCGAGTTATGGTTTACTTTCTTGTGTTAAAGTCTTCAAGAACCCCCCCTCCTTTACTCATATTGTTTGTACACAGAAATAAAGAATATGTGGTGAAGTGAGATCACAACTGTGTTATACCAGTAGGTGGGAAATCTGCTTAGTTTACACAACCCTTGCGTGCCGGACATTGTTACACGAGATATTTACTTACTCTCTTGCTCACAAAATTCACTCCTAGACTAGTCAAAAGTCCGTCACGCTGGGGCTGCGTCAACTAAGCAGATTTCCCACGGGAAGTTTAGTAATAGATAAAATACATACTGCTAACACAACACCACCGTGAATAAATAGAAACGGAAATAAGAAATGTTTCATCCAATTTCAATAACCTGCCGACAGGAAGCGTTAGGTTAGTAAATTTAAACAAACATGTCGGCCCGGCTCACACACGGGAAAAGAAAAACAATTACTGAAATATATCAGAATATATACACATTATTTTATTGAGAACTATTTACTATTTCTAGTACTGTAATTAATAATGAGTCAGAATAATTGTTATCTGAAATCAATAAAATTTTAGTAGTCCAAAAACTTTTAAAAATGGGGGGGGGGTCACCAGGGCATTATTTGCATGTATCTCGTATAATAAAGGTCTCTTGAATACAATTTTTGGTATTTAAACTTTCCAATAATGTGATTTATTATGTAGCAGAGTATTGTTTACGTAACATGAGTAGAAGTGCGGTTTGCTGAAAAAGTGAAAAAATGCAAAAATCTCGGTTAATATTCAAGATAGCGAATAAACGTATATAACAATATTTATAGTAAATTTAATTTTCAATAGATTGGTTATATACAATTTTTCGATCCGATGCATAATAACGGAGATATTTGGAATTTTCGAAAATCCCCCTTTTTTTATTTTTTTTTTAAACCCCCCCCCTCCCTCTGGTCCGATTTTCAGCCATTAACGAACTTGATCTGTCTTTTTTTCATAAAATGTTTAAATATCGAGTTTCGTAACGATCAAACAAAAATGCGACCGCTAGAGCGGTAACAGACAAATCTATATAATTATATATATATATATATATATATATATTATATATATTTATATATTATATATATATATATACAGTTTTGAAACGGACCTCATTTTCGTCATTTACTAGGTTAGGATCGATGGACATTTGAAGAAAAATTTCGAAAATTCCGTCATGAGTTACAAACTCAATAGCTGATTTCCCTTCAGGGAAATCTGCTAAAAAATATGTCCATGGAGCATAATTTCGTTGAAATTTGAAAACTAAAACTTTTTCGGTCTTAAATACTTTCTTTACTTCGTACAAGGAAGTAATTACAGCTATCACAAATGTTATAATTTATAGTCAATTCAAATTTTAATCTTTGAGCATGTTTTTACGTATTTTTTTTATTTTATTTCAGAGCTACAATTTATTTTTCTGAATCAATTTACTGGAAGGAATTTAACTTGATGTTCTAATGCCTCCGGCGAAAGACATTTGGCCGCAATTGATGGTGTACAAGTCAAATCAAGAAGACTAACTGGAATTGACTAAACGACCGAACCCTAAATCATAGAGGTCTGAGTCAATTAATGCCAAAGAGATAGATGGTGATAGAGTAGGTGATGCGATGCGGGCCCCCCTCACTTCTAATGTTCATTAACACGTTTACTAATGCAATATTGATAATGGAATTGTAACCGACCCTATGATTAGTGCGTGATGCATGATTTATCAGTTCCGAGGAGAGTGCGCTTTGGTAATTTCGGTTGGGTATTTCATCTTGTTGCTTTTAGCAGATTTCCCTTTAGGGAAATTAGCTATTGAGGTCGTACTCATGACGGAATTGTCGAAATTCCGATATATATTAGTCTGTTACCGCTCTAGCGGTCGCAATTTCTGTTTGATCGTTACCAAACACGATATTTAGTCGTTTTATGTAAAAAGAAAGATCAAGTTCGTTAACGGCTGAAATCGGACCAGTGAGAGGGGGGGGGTTTAGAGGGGAGGATTTTCGAAAATTCGAAATATCTCCCTTACTATATGTCGGATCGAAAAATTGTATATAATCAATCTTATTGTATATTAAATGTACTATAAATATTGTTCTATACATTTATTTTTTATCTTGAATATTAACCGAGATATTTGCATTTTATTAAATCTGGACGGCTAATGGACGAGAGTGACTTTCCCGCCAAAAGCTAGTTCGGCCGTTTCCTTGACTGTTTGGCTCTCGTAAAATTTCTCTATTGTATAACTTCACGTGGGAAATCTGCTTAGTTTACGCAGCCCCTGCGTGACGGACTTTTTCTTCGGAGATTTCGCGTTATACACTGGCTACATTTAATAAGCTTGCCTGATGTACTCGACCATCAGCCTGTAATGATGCCCAATTCAGACGTATTAGTAGATTACCCTTAGGGTAAATCTGCTATTGAGGTTGTACTCATGAAATATTTCTTCAAAAGTCCATCGCTCTTACCTAGATGATAATGAAAATGAGGTCCGTTCAAAATACTAAATATATGGAATCCGTCACGCAGGGAATGCGTAGACTAAGCATATTTCTCACGTCCTGCTATACTTGTGATTTCCTCTCATTCTATTTGTATGTAAAAATAAAATGAGTGGAAGTTTGGGTTTACTGAAGGCTGAAAACAAGAAATTACGAATAACTACCTTTATATTTGAGTTACGAAAAAATGTTTGGAACGCCGATAGTACAACACTTGTGATCTCATTTCACCGCGTATTCACTATTTATATGTACTTCTTCGTATAGTAGAAGAGGGAGGGGGGAGTCACTGAAGGCAGACAACCAGAAAGTACGAATAACTCGCCTAATACTTGAGAACCAAAAAATACACGGAGCGACAACTGTAGAAAATCAAAAGTTTAACAAGATTAGTTCTATAACATTTTTTGATCCGACACATAATAATGGAGATATTTTGAATTTTCGAATCCTCCTTCGAAACCACCTAGTTCTTAGCTGTTATCTTTAGTGTTGAATGAAACGGTTAAATACTGAGAATGGTATAAATAAAATAAACATTTTCAAGTTAATAACGTAAAATCTTAATTGGTGACGTCATCACACAGCGCATCTGCATGCATCTCACAGAAGTAAAAATTTAATGATAAGAGTATTTGGCATTTGAGCTTCAAATAAAGTGGTTCATATGATAGCTAATTGCCAATATGATATGAGTGGTGGTTTACCGATGGATGAAAATTAAAATATGTAAATGTACAAACGTTTTGCAATACAGCTTTATTTACTTAATTTTCTGGAAATAATTTCCGCTACATTCAATACACTTCTCCATTCTTCGGAACCAGTCGTTAAACCAGCTCTGCCAAGTTTCATCCTGGAGTGAGGTCCTCGTCAGTGTGGGAACAGTGCAAAGTCTCAGGGAGCAAGGTCTGAACTGTAAGGAGGCTGCTCAAGAAGTTTCAGTCTAGTAGTGACCAAATACTCGGTGCAAGCTCTGGCACGGTGAGCTGGAGCATTGTCATGGTCGAGGTACCAGGTGTCCATTCTTGACTTTGGTCACAGGTTTTTCTGGGATCCTATGACTTTAGGCACTGCTCAAGGTCTTCTGAGTGACCGAACAACACGCACTACAATTCCACTCGAGGGGCTGAGGTTAGCCAATGTGAGTTAAAGAGTTCGATTCTCGCCTGGGCAAAGGAAATTATTTAGTGACGGAATTCATTAAATAACATCCTAAAATCCCACCCTGGCTAGAAAAAGGGTGGTAAACCTCTAGATAACCCGTCCGATTAGCCTTAGTTGCAGAAAGTGGACGTTAATAAATAATAATAATTCCACTCGATTTGAAAAATACAGCGACCATTTTTTTTCTTTACAGGTGGAGATTTTCAGACATTTACAGATGTATCCTCATCGTCAAAAGCCCAAACTTTCTTTTGAGCCTTGGTTGGCACATCATAATAGTATAGCCAAGTTTCGTCCATTCACATATTGGGATTGTCCTTTATCAAATTGTTACAGCACGTTTCGGCACCAAGTCACACGATGTGTCATTTGACCTTCTATCAGACTATGGGACACCCAAAGACAACAAAGTTCTTCATTAAGCATTTTCCTCGCAGCCGAAATGTTTTCCTCTGTTACCGACGTCCGTAGCCTTCTCTGAGTGTCCTCCAGAGTGAAATTGCCCCTTTCAAATTCTCTGTACCACGATGTAAACAATCATTATTCAATGCGAGTTTCATTTCATCCAAGCATTGATCTATGCTTAAACCACTCTTAAAATTATACCTTAAAATTGCCCGTACTTCACTACGTGACCACGATGCCATAGTACGCACTTTAATCACTGCTAAAGAACAACTGAGCCCAGAGATGCGCTGCTGCCGGCTACTATGCACGCTTAGACATGTCTGAACACACGGTAACTAGCCGCCACTTGAGTCTTTTTAATACTTTTGTAGTGCCTTATGTATAACGGTTAATATTCAAGATAGAGAAAAAATGTATACAACAGTACTTATAGAACATAAATCCGGGTAGGATCAATGGACATTGATCCTGGATTGGATCGATGACATATGAGGCAATTTTTTGAAAATAGCTTTATGAGTACGACCTTAATACCGGATTCCCCTTAAGGGAAATCTGTTGAAAGTAGGTTGCATTACTTGCATGTGCACCCTGCGTACCGTTTCATAAGGAAATGCGCTCGGATCCAAAGCAGAATCAGCTATTTGATGATCCCATTAGGGCTTATCTTATTGATAAGAGATAAGAGAGGACACGAGCCACATGGATTGATAGTTAATTACCACCGACATACCTCCCCTGATCACCACCAGCTGTTTCGACACAGTCCCTGCCCACTCTCTGCCTACTCCAAATTTATAGCCACTAATAACATCCAGCCAAGCATTAGACCACAATCTTTAACCATTTCCTTACAGCTTTATGCTGACAGCTTTATACTAATATTTTAATATATACAGTGTTTGTGTATAATTCCTATTAATATTCCTAGATAATTATTATAAATCTCTCTCGCTATGGTAATTGAAATTTATTTCTAAATCAGGCAGAAATCTAGTGTATTCTGTGTAGGGTATTACCGAATTTCCCTCTTCGGAAAACCACAATTCCGTGTTCCATAGGGTTAGTTATTGTTTTTAATTTTCTTGTAACTAGTTGACGATAAAATCCCACATACTGGTGAACTAACCTCATCACATATACTCCATTTTTACATAAAATCCCGACAATAAAAGGTGTGTGGTGTAGGGAGGGTTACAAAAGGCTGAAAAGTACAATTAACTCGCTTAATACCTGAGTTCCCAAACAATGTATACAGCAACAATTCTAGAACATCAATGACTTAACAAGATCCGTTATTTAACATTTTGCGATACGATTCATAATAAGAGAGATATTTTGAACTATCAAAGTCCCCCTCCTTCAGACATTAACTAAAATGATCTTTACTGTGTAATGATACAGTTCAACAAATATCGAGTATGGAATAGATGAAATATATATTTTCGATTCGCATCCCCAAAATCTTAATCGATGACGTCACCACACTACGTATTTGCATGTATCTCACACAGTAAATATCCAATGAAAACAATATTTGGAATTTAAATGTGCTATAAATTTGTTCATGATATAACAGCATTTCGATAATATGACATGGCTTGGAGTGGAGGTTTACTGAAGGCTGAAAGCTAAAAAAAAAGCAAATATTCCGTTAATAGTATATTTATAGTACATTTTATTTGGAATAAGATTGGTTTTATACAATTTTTTGACCTGTTACAGAATAACGCAGATATTAAGAATTTTCTGAATTCCCACCTCTAAACCCCCTGCTCCTCCCACTGTTCGTATTTCAGCCATTAACGAACTTGATCTTAAGTTTTACATAAAATGTTTAAATATCGAGTTTGGTGACGATCAAACTGCATATATATAACGATAACATTGCATATATATATATATATATATATATATATATATATATATATATATATATATATATAGAGAGACAGAGAGCAGCTGTGAAGCAAGCTACTGTTCTCTAACGCTCTTCAAAAAGGCACTTCACATGGAACTGCTAATTAAAAATATGAATTTGAATTCTGTCGTAATTTATAGACTAGAAATGCAATTACGATTTGGGTCATTATTCTTCATTCAAGTGGATTCCTTTATAAATGTGTCACAAAGGGCGACAGTGACAGTACTCTGCTATTGATCATTGTTATGGATGAGGACTGAGTGACTTGCAAATGAAGGAGTGCGATATGGGCACATGACTCCAGTACTACAGTGATATAGGGGATGCGGTTGCTATAATGGTTTGCAAACAAGACGTGTTACAGGCATCAGTGGATGTATGGTATGAAATGAAAGCAGTAGGTAAAAGCATCGGCAAAAGGAAGATGGTGTGTGCGTGGGAAGACAGGAAGAGATTACGAGCTTCACGCGTAATGAGTATTTGCTGGAGTTTGTTGTCTTCAACAACTGCCACCTGGATGCAATCGATTGCAAAGATGTTAGAATACACCAATGAGATTTGGAACCTCTTTGGAATGCGATGGTAGTTCAGTGTGAGGTACCGGCTGGCGGAGTGTTGGCGCATTGTTGTTGTGTTTTAATCTTTCCTTTCGGGAAGGAGTTTTAAGGCTTTAGTCTTAAATCTGTTGGTGGATTTATAATTACGGGTCCCACAATAATAATACTATAATAATAATACTAGAATGGAGTGGAGAGAAGTTAGGTACGCGGTAAACACTGCAAATCACCGGGGCTATGACTTCGAGATTGATTGAAGCGGATTTTTAACCATTATGACTTGTGAACAAGACAGATGTAACGATAAACAGCAACAGAAGTAGATATGCCAATACGGAAATAAACGCTTCCAAGTTGTTAATCTGCAGGCACGTTAACTGGGAGTCGTGGCTTGTACTGCGTCAATGGTTATATGGCATGAAATACTTAGTATGTACAAGTACCAGCAATAGGAAAGTTACGTGCGTGGGAAGAGAAGAAGAGATTACGAGCATCACGCGTTTGCTGGAGTCTTTTGACGTCGACAACTGCCTCGTAGCAATCTATTGCAGAGATGTTAGAATACACAGGTTCCGCCTGTCGGTGTCCAGACATATAGAGAAATTGTGTTTCCTTTTAGAGAGTTAAGTACTTCTTCAATCTGCCGGTGGACTTATGATTCCGGGACCACAATAACAATATTATATTCTGTACTTCGGATGTTGGGGAGAGGAGTTAGGTGCTTGGTAATACCCTGCAACACCACAAGTTTGATCAATGTATGTTTTTAACACCTAGATGCAGTGATTGCAAAAGTGTTAGAACGTACCAAGAGATTTTGAACCTCGTTGGCATGCGATGGCAGTTGTGTGTAAGGTGCCACCTGTCGGAGTTTAGGCTTATAGAGAAATTGTGTTTCCTTTCCGGAAAGAGAGTTAAGGCGTATTTCTTCAATCTTCTGGTGAACTTATAATTGCGGGACCTCAATAACAATATTTAGTAGGAATGCGGTACTCAGGATGGAGGAAAGAGAAGTTAGGTATTTGATATTTTTTTTAGCAGGACATATTGAACTCCAAATATAAACAGTTAAAAATAGATACCTGGATATGAAAATACGAAAATAACCTCCCGTGATAAAATACATGTTAATCTATGTGAGTCCCTTGAACTCCTTGTTTCCATATCATCATTAGATATATGGTATGCTTAGGCGGAAATCAAGAAGATACTATAAGGGGCTCCACGCCAAATGACGATTTGCTGGAGTCTATTGACGTCAGCGATGCAGAGATGTTAGAATAACCCAAGAAGATTTGGAACCTCGTTGGAATGCGATGGTAGTTCTTTAGTGTGAGTTGCCGACTGGCGGAGTGTAGGCGTATAGAGAGGGAAGGACCAGGAGCTGGCATCTGGCGAGTGGGCGAACTAGGTTTGGCATTCCTACACTTTGGGTATACACCTTTCCCTTCTAACGACTTTCTAGGCCCAGTCGAAAACTTAATAAGTATGTGATTTTTTAACCACAGGTCTGCCAATGGCAGGCCTGTAAAGCTCACGGTTAGGATTGTGTTTGAATGCCCGTTCCTATCTTGTAGAAGTGTTGAGGCGTAAGTCTTAAATCTGCTGGTGAAACTATAATTACGGGTTCGTCTTCCGCGTGGGAATGAGGAATTTATATAGTGTCTGGCTCTAGTGGCGAGTGTTATCCGCTTTTGATGCTGTTAACAGTTAACCGTTTCACTATATAACTAATTGAAAAATGCCAAGAAGGAAGACGTTTAATGGGGCTATGAATGCTCTGTCCGTGTGTCTGGCTGGAAAAAACTCGGTAAAAATCGGTTTTACTAGCGAATATGAAAACGACATGTAACATTACTTTAAAGAGGAAAGTGATATAAATAAAGTCGCTATTTATTGGCCGAAATCAGCTCTGAATTAAGACACACTTTCATAACTAATTTGTTTGAAGAACTTGTAATCGAATGACAGCAATCGTTCCGAACATGGATGCACTTATGTTTACATTTTAATGAGAACGATACTGACTTTCATTATTTTCCATAATATATTCACGCTGATGCCCAGCGTATTGTACCTTTAGCGTATTCAGCAGCGAGATTTGCTTGAATGAAATAGCATTCATCCATTCATTCAAGCAGCCATGAATGAGCCGGCCTCCCAGACAACACAAACAAATTATTGCTAAAATGGCTAGACTTCCTCTTCATTCATATGTACGACACCTAACCACCCCTTGACTAATGATGTAGTCGATGTGAAGAAAAGGAATGCTTATAGGACAGTTCAAATATAAAAAAAAGCTACCAAAAACTATCTCAGTTTTAAAAAAGTTGAACGTTGCTCTTCGGGTTATTTAAAAAGGTACACTAACACTAAATGCCGCTCTACATTGACACAAAAAGGACCATATGCAAAATTGGGAACAATAATAGTGATAAAGTAATCGAAGTTCAAGAAGTGAAAAGGTGGTTCTTGTTCCACTGCGGCTTGGTCATTCTTGACTATTGCTTGTGGCAAAATTTGAACCACCAACTTGTTCCCTATGTAATAGACTGGACACTATAAAACACTTAACCGACTTCAGGAGACGATATAACGTGGACCTTCCCACCAAATCAAAAACGTTTTAAATCAGAATAAAACCCAAACAAAAATGACTGGAATAACATGCATGAGAATACTCAGGAGGAATATTCTGCAAGTAGGATGGATGGGAGAGAAGTTAGTTACTTGCCAAACACTAGAAATCATATGTCATTACTATTGGCAGAAGAGGTAGATTGATCATTCTTTCTCTGGAGAACAAGAGTCCATAGAAGAGCAAAGCAACTTCCTTGGAAATGCTAACAGGAACACATGTAGGAAAGACAATATGAATATAAAAACATTCAAGATCGACAGATATGCCAATTTACAGGCCTGTGAAGTTCTGGCATCCAAGGAAATACACAAGAATAAGAAAGACACAGTGCCAAAGGGTTCTACTAGAGGTCAGAATTGTTAGAATGCCATTATAGCATGGCATGTAGCCTGCTGACCAATAATAAACATTATCCTGTACTTCCAGATGCTATCGTCTTTCCTGAGTTAAAACAAGGGAAAATGTTATACATTGAAATTTGTGTAGCTTGCAAATAGAATAAAGATGGGAATATTGATTGAGGAAGTTCTGTGATATATACTGGCCCGACTGGAGAGATACAAGGATATCCTTGAGTATCGGCAGTTGGAACGATAACAAACTGCCTCCAACCCTCCAAGCTGTATCCAAAGGGAGCATAACAATACTATAATGGAATGGGGTTCTTTATATCTTCGGCACGTGCACTTCTCCTGAGTACGAGCACATTTTATCGGCTATTCATCCTTCACGGTACGTACAACCACAGGTAGTAGGTTCTCAGGTTCGTGACCATTGTTTGGGTTGCTACCAGAACATGGGGTGGTCAAGAAAGAGCCGCATGCAAGGTAATAAATGATCGTGCAAAGGGAAGTCTTGTTTTAATTTGACCGGCGACTGAATATACCAATTTTCATGAAATTTGGTTTCAAGGTTCTTTATTATTTGCCCGAATAGTACACACACATGAAACTGTGCGATTGGAAGATGGAAAATGTTTAAAACCAGAAATATGAACTAGCAATGTAAACTATACATATTTTCGTAGATGCTACCTGCATGGTCTGCCTATATCTAACATCATGATCTAAAGGCTATGCTTTGCAGTTCGAACCATTGGGTTCTTTCGAAAGATACTCCTTTTAGCAGATTTCCGTTTAGGGAAATCAGCTATTGAGGTTGTTCTCATGACGGAATTTTCAAAATTTTTCTTCAAACGTCCATCGATCCTACCTAGTAGATGACGAAAATGAGGTCCGTTCAAAACTGTATATATATATATATATATATATATATATATATATATATATATATATATATATATTTGTCTGTGACCGCTCTAGCGGTCGCAATTTTTGTTTAATAGTTACCAAACTCGATATTTAGTCGTTTTATGTTAAAAGGAAGATCGAGTTCGTTAACGGCTGAAATCGGACCAGTGGGAGGGGGGGTTTAGTGAGGAGGATTTTCGAAAATTCGAAATATCTCCTTTACTATACGTCGGATCGAAAAATTGTACAGTATCAATCTTATTGAAAATTACATTTAATATAAATATTGTTATATACATTTATTCTCTATCTTGAATATTAACTGAGATATTTGCATTTTTATTAAATCGACGGCTAACGGGCGAGAGTGACTTTCCCGCCAAAAGCTCGTTCGGCCGTTTCCTTGATTGCTCGGCTCTCGTGAAATTTCTCTATTGTAAACCTTCACGTGGGAAATCTGCTTAGTTTACGCAGCCCCTGCGTGACGGACTTTTTATATTACTATACACACTGAAATCCATGAGAAGTTTCACATCTTCAAAAATTTACTTTCTAGGAATCTCTTTTTGCTATGAAGGGAGTCTGCCTGATAAATAATCTTCCTTCAAATATATTTGTGATGTAATCGTTGTGCCTTATGATTAGCCCAAGAAGTATCATCCTGTTTTCCTTGGCCTTAGTAAGACCTTTACTTTTACTTACACCATATAGAACTTTCACGTTGAGTTTATTTTTTTAGTCCAACTTGTTCTGGTGATTCTGAGCCTAATCCGCATTTTCATTGCTTTCAATCTATCATATTCCCTTTTGTGAAGAGTCCAACTTTCCCTCCGTAAAGCATTAAACTCCCTCCCAATGGACTTATACGCTCGAAAGTTAAACTACTCCTTTGCTTTGGAAAACTTCTTTAGCAAGTGATATTAATAACAACAGCAATTTTCTTGAAGCGACTTAAGCTCTAAGTACTATCATTGTCTTCAGTGATGTTGCTTCCTAGGTAACAAAACTCCTTCACTATTTCCTTGGCTTTGTTTCTTCTCTACTTCCTTAACTTTTGTATGCATTTATCATAAGTTTAAACTGATCTAGGGAATAGTTAAGGGCTTGCGGCGTTCTATTCATCTCTACTTCGGACTTTGCCACCAGTACAATGCCATCTGCAAATCTCATGCAATGACTTGATTTAACGTTGAGATGTATATCTTCGGTTCTTTCATTTTCATTACATATTGAATTGTCTTATCAATTAACATATTGAACAGACAAGGTGATGGAGACCATTCTTGTTTTGTACTTTTCTTAATTATAATCCTCCTTCTGTCTTTCAAATCTATTCCTATGTTACTGATGCAGTGAAACATCTGTTTCCGGTTATATATTGATATGTATCAAAAGCTTTTTCTAGATCTACAAATGCAACAATCGCATGCAACTATAGAGTCAGTACCTAATAACTAAAGACTCCATAATTTTTCCATTGATGGTAGTGTGCGAAACGGCGCTTCTAGTGTTCTGAATTATAACTAGTCAAATATTCTCAGGAACATGCAGTAATTAGTATTCATACATAATTCTTTTTGCGAATTTTCATTAAAGAACATCAATTATTGAAGTTAAACTCATAATACACACACACACACACACACACATACACACACACACACACACACACACACACACACACACACACACACACACACACATATATATATAAAATTGTAACCTCTGTCTGTACATTGATTTTTTTCGCGAAATTTCACGATAACTTTTCGTTTCACATGTCATAGACACCATAACTGCATTTTGTTTCTTTGGTGTCTGTTTGTTTGTTTGTTCATTTGTTTGTTACCTTTTCACGCATAAACGGCTGACCCAAATTTCATGAAACTTGGTATGTATATTACTACTATCCCAACTTAGACTTTAGGCTATATTAATATCCTCTGAGACGAACAGGAGTCGGGGTTATAAGGGAAGCCAGAAATTAAAAATAGAGATATTTCGTTTCCTATTGGTTTTTTCGGAAAATATGAACATAACCAAAGTTGTTTAGTTTGTTATTTCGAGTAACTTTTGTTATTTAAACTTTTTTTTTATTTAATTATACACGATATATACGCTAAAACCTATAGCGGAAGTGAACAATTTTATTTGGGACAAAAGACCCAACCGAAATAAATAAAACTCGGTATGTGTATTAGCACTAACGCTTTCATTATAACAAACCATACCAACATTTCTAGGGATGGGCAGGAGTGGGGGTTGTAAGGAAGGCCTGAATTTAAAAATAGCGGTATTTCGTTTTCTATTTGTTTTTTCGGCAAATATGAACATAACAAAAGTTGTTTATTTTGTTATTTAGAGTAACTTTTGTGATATTCATTCTTGGCTTTTAACAAAGTATAAATGAGATATACACTATAAACTAAAGCGGGAGTCAACTATGTTATTGGGCGCTAACGATTAAACTGAACTTAAAAAAACTCGGTATGTCAATTAGATATTAACTCTTCCATGATTATAAGCTATATTAAAATTTTTAGGTTAGAACGGGAGTGGGGGTTATAAGGGAGGCCTGAAATATAAGTTCGCGATATTTCATTGTCTATTTGTTTTTCGACAAACATACACATAACAAAAGTTGTTTACTTTGTTATTTAGACTAACTTTTGTTTTATACATTTCTCCAGAAACAATGTGTGGGGCAAGTAATTTACGTAGAAATATTGATATGCTCAACAATTCATTCCAATTTGAACTATGAAACTGTGAGGTCACCTGGGAAAATTAATTCAAATCTATTTTATTATTTTGTCCTTAATAACTGAAATCTATGCATAATGCACAGGAGACGGGAAATATGACAATTTGGAGGACAGTGAAGTCTTACATAAAAAATTAATTTTATTATTAACAAATGCCAACAACGGGTGCTAACTCTAAACACTGGGACGGATAAATAATACCATCACCATTCAGCCTCAAATCAATTCCCGGGCGAAGCCGGGTATCCGAGCTAGTATATTTATATATGTATATTATGAGTTATTATGAACACACTAGCAGTCAAAATTTTAATTTTATCATTATCAAACTCAATATTTAAGCTTTCTATGATTAAAAAATGTTATGGGTTGAGAGGTTAGAGGGAAAGTTCATATTATCTTAGATATTATTAGTCGAATCGAAAATTGTTAAAGAACCAATCAATCATCTCAAAATAATGATTCTCTACAATTGTTGTTCTGTACATTTCTTTCATGTTTCCAGCCTCCGGGAAACTCCCTCTTCTACTAGGGCAAGATAAGATCACTACCGTGGGAAAGCTACTTAGTTTTTGCAACCGTCGAATGACGGACTTTGTTGGCATTCGGTCAAAACTTTGAGGTACAAGGTAATTCAACAAGTCAAGGTAAAATTCCAGGGCGCTTCTTCAAGATTCCCCATTAGTTATCTGACTTCATGTCCATGATTTTTCTCATCTTCCAGACCATATAACAACAACAGAACTCCCTTTTCATTTGGAATTCGATTGATATCTGAGAAATGTAGAGTAAAGGCCGCCCATTGTTTATCTTCCTGTTTGTTTCCTAGTCTTATCATTTTAGCCGACTATTTAATTGGACTACTGGAGACTGATATAATAAGATCCCTTGTCTGACAGTCGCCCATTATCTTATCTACTTTGCGTAAGACGCTCAAATAAAGATACTCGAGGCATATATACATTCTTTAGCTGAGGTAGTCTTACTGATTGTTTTCGGGTGTATATCTCAGAAGGGAGAACATATAAATAAGATACTATCGCTTTTTAAGATAAATCGGTTGGGTTTAAATGAATTACTATTCATTTTACTAGATTCTAAATATTTTTTCCTTTTTTTTTTTTTTAACGCTCAGTCCACATTTCCAACTAAGTTGTTAAATTAAAAAAAAAATGATCGTGACTAGCAGAAAACATAAAAGTCCGTCACGCAGGGGCTGCGTTAACTAAGCAGATTCCCCATGTGCTGGTATGACACACTTGTGTCCTCATCTTGCTACATATTCTCTATCGTACGTAAAAAAAAAAAGTTGACTACGCCCCTGAAAAAAAGAAGAAAGTACGAAAAACTCACTTAATACTTGAGTATAACCATTGTAGACAATCAATTGTTTGACAAGTTTTGTCCTATAACATGTTACGTGTGGGGAATCATCTATTGAGGTTGTACTCATGACGCGATTTTCGAAAAATGTGCTCAAATGCCCATCGTTCATACCCAGAAGATAACGAAAATAAGGTCGGTCAAAAAAAAAAAAAAATAATAAAAAAAATAAAAAAATAAATAAATAAATAAATATATATATATATATATATATATATATATATATATATATATATATATATATATATATAATTGTGCTGATGTTTTCGACCAGGTTGTATTTATATGTGGTGTGTTGTTCTTTTCGGAGTTTTGGTCAATGTTGGTGAAATGAATCTTAGTAACATAAATACAACTTAGGAATAACTTTAACATAACACAACAATAATTATAATTTAAAATAACATGACAATGATTGTAATAGTGCATAGCAATAATTATTGTAAAATAATATAAGTTGCAATAACATAGTGGTAAGTGGCAATAACATAGATTTAACAAAACATAGCAATAATTGAAATAGTGCATAGCAATAACCATTGTAAAATAATATAAGAACTACAGTACAACAATTATAATATAGTTTAACAAACAAATACACCATACTATAAATATATAAAACATACAAAAGGCTGTGACCCAGCTATGTAAACAAAACAAGGAAGGGTTACTATAACCCTAGTCATAGTGCAATAAGAATGTATAATAGTCTATAGATATATTTAGTCTTGGTAAGTAATAATAAGGAAAAAACACCCTTTTACAACAATGTATAACAACAATGTGCAATATTATAATGTAGTACATGTAATTTTACAGCCCTGAAGAAGAGAAAATAAAGATTCTCGAAATATCCGCATAAACTAAGATTCATTTCACCAACATTGACCAAAACTCCGAAAAGAGCAAACACACCACATATATATATAGATAGATAAATAGATAGGTGTGTGTATTATTTACAGGCTACACCTGTTAATTGGTCTTTTGAACAGGTAAACCTGATTTTCACGGGACCTAACAAGGAAATAAGGTCACAAGGACATGCAGTGGTTTCTCGTCATCTTTTGCATCAGACCGTCCAGCAATAAAGGCATCATGAGGAAATTTCCATTCTCACCAGTAGTTTTGTTAGATAGCCATCCCTCGGCAGCATGTAGCCTGCATCAGCTGATTAATGATAGACTATTAGCCAGTATCAGTATGCAGGCTACAACTTTAATCTACCCTCCAGTCTTGCCTCACTGACATGTTATAAGTGAGTATTTACACAAGGATTTCTGTTTAATACAGAACTGGATATTCAAACGTTTCATGTAAAAATGAAGTCTGAAAGCTGAAATCGGACAGGGCGGAGTTTTTACTCTTAGGATTTAGAGGAGGGGGGGGGGGAGCATTACAAAAAATCAAAATATCTCCGTTATTACGCGTCGGATCGAAAACTTTTATCGAGTCAATCATATTGCAAATGTAATCTCTTATCAGTGTTTTCTGAATATTGAGCATTACCCGAGATATTTCCATATTTTAGATTTCGGCCATCATTAAACCCCCCTCCTACTCAAGTCATATATTCTATAAGCTGTTAACTCATGAACCTCTTCTTTCCAAGGTTAAATACAAAATATTGTTTTCTAGGGACCTTTAATATGCGAGATACATGCTTATACGTTCCGTTCAACCCCTCCCCCCCGGTTTTTTTTCCTGATTCATCATAAATTACAGTACTATACACGGTAAATAGTTTTCCATATAATTAATATATAGTATTCTCATATAAAGCAGTATTTGCTTTTCTTACAGGTCAAGAGGTTGGCTGACCTATTTGTTTACAATTCGGACACTTAGTGTTGTGGAGTTTATTAAAATGTTAACTGACTGAAAAACTCCTCGTTATTATTTTTAGCAGATTTCCCTTAAGGGGCGAAAATGAGGTCCGTTCCGTTGAGGTCAAATATATATATATTTGTCTGTTACCACTCTAGCGGTCGCTATTTTTGTTTGATCGTTACCAAACTCGATATTTAGTCGATTTATGTAAAAAGAAAGACCAAGTTCGTTAACGGCTAAAATCGGACCGGTGGAAGGGGGGGGGGTTTAGAGGAGAGGATTTTTGAAAATTCGAAATATCTCCGTTACTAGACGTCTGATCGAAAAATTCTACAGAATCAATCTTATTGCAAATTAAATTTACTATAAATATTGATATATACATTTATTCTCTATCTTGAATATTAACCGAGATATTGGCATTTTTATTTAATCTGGGCGACTAACGGACGAGAGTGACTTTCCCGCCAAAAGCTAGTTCGGTCGTTTCCTTAACTGCTCGGCTCTCGTGAAATTTCTCTATTGTAAAACATCACGTGAGAAACCTGCCTAGTTTACGCAGCCCCTGCGTGACGGACTTTTATTTGCTCACTAAATATTCAGTGTGGTGTTAAGTGTTACAATTATACAGATTTATCTATTGTGAAATTTTACTAGGGAAGTCTGCTTTAGTTAACTCAGCCCCTGCGTGACGGACTTTTTTGCACCTGAGCATGGTAACCTGCGTTGTGGGAGTGCGCAAGGTAACCACGATAAGCCCTTGAACACTACTAGCTACATAGCCGCTCCACTTTCTCTTCCACACCTTGCCTTAGAGGGAGGTCATGTCCGCAGATCGCGAGTGAATCATTCATCAGTTCTTAATGAGTTATGCCAATTCCGACCTCTCTTCAGCCCCGCCATATTTGCAGGCTCGCCATTTGAGAAAGTCTATTCCGAACACCGTCACGACTTCGTTAAAAGGCGCGATGATGGGCGAGTAAATTCTATAATTGTTTGCTTGGAAATGCCTGTGTTTTTAATTCTCATCAGCTTCATAAATTGATGCATCTTATTAATTTTAATAATCTCCCAACGGAAAGCATCTGAATTGTAAACAAACTGGCAAGCCAGCCTCTGAGATCTTAACAGATAGATAGAACTAATCTAAACCTGAAATAAAAAGAATTACTAAATATCTAGAAGAATATCTGAATATAACATACAAATGAATCAAAATAATTTTTATCTCAATCACTCAAAGAAGGGGAGGGGGACCAACAGAATGTATTTGCATATATCTCCCAAAGTAAAAGTTCAATGAAAACAATATTTGGTATTTAACCTTGGAATGAACCAGTTCATGATATAACAGCTTATTATTAAAATGACATGAATAAGAGTGGGGTTTACTGAATGCCAAAAATTATAAAACCCAAATATCTCTGTTAATATTATGATACAGAACATATGTATGGAACAATATTTATAGATCATTCAATTTCCATTAAGACTGTTCTATACAATTTTTCTATCCGACGTATGGTAACGGAGATATTTCGAATTCTCAAAAATCCTCCAGGGGAGGGGGGTTTCTCCCCTCACACTGGTTCGATATCAGTCATTAACGAAGTCGATCTTTACTTTTACATAAAACGTTTAAATATTGTTAAATGTGTTGAATTGTTTGGTAACGATCAAGAAACAATTGCGACCGCTAGAGCTTTAACAGACAAACATATACATAATTATGAACGGACCTCATTTTCATCACTCCTGGGTAGGATCGATGAACATTTGAAGAGAATTTTCGAAAATCGCGTCATGAGCACGACCTCAATAGCTGATTTCCCTTAAGGGAAATCTCGTAAAAACGTCCTTCACGGAGGTGTTTCGTACACAGTAGATTTTCTACATGCCGACATACTGTCGATCTCATCCACCGATTTGAGTTACGAACAAATGTATAGAACAACCTTTGTAGGGTACTAAGTTTGCAATAATATTCGTTTAATACAATTTTTCGATCCAACGTTCATTAATGGCGATATTTTGAAACGTCAAAATTCTCTGCTTCAACCCCCCCTCCCCTCCACTGGTCCAATTTGTGCAGCTAACCAACTTGATCTTTATTTTCACATAAAACGTGTAAGTTTCAAGTTTGGTAAAGATCAAACGAAAATTTCGGGCACTAGAGCGTTAACACACACTACTATTCTTTATATACATACTGTTTTGAACGTACCTCATTTTCGTCATCAACAAGATAGGATTGAGGGACATTTTTATGTCATGAATGCAACCTCAATAGCTGATTTCCCATAAGAGAAAACTACTAAAACCTCTTGGTGATTAACATTCCACGAGCAATCCTATTGATTTTGGGTGGTCTTTAATATATCATGTTAACTTTGAAATTCACACTTATTGAAATTGTGAGGTTGTAATTGAATCAATGTTCAAAGCTTTTCTGATAACACTGATTTCCATATTATCAACCTTTGTTGATAACATGTACCACTCAGAAGTGAGAACGAATAGTTCTCAATAGCCATCCTATTGATTTTGAGTGTTCCTTTATATCTCATATTAACTTTGAAATTCACAATTATTGAAATTGTGGGGTTGTGATTAAATCAATCTTCAAAAATTTTTCTGATAACACCTGTTTCCATAATATTATCAACATATGATATTATGTACCACTGAGAAGTGAGAACGAACAGTTCTCAATAGCAATCCTATTGATTTTGGGTGTTCCTTTATATCTCATATAAACTTTGAAATTCACAATTATTGAAATCGTGGGGTTGTGATTAAATCAATCTTCAAAGATTTTTCTGATAACACCTGTTTCCATAATATTATCAACTTATGATATTATGTACCGCTGAGAAGTGAGAACGAACAGTTCTCAATAGCAATCCTATTGATTTTGGGTGTTCCTGAGAACGAACAGTTCTCAATAGCAATCCTATTGATTTTGGGTGTTCCTTTATATCTCGTATAAACTTTGAAATTCACAATTATTGAAATTGTGGGGTTGTGATTAAATCAATCTTCAAAGATTTTTCTGATAACACCTGTTTCCATAACATTATCAACATGTGTTGATAACATTTACCACTGAGAAGATGAGAACGAACAGTTTGTTCTGAGGAGACATGTTGGAGTATAGTAAGTGCAAACAGGACAATATGAATGAGGTTCAGAGCTAAAACAACAGCTGATAACAGCTTCCCAAACCGGGCTCAGCGGAGGGCCGCACGTGGACAAACACGGAGGGAGTAGGAGCGGCTGCCAAACCCACAAATTAAGGATTCCATGTCTGATGGAAATCTTTAAAATGTCGAAAGTGTTTTCCTTCGAGGCCTCTCCATTTTGGGGAATTATGGAATTAAAGACAGTGCAACACCATAAACCATCTGATGAGATCTAAGCTTAATTCGAACGAAAGAGATTATTGGAGACACATTTATATACTCTACATAGTAATCTTATGTGGATATATCCTATTTTTCTGATACCCCATTCGTGTTTGCACTTTGTAAAAATTGGAACAATTTTTCTTTTAATGATGTATTTACATTTCATTAAATGTATATAGAAACTAGAAGAAAAAAACACATTAAAATATAAACAATTAGCAAAAACACGATTGAACTAAAAAAAAAAAATGGGTGCTCACGTTAGCCATGTGAATCAAGGCGTTAGTCTTACTCTCACATGGTAAACTCCGTCGTGTGTTTGATTCTCACTTGGGCAATAGGAATTTATTTAGTAACGAAGTACAAAAAGTCCGTCACGCAGGGGCTGCGTAAACTAAGCAGATTTCCCACGTGAAGTTTTACAATAGAGAAATTTCAGAATAGAGAGTCAATCAGTTACGGGAACGGCCCGAACTAGCTCTTGACGGAAACTCACGACTAGACCCGAAGTTAGCCGATCTCATCTCAGAAGCTGAAAACAGAAAAATGCAAATATCTCGGTTAATATTCAAGATACAGAATAAATGTACATAACATTATTTATAGTAAATTTAATTTGCAATAAGATTGATTCTATATAGTTTTTCGATCCGACGTATAGTAACGGAGATATTTTGAATTTTCGAAAATCCTCCCCTCTAAACCCCCCCTCCCACTGGTCCGATTTCAGCCATTAACGAACTTGATCTTTATTTTTGCATAAAACGTTTAAATATCGAGTTTGGTAACGATCAAACGAAAATTGCGACCGCTAGAGCGTTAACAGACAAATATATCTATCTATCTATCTATCTATCTATATATAATTTTGAACGGACCTCATTTTCGTCATCTCCTAGGTAGTATCGATGGACATTTGAAGAAATAACCCCTTAAGGGAAATCTGCTAATACAAAAATAAATGGCTTATTTAAGAGCTCCTACTGCTCAAAAGTTCAGTAAACAAATGCTTTGATAAAACTTACTACTCATTAATACTTACTAGTACTGCAACTTGTAATGAATCAGATTAATTGATATTTTAATAACTCAAGTTTTAGTAGTCGAAAAACTAAAGAAGTTGGGGGGGGGGTCAGATGAACAGAACGTATTTGCATATATCTCGCAAACTAAAAGGTTATACGACAAGAAGGTTAGAAGAAGCTTTGTCGAGAGCCGAACAGTTACGGAAACGGCCGAACTAACCGGAAACTTACGACAATACCCGATCTCATCTCGTCCGTCATCCACACCCACTTAATAAAATTGCAAATATCTCGGTTAATATTCAAGATAGAGAATAAATGTGTATTACAATATTTATAGAAAATTCAATTTGCAACAAGATTGGTTTTATATACTTTTTCGATCCGGCGTACAGTAACGGAGATATGTCGAATTTTCAAAAATATATCAATATAATCTAAGTTGGTTTAGTAGTAATGGACTTACCGATTTTTATAAAATTCGGTTCAGTAGTTTGGGCGTCAAAAAGTAACATTTATGACAGAAGATATTTATCGCGTCATGAGTAGAGGAGCCTCAACAGCTGATTTTTCTTAAGGGCAGCTGATCAGGTAAACAGTGTTGCACAGTTTTATTAATGATTGTCTACCCCACCCTGTCAATTACCAACGAGAATACCTTCCATGACTTGGGAGTTTCACCAAAGAAGTACACAAGATGCATAGAACCTCCCTATCGTCCCATTTCCCGGGCTATCTATATACCGTCATCCATCAAAGCCATTGACTCGTTACAAGGTGGTCCACACATTAATCTTACCAGAATAAATATTTAAAGGTTATCATCCTCAGTTGGAATCCTCTTTGGCGTCTCAACCAATGATAAATGACCATGAACGGTAGCTGGGGGATCATCTCTAAGGCCTAGAAGACCAAATAAACGACTCTGGTTCTCTCACCTTCTACACTCTCATCAAAGCCAGTCGGAAACCCTTTCACTACAATATTATAAAAGTCCGTCACGTGGGGGCTGCGTTTACTAAGCAGATTTCCCACGTGCATTACGTATTTGCATTTATCTCAAAAATTAAATGTTCACTGAATACAATATTTGGTATTTAGGCTTCAAATAAAGTTTTTTCAAAATATAATAGCTTATTGCTAATATGACATGAGCAGGACTGGGGGATTACTGAAGGTCAAAAACTGAAAAATGCGAATATCTCCGTTAATAATCAACATAGGGAAAGCATGTACATAACAACATTTATAGAACATTAAATGTGCAATAAGATTGATTCTATACAATATTTCGATCCGACGCATGATAAGGAAGATATTAAGATTTTTCGAAATTCCCCCGTCTAACCCCCTCCCACTAGTCGGTTCAGCCGTTAACTAACTTGATCTTTAGTTTTACATAAGACGTTTAAACATCGACTTTTTTATAATTGCGATCGCTAAGGTGTTAACAGACAAATATGTATGTATGTTTTGAACGGACCTTATTTTCGTCATATCCTATCTGTGAAATCTGCTGAAAACAATCGCTAGATTTACCGTAAAATATAGTTTGATTTTACAAAGTGTTGGGTTGTGCACATGATGAAGCTACAACTGGATGCGAAACTAGTAGGACAATAAAATGATTCTTTAAACCATTTGAATTTTAGCAGTATTTCCTTAAATTAGCTATTCAGGTTGGGCTAATGACGCGATTTTCGAAAAAGTTCCTCAAATCTCCATCAATCCTACCCATGATATGACGAATATATATCTTTGCGAAAATTAAATACATGAAAAATTAAACAGAGATAGTCGCGTATTTGGGAAGTACGAAGGAGATGAAAGGAGCCGACCGAGAGGGACTATTGGTGCCTGAAGTGTCTCGTGGATCCTGGATTGTTCCAGACTAAGAGTTCAGTACGTTCGAGGCAGATTCCTTTATGTTGCCACTCCTCTATATAAGCTTGCACAACTCGCCCGAACAGTTTAGTTTGTTCTCAGCTGTCTTCAAGTGATCATCACTGCGTTCAGTGCAACTGTGAGACTTAGTGAAGTGCGGTTTTATGTGAAAAACAGTGTTGTTCCGTGACTCTGTAAGTAACAGTATTGTGCCGTGTTTAAGACAGTGCAGTGCCGATAACTTCGCGAAGTAAAGGACAGTGCAGTGCCACGTTTTTGTGAACTTCAGTGATCGTGAGTGAATTATTGGACCGCGTAATCTGAAGAACAGTGAAGCTATCAGTGCATACTGAGTAGTAATTAACAACAATTAACCAAGTGTGTAGTGTATTCTAAGTAAATTGTGCAGCAATAGAAACTCTGAAGTTTGTGTGTGTTTAATTTTGCAATACAAAAGAACTCTAATAAACAACGTTTATTACTAATTTTTGTAATAAATGTTACAATGTATTTGTCTCTCAACGCTCTAGATGTCACAATTTTTGTTTGATCGATACCAAACTCAGAATTTAAAAGTTTTTGCAAGACTAAACTAAGCAAGTTCTTTAACGGCTGAAATCTGAAAGTGGAGTGGGGTTTAGAGGGGAGGAGTTTTGAAAAATCAAAGTATCTTCGTATTATTCGTCCTATGGGATAATTGTATAGATCAAATATTATCCCAAATGTAATGTTCTATAAATGTTCTCATATGCAAACTTTCTCTATTTTCAATATTAACCGAGATATTAGATTTTTTTTTAGTTTTCAGACTTCAGTAAATCCCCACTTTTAGTCATCGCACTTTAAAAATAAGAGAATATATTACAAAATGTTTTATTCCAGACATAAATACCAAATATAGTTTCCAACGGTCCTTTATTATGGAAGATACATGCAAATTGTTATAGTGTGATCAATTAAGATATTATTGAGCTCTCCCTTTTACTCATCGAATTTTATAGAAATGGAGCATATATGCTGAGATGATATCAATAGTTACACAGTCCCAGCATGGCAGACTTTATTAATTCATTGCTTAATTATCGGGTTTTATTAGTTTAAATAACATCCTAAAACCCCACCCTGGCTAGAAAGGGGTGGTAACCTGTAGATAACCCGTCCCAATTAGCCTGAGTTGCAAAAAGTGGACGTTAATAAATAATAATAATAATTATTAGTTTAAATAAGTGTCTTCAATTTTAATTTTTTAGTATATTTATTATTCAAGTAATGAGAGTTCTCTACCAAATAAATAAAATATATTTTGAGACTACGAATATAATATATACAAACAAATTAATAAAGTTATTTCTATATATTAAACAAAACTTAAAATTATTTTGGCGAACTAAAGAGCTACATTTCTTGGGTAGAAGAGCTAGTCGTAAATATCCCCAAAAAACAAGATTACAGTAACAGCGTGAGAGCCAACACAAGATAAAGCCCAAGTTAAATGTACTCAGCCAACCAAATAAAGATAATGTCACTCACCTTCCACTCTTCAACCCAAAGGAATTCACTCGTGGATTTACTTTCTCTCTCTACTGAAATTTCTCTAGTTTTAATTATATTTATAAAATGAACAATTTTGGATTTTGAAAATGAAAGATCATGCTATCTTGACCATTCTGTATATTCTTAATTTCATTATTTTAATGTTGATTTAGCCAGTAATTGCATCCTGGGCATAAAAGGGTGGTAAACTGTAGATTCCAAGCATAAAGTGGATGTCAAAATATAAAACACACTCATTTATTTATTTATTTGTTTGTTTGGTGTCACACAATTTGTAGTGATTTACACCCTTTATCACACAAACCAAATGGTAAAAATTCCAAGTTATTGAATATAGTAAATATAAATTCATAGTTGCTGCTGGGCAATAAAACTAGTGGAAAATAAAATAGGAACTAATGAAATAAAAACTATTAAAACAGAGAAAATTATAGAACAGGGAAAATCATGAAAAGGAAATAGAAACAGAACATGAATAATTGATAAAAGACAAAAAATGAAACAAAAGGGTAACATTGAATTGAAAAACAAAAATATTTTATAAAAGTAATCAATTGTAATAAATAAACAAGGATTTATTTAAAACTTTGTATTATTTAATATTATATAAAAGTTTGTATTATTTAATATTTTAAAGTATTATTGCTGTTTAGTAAAAATGGTTGTACTTATATTTCATAAATAAATATTGTTAGCAAAACACACACACCAGAACAATAAACACTCATTCATTCAAAAAGTAAAGATTCATTTAAAATAATTGGCAATAAATAAAACTAATGATATTCACGCCCAACATTAGGGATTGTGCCACTAGGGCTATTTGGGACTGGTTATCTACAGGTTACCACCTTTTCTATCCAGGGTGAGACTACCGATTTTATTTAGTGATTTGGTTGCTAAATAAATTCCTACTATCCAGGTTGGAATTAATCCCACCATTCTAAGTTTACCAAGTGAGATTAAGACCAACACCTTAAAAATAGCCCTGAAATGGTTAACTTGAGTCCCTTAAAAAATAGAAATAACTAATACTAACAAATTGAACCTTTGCAAATAACAAATTTAAATGAACAAAATGTTTAAAATAGTGACAAAATCACTACATAAAATCCTTAGCCCCATCCTGGCTAGAAAAAGGTGGTAATTTGTTGATAACTCATCCTAATTAGCCACAGTATCACAAAGTGGATGTTAACAACAACAGGGGAAAGTAAGATTAGTAGACCCTCAGTAATTTATTCTAATTATTAAAATTAAACTAATCCTTATTTATTTTGAAAATAATTTTTTCTTTTCATTTCTTTTACAGTACACGTTCCTGTTACTCCTGATATTCTTAATGGAAGTTATGGTAGGAATACTCGCCTACGTCTACAGGAATCAAGTTGAAGCAGATTTAAATCACAACTTGAATGATACATTCACGGAGAATTATGGTATAGGCCTTGCCGAGACATTTGCCATAGACAAAATGCAACAGGAGGTAAGCAAATTAATTTTAATTAGAACGATAAAGGCTATGTTCCACAAACAAATATTGAGAAAGGATTTGATTGAAAATCCATTTAACATGTACTAACATTCCAAAAAGTTATTTCACTTTTGTAATATTTTTTTTACCTATTTAAAAATCAAAAGGAGAGATCTCAATTGTTTCAACCATGCTGTTGTAATATCAAAAGAGCAAAGTATAACATACAAACTCGTGTGTCATGCCAGAACATGGGACATCTGTTTGGTTTACGCTGACCCTGCGTGGCAGATTTTTTAAATTATTATTATAAATTGTTATTATGCATCGGATAAAAAAATTGTATAGAACCAATCTGATTGACAATGTAATGTTCCATAAATGTTGGTATTTTTTTCCCCATTACCTTGATTATTAACCGAGATATTTGTATTTTTTAGTTTTCAGGCTTCTTTTAGCCCGTACTCCTACTCATATTAACAATAAATTGCTATATTATAAAGCACTTTATTTGAAGCCTATTTGTTATTGAACTTTCACGTTTTGAGATAAATGCAAATACGCACATGGGAAATCTGCTAAGTTGATGCAGCCCTGCGTGACAGACTTTTTCATTAATTTGTTTCTAGCACTGATGGATTAATATTCTCATTGAAATTAATTTTGGAATTATTCTTTATTGTGGTCACTCTTCTTGACTAATTGCCTTAGAAATAAATAAAAAAAACTTGACTAATTCAAAATCTATTTTTTTTTTTCTCCCCTTCATAGTATTGCTATGAGAAGTCATTTATTTGAGTACATATCCCATATTTTATATTATAATGCATACTTTTTAAAAAAATGAGTTTTACAATATTTATGATATAGTGAATTACTTATTATAATGAAATAAAATTGTGTTTGATTCCCACCTGAGCAAGGGAATTTACTTAGTGACGAAATTCATTAAATAAAATCCTGGCTAGAAATGGGTGGTAACCTGTAGATAACCCCGTCGCAGTTAGCCTTAGTTGCAAAAAAGTGGACGTTAATAAATAATAATAATGAAATTGTGAAACATATGAAATAATTACTTTAATAAAATTGAAAAACAAATTAAATATAGTTAAACTCAACCGACACTACAGTCAGACGAACCAAAACTTTGCGGACATGATAAAAGAGGAAGAGATTTTTTAATTGATTTTTGTATAATGAAATCAGTTCAATCAAATTGAATGGTTAGTTCTAACATAACTGAAATGCCTATTACCAAATATTTATTAAGCTATTTTAATTTTTAAACAAATACAATAAATATTACTATTGTATACAGCAACATTTATTTTTACTATTATAATTTTGGGAGTATATCTCAATTGTGCAGTTAACATTTCTTATTGTTTTCAGTACAAATGTTGTGGAGCAAGCAACTTCGAAAACTGGAAAAACAGCAAGTGGAAAAAGGAATCCAATACAACAAATCTGGTACCTGACTCTTGCTGCAAGACTCCTTCTGAAGGCTGTGGGAAAAGTGAACATCCGAGCAACATACCATACACTGTGAGTATAATTCATAATGAACATATTCAATTTAAATAATTATTGAATGAAGCGTGGCAAGCAGCTTTTCATAAATCAAAACTTTCCCCAAGACAACTTTAACTATACTCTTCTGTGTCATATTTGATGCATATAGTTCCATCTTCATATTCATGAAGTACTTCTAGAATAAATGTCTTCTTTCTAGTTATTATTATTATTATTTATTAACATACACTTTTTGCAACTAAGGCTAATTAGGGCGGGTTATCTACTGGTTACCACCCTTTTCTATCCAAGGGGGGACTATGGATTTGATTTAATGAATTCCATCACTAAATAAATTCCTATTGCCCAGGCAAGAATCGGACTCGCCACTAGGTTTACCATCTTTCTAGTTAAGTATTTAATTTAAACATCAGGCAAGCTATATCTTTAACCGAATTTGGTTGCCTAAAAAACATAATGAAATACAACATAGGCTACTGAGCCACTAGGTTTTCATATACATACTAGGTTGATTCAAATGTGTATGTGTTCTTCTTATTTCATTTAAGAAATATTCTTGTATTACTTTATTAATATACCCTTCATTCATGGAAGAGAAGATAAATACTTGGTGATATTAATACTGCCAAGTTCTAAATATTTTTTTTTTTTTTTACGCTAAAGATAATTCATGAGATTGTTCTCTAAATATTTTTAGGTAGTAATCTGACAGGGAAAAATATATCACGATTTTCTGTAAATTTATTGACTTTTATGGTAAGCATAACTTTTAGCAGATTTCCTTTAAGGCAAATCAGTCATTGAGTTCGTACTTGTGACGCGATTTTTGAACTTTTTCTTCAAATGTCCATCGATCCTACCTAGGAGATGACGAAAATGAATTCCGTTCAAAACTGTATATATATATATATATATATATGCCTGTTACCAAACTCGATATTTAATTGCTTTATGAAACAGAAAGATGAAATTCATTAATAGCTGAAGTCAGAGTAGTAGGAGGGGGGGGGGGTTTAGAGGGGAGGAATTTTGAAAACACTTAATATTTCTGTTATTATGCATCAGAGGGAAAAGATGTATGGAATCAATCTCATTGCAAATATAATATTCTATAAATATTGTTATTTGTGTTTTTTCATTAACTTGATTATTAACCAAGATATTTGCATTTTTTTTGTGTTCAGCCATCAGTAAACCCCCACTCCTATTCATGCCATATTAACAATAAGCTGTTATATTATGTATCACTTTATTTGAAGCATAAATACAAAATATTGTTCTCATTGAACTTTTACGTTTTGAGATAAATGCATATACGTGGCACATGAAAGAAATCTGCGTAGTTAGCCACTGCGTGGCGGACTTTTATTGTAATCCATGTAATTGATTTTGTATATAATATATTGGGTATATTTGGAATTCAATGTATCGTTAAAGTGACTAAAGCTATTTTTCGCTCTGTCTGGATATTTCCATGTAATTTGTCCAATATTTTAACATATTAATGAGATCTTCCTGGCTACTCTAGGGTTATAATATCAATTGTACAGTACATTTTTGTTTCACTATATTATCTATTTGCAAAATTAGTTTCTTTTTGATTGTATGGTTATTTAAATTTTCCTTGGCTTCTGTTTTATACTCAGTTTTATTTTCAAAGAAATTATTTAATTTTTGTATGTCCTAATTTTATTTTTTTGAGATTGGCAATAATGACACTATCAGTATAATTCTCAATACATTTTCTTTTCTTTTTTTACTATTATGTTCCTTTATACAGTAATTGCTTTGCATTTTAGGACATTTAGCATTATTATTATTATAACTGTTGTCATCTCTTTTCCTTTTGACCTAGTTGTAAAATTATCCCCATCAATTTTATCAACAAATTTAAAAACAGTTGGATCGAAGGCTTAATTTTCATTTTCTATATTGTTTCTACAGTTTGATCTTTCTTATTGTAGTAAATAGATTTCTCAGCCTTTTTGATTTGATTTTCAATTTTTTCATTGAGGCAGCTATTTTTTCTTAATATCTGAATTAATATGTTTTTAAGAAATTAAGTTAATTCTTTAATATAACATTTATTTTACGAATCCCTCATATTTAATTTCTTTTTAATTTATTTTACAGGGATGTGTGCACAAGTTCTCCCTGGAGCTTCAGCAACACCTTGTCATAATGTGTGCAGTTGGATTAGGATTCAGTGTAATAGAGATATTCGGGATGATACTTTCTTGCTGTCTGTATGTAAAATTAAAAGATGATGATCTGTAAAAAGCAACAAAAGAAAAGAAAAAAAAATAGTGATCCAGTTCTCTAAAATGAATTACTGGTCTATCTACTTTTATATCCGACAACATTATTTTGTTACTAAATTTTAAAAAGTATATTGAATGGATATTTAATTAATACCCTTGATGAAATGAAAGATGAATAATCATATGTTTATATGTGTGTATATTTATATATTTATTTATTAAATTTTTAAATGATAATAAATTTTGTAGATATAATATATTGTTACGTTTTCTTGGAGAAGAAATCGCAGCCTTTGGCTTGAATCTAAAGTTGCTTTAATTATTTTACCTTGGTATCAATATTCCTTTGTGATGTATCCATAATAGAGATTCTTACCAACAGAATTTAATTGAAATTTATTTTATTTTTTTAAGTTTCTTATAAAACTATTATTTTTTTTAAAAAATCGTTACTAATTTGGGTATTATACAAAATCAGGGTTCTTAATATTGATTTCCATATTATTGTAGAATTATGACAGCAGTAATTATCATTTATGTATAATTATCAAAATGTCTTGAAAAAAGTTTGTTTTTATGTAAATCCAAGCCTATTTTTGTTTTAGATCTGTTAGCTGTAGCCAATTATAGATTAAATAAATAACAAATATCTCAATTGTGTACATAGTAGTGCAATACAGTCATTTTATTTTATTAATGAAATGCATGAATAACTCTGTTTAAATTGTTTTCACTTTATGACCCTTTAATTTCAATAAAGTACTTTAATTGTTTTAAATGCCTCTTTAATTCAGCAAATGAATAAAAAAAACAAACGTCAGGAATAATTTGTTGAACAAATTTTATCATTTATATTTTCTTCACTATTACTACTCTTTTTTTCTAAACCCATTGGAAATAATGAAGACCACACTGCTTCTACTTTTTACAATTATATTCAATTTTGTATTTAATTAATAGCAATACCAACAAATTTCCACAGTGGTAATATGTTTTTTTTTTTGTTTCGTTTTTGAATTTAACATCTATTGGGTGTTTAAATTAATTTTAAGCAATTTGTTTTTCTAAAATTGAGGTTTTATTTTACAAAAAATGGTTTTAAATATATTATTCAGGAATAGACGTGTTAGGCATGGATTTTCATTTTCCATCTTCAAATTTTTCTGCTGTCCAGGCCGTTCCTTGTGTTTCAGCTCACAATCGCCACTTTTAAGCCAAGCAAACCACATCCGACATGTTTACTCTGCTAGAGCTTGCTCTCCATAAACATCCACTGTAATTCAATGATTTATGGCAATGTTTTTCTTCATGTTAAAGTAATGAAGAAAAACTCCCTAAAAAAACAAAACACTTTAACTTGTACAAAATAGACATATTTGATAAAGTATAACCTATTCATTTATGCTTCAACCGAATGACTTACTCTAAAAACAATGCCCCCAGTGGGATTACAAAGAGAAGGAACCATGCCATCAATTGGAAAACCCCCTCAAGTATCGCCATCTATGAGAAAACGCTTCAAACTAATTATAGAACCCCATAATAAAATGAAGTTGAATAAAAGATATAATAAAACATTTTATTAATTATTAAAAACATTTGTTAGTTTACTTCAAAGGATTTTTGATAAGTTTACGGTCAAAATACTAATGATTTCTTTACAATTTGAGTTTCATCTTAGGTACATGTTTAACTCGGATAAAGAAGTAGCAAAAATTGGTCTTTAATACCATAGTATTAAGGCAAGGAGCTTCAAACTGACCGATTGGCTTAGCAACAAACATGTCTTCATTGGCCAGGGGCGTTTAAGATTAGATATCCAGTAATGAATTATTTTGTAGTAAAATTTATAAAATTCAATGTATGCCATTTGAGCTACAAAATTAAATAAATGACCAATCAAAGAAGTCCAGGCACTTAAACAATATCCTACTCTTCTGAATGGCCCCCAACCATTAATGCTTGACCGGGATCATTCTAAAGTATATTACTTATTCAACTCTCCTAATCATAAGAGTTGGCTATTTGTATAATTAAAGAGATACAGCAGTAAAAAGTTAATTGACATCAATAATTTTTATTCCTAGGAATTCTCACTAAATTAATGAGTCTTCCTTTTTATGGCCCATTCTTAAACAGTTGCTATCATTGATGAAAGTAAATAGCTCATCACTTTTAATTGCCACAACTTTTATTATTGTAGGACTAATAAAATGTATTGATTCAGTAATAACTTCTGATTTGTAATGGCACAGTGAAACATTGATTAGTTTAAACAAATTAAACTTTAACAGAAGGACCAAAATTATATTTGTTGGATCAAAATATATTTTACCAAATTTTTAAATCTATTCCAAATTTATGTTTTGTAAAAATTCTTTGAAGATTATAAAAATGATATTATTATTTTTTTCTCGATTTTTTAATACACAAAAAATATAAATAAAGACGCAAAATATTAGGCCATGAATCAATTATAACAGAATTTATGTTGGTTTCACTTGTTGGTCAGGCAAACATCTTTTTTCAATTTGCTTGCTTCTTGGGGTCAAAGGTAATGATTTGGAATTTTTTTTTATTCGAAGCAATAATAGTATTGGCAGTTGTTGGTGAATATTCATGCAAATTCATTATTGATATAAGTCAATATAAATCTGAACCTAGTGAATAAATAGTACAAATGAGAGATCCATTGGATAAGTGGTTTTAAAACGTTTATAGGAGTACATTGAATTGTTATATATGAGGCAATTAGTTTTAAAACTAGCAGAGTTGAATCGATTAAAAACTTCTTAATTTTTGAGCAATAAACTGTAATATTGAAGTGCTCTGGCTGTGCAATGTGCAGTGGAAGCTGGAAAAAATAATAGTTCCCACTTCTAAACTACTTTTAACAACTACTAGTATGGTAGTAGGTATGTTGGGGTAACTCAAAATATAATACCATTTATGAACGACACATGTAATGCAATCTCAGATTCATTTTTATAGATAGAACACTTTTGGTATTTCATATAATTAATTAAAAATTATTTGAGCCTGATTTAAAACTAACCCACTCATATGAAGGTCAACACATAATTAAACCTTGCTCTAGGTCTAATGAATACATGTTACAAATTTAAGTTTTATTGGATGAACGGTTTGGAAGTTTTAAAAGCAATTTATATACAAATATATATATATATATATATATATATATATATATATAAGAATTAACTTTGCAATTGTAAATGTAACTCACTGCCTACTGAACTCAGTTTGTATAAAAACTCAAGTTGTTGAGTAGTTGAAAAGATTTAAGAACATTTTTCAGACAACTCTGAATTTTTATGTATAAAGATTTTGTAGTAAATAATTTTTAGATCTAGCATGTAAGAACTGTAACAATTTTTTTAAGCTTTGTGCATTTAATTGAATATAGTATTATATCATAAGTATAAATGATTGTGATATTTGTAAAGCTTGAAAACTAAAAATTACAATTGTTTATAATATTTGTACATTTAGTTATATAAATGATCTGTTTAAACATTTTGTGAAAGATTGTTAAACATATTTTTTTTTTGGAATTGTTGGTGTTTGTATATAATTGCTGTACCTGTACTTAAATTAAGGGTTCCTGTCATTTGATTAAATGGATGTTTATTTAAACATATTAAAATTATTAATAAATAATATTAAAATTATAGTTAAATAATCATTTAAAGTTCCTAACTCCACTCCCTTTCATGCAGATTTAATTCAAGAAAAAAGTCCGTCACGCAGGGGCTGCGTTAACTAAGCAGATTTCCCACGTGCGCCACGTTTTTGCATTTATCTCAAAAATTAAAAGTTCAATGAGAAAAATATTTGGTATTTAAGCTTCAAATAAAATGCTTCATAACATAATAGAATATTATTAATATGAGATGAGTAGGAGTGGGGCTTTACTGAAGACCAAAAACTAAAATATGCAAATATCTCAGTTAATAATCAAGATAGTGAAAAAATGTACATAACAACATTTATAGAACATTAAATTTGCAATAAGAATGGTTCTATATTATTTTTCGATCCGAACATAATAACAGAGATATTAAGAATTTTCGAAATTCTCCCCCTCTAACCCCCCTCCCCTGGTCCGATTTCAGCCGTTAACGTACTTGATCATTCTTTTTATATTAAACGTTTATATATCAAGATTAGTATTGATAAGACAAAAATTGCAACCGCTAGAGTGGTAACAGACAAACATATATATATATATATATATATATATATATATCTCTATATATATATATAGTTTTGAACAGACCTAATTTTCATCATCTGTTGGGTAGGATCGATAAACATTGAAGGAATTTTTGAAAATCGCATCATGAGTACAACCTCCTTAGCTGATTTCGCTTAAGGGAAATCTGCTAAAAAAAGTACTTAAAACAGGGAAGGAAATTGCTGAAATATGTGATTTTATTAAGGGAGCGAATTTCATCTTTACTATAAGACATCATTATACCTGTGTTTGCTTGTAATGGTCTAATTTCCAAGAGGAAATTTCAGAGATCCAGTAATATAAATATATTCTGTATAAAATAAAGATTTGAATTGTTCTCCTTACTGAATTTAATTAATTTAAACTTATTGTTTGAGGTACTTGAAGGCAAAACTTTGTAACTGAGATCTACTGATAATATGAAATATTAGTTCCATTGTTTAAAATTTTTATTTCGAAAACTAGATATTCATTAAGCAAGTTTCTTATGTAGTAATCTACAAGCAAAGATAATTGCTATTATAACAATTTATAAAATTAGTGAAAAGATGCAATGGAGTTGACTGGAAAGCCATTGGCAATGATTGGCAGAGATGGAAAAGACTTGAAATAGAAGCTAAAGATTTCCAAGGTCTGTAAAGCTAACCAAAAAAAAAAAAAAAAATATATAGTTTAACAATAATAATATAGTTAGCAAAAAATTTACAATTTATCTTTAAATATGCAATTTAATTTCTGTAAACAAATAATTTTCTCTGAAAATAGGGTCTTAATATAACCATTTAATTCAAAACTATAGTTCATAGACATTAATAGGTTGAAATTGGACCAGGGTGGGGGCTAGAGAGGAATTTGAAAACCAAAATATCTTGTAGTCTGTTATTGTTATCTAGTGATGCTCTCCTATTATTGCTCTAAGCATAAAATTATAAGCGAGTTATTCCTACTTACTTGTTTTGCCACCAGTAAGCCCCCAAATGCTACTCATCAAATTTTCAATTAGAAATGGAATATTTATAGTGAGAAGAGAGCTTACACAGGCCCCCGCTTGAGAGACTTTTGTCCTTCCGCCACTTTCAAATAAAATTATTTGTTTATAACCCTTCCCTGGACCTCCAATTCTGATCTGATTCTAGCCATTAATAAATTTGACAATATTCACTCAATCATCGAGTTTTGCAAAGATCAAATGAAAATGCTTGACACTAGAGTTTTGTGATATATATATATATATATATATATATACACATTACATCAAAGAATATTTTGAAACCAATACTGTCAATATGAAGTTATTTTCTACAATTGCTCTATTCTTGTTTACCTGACTTTTCTAATGAAGTCCTTAATGAATAAGAAAGGAATCAATCCCAGCAGTTGCAGAGATTAATCCTAAGTTGTTAAATAAATTTGTCAATATGTAATTTTAAAACTGATATTTGTACTAAGCATAAAAGAAAATTGAATTATAAAATAAAATATCATTAGTTATTATGAATGATCGTTGACATGAAAAGAAGAAATGTTGTCACAATACAAATACCCATTATTACATCTATTAAAATTCTATAGATTAAAAACTATAAATATACAGAAATTGGTATTAGCATAATATCGGGCAAAGAATCTATGTCCGCTTAGTTTAGAAGTCCGCCACAATGTTTATCTCATTTCACAATCTATTCACTATAAATAGAAGTGGTAGTGGTTTGAAGGTAAAAACTTAAATAATGAAGTCATGCCAAAAATATATGTATATATCTGACACAGCAAATGTTCAATAAACACAATATTTGGCATTTTAAAGTATTTCATGATATAACAGCTTATTATTTAATATGTGGGGATTTGCTGAGGGCTGAAAATCAAAAAATGTAAATATCTCCATTAATATTATAGATAAAGAATAAATGCATATAACATCAACTTATATATACAATGAGACTGGTTCTATACAATAACACTGATTTTTTGAAACTCCCCCCACCCACTGGTCGAACTTCAACCAATAAGGAACTTGATCTTTATTTTTACATAAAATGTTTAAATATAGAATTTGCTAATGATTAAAACAAAATTGATAACAGACAAATATATATATATATATATATATATATATATATATATATATATATATATAGCTCTAGTGTATTGTATGTCACTGAACTCCTCCTAAACGGCTGGACCGATTTGAATGAATTTTTTTGTAAGCGTTTGGGTGACGCCCTGGATGGTTTAGAGTCACAAATCAGCCCGCAGGAGCGGGGCGTCGTAAGGGAGGCCTAAAATTAAAAATAGCCATATTTCGTTCCCTATTGGTTTTTCGGCAAATATGCACAGGTTAAAAGTTGTTTATGTAGTTATTTAGGGGAACTTCTGTTATATTCACATTTGTCGTATAACAACGTATAAACGAGATATACACTAAAAACTAAAGCAGAAGCCTACAATTTTGTTGGTTACTAACTATTGAACCGAACTTAACAAAAGT